>JABJVR010000043.1:4158805-4179203 GCA_025773905.1 Chitala chitala | reverse complement strand
TGTCACCAGTGTCACCACACCTGTTACTGTCCCATACCCTGCAGTGTTAGTGTCACCAGTGTCACCACACCTGTTGCCTAGCCAGTTGTTGCAGAACCCAAAAAAGCACAGCATTAAGCAGACAGGTTTCTCCTTCAGGAACCCCCATACCTAGGTGAGCCAGGCCCTGAACTGAGCTACCTGTCATGGTACTGGACCATGTGCTGATATCAGCAAGGCTCCCCCTTCCCAGCCAGTCCCCTGTTACAGGGCTTTGGTGGTGTTGGAATGGAAAGGCCTGTCTAAACAGTGCCCAAGACCATAAATAATCCAGGATATTTGTCTAGTTGCTCAACCCTAACCATTATTTACAGTTTCTCTGAAACAGGTAATATTCTGTGCGACAGTGATGAATGAACTGCCACAGCTTAACTTATATGGACAGTTTTAACAGGTTGTAGCACTGAAATTAATGCATAGAGAAATTTAACATCTCCTCTTTTTAGTAACACATCAATATTAAACATGCAATTAGCTTTGAATGTTGTTACCAAAACTGTGTAAAAAAAGTGTAAAGTGAATGAGACAATGTTAATACCTAAATGTACAATTAAACCACTGTTATACCCTAATGATACCCTTATATCAGGACTGTGTAAACATTCTGGTGAATTATGACATCAACACAGTGTTCTGCTAATAAAGCAAGTAGCCAGCAGCCTGACTTTATCAGCCACAAACCTTAATGTAGCTAAACTTAGGTGGAAACCAGACTGGATACATCTCAAGTTCTCAGCTGAAGAATAAAGGAATTGCTTTAGTTCCCTGAGCAGTCAAAACAGACAAAGTTTTTTTTTTTTTCATCAGAAGCATAACCTGGATATCTGGGGCCAGAAGAAGAGATGCTCTTGAAAACTCTGACACGTCTTTGTTGACTCAAAAACTACAGTTATCTGCAGTCCACATGTAGAAACTTCTGGCAGGGTGATTTATTGTGTCATGGATGACTGGACAAAAATGTCAGTTTCAAGATGAATTTCAGTAAAGGTTAATCTAACCTGAAGAGGCCCCTGCATTGTGCAAGGTCCCACAGTAATGATAGTCACGCAGAAGGACCGTGTGGCATCAGCCGGAAATTCTGAGTGGCAGGGGAGATCATGCACAAACGCATATGCATAGACACACACGTGTGCACACATATACACGTATGCACATGTATGCATGAAAACACAAACGCACATGCACGCACACACGCACATACACACTTGCACATATGTGTACATGAGTTCTTGGAGCTCACATGACATGAGCAGAAGTTAATGAGATGACAGTATCCTGTCTTTCACATCACCAGCATTGCATGCAGTTAATGTTTGAATAAAAAATGGTACACACTTTAGAAGGGTTGTATTTTATAGTGCATGGTTACCATATTAAACATCTCTCTGTAATTAACAGTGTAATGTATCTGAGGAAACTGTATTGTCTGAATATGTTACTGACATCATAACATAGAGACAAATATTAATCCATTCATTAATTCATTATCCAACTGTTCTTTCTGTTCAGGGTTGCGAGTGGCCCAGAGCCTAGGGAGAAAGGTAGGGGACACCCTGGACATGATGCCTACTCATCACAGGGCACACACACACACACACACACACACACACACACACATGTACACACACACAAAGCAATTTCAGATTGGCCAGTTCCTCACAGACAGTCTGAAGAGAGAGCTGAGGATCTATGAGATTGGTTACGATTAGTAACAGATATAATGAAAAGGAGGACACATCCATTAAGAACCCCAAAACACACCTGTCCATTAAGAACCCCAAAACAGACATGTCCATAAAAAACCCCAAAACAAAGCACTGTATAAAGACTTTACATTCCATCACTCTCAGTAGGCATGAACAACAAAAGCCACCATCTGATGGGAGGAAGGCTTCTGTTTTCTAAAACTTGGGAAGGCTTAAGTAGACATGCAGCTTTTTCAGGATTTGTAGTGTTTGTAAAAGGGGCTAAATTGTGTTCAGCTGTAAGTAAACCTGTCATTGTGCTGTTTGTAATATGACACCAAATGCAAGAGCATAGATTTTGGTTAGGACAGTAGGGACATGTCCCTACCAAATGTGGGGGAACATTGAGCTGTCTCCACCAATATTTTTTAGCAATCTCTGAACATTGTCATGTTAAGAGGTTTGGGGCTCATTTTGTTCCTACCAATGTTGAAACTAATCCTGCTCAGTTGACCAACTGCAGTCTGATTAATAAATGTGTATATATTAAAACTGAAGATTACAAACATATAACATGATGTTGATAAATTGATAAATCCATAATACATAATACGTGTAATTACTGGAGACAAACTACCAGCAAGAAATGGTGGTAGAATGTATTTGTCTCGAGTATTGATTTGCCGTATGAGTCATTACATTGTCTCCTTTGTTGTGAAGTGTTAATGGAAGAGCCCTGTGAGGTTCTGCTTGTGTTGTGTGTTAGAAGTGCTTGAGTTTTCAAGAGTCGCTGATGCTGGTGTATGAGGGTCCCCTACATCCTGTGTCAGACAGGCAGCCTGTAAATGCCTGATAGTCATCTGGCTCTGGTTCAAGGTTTACATCCTTATCATTTTTGATGCAATTCAATATTGAAAATTGAAATTTTAACTTACAGGGTCTGAATTTTATTTTACTTAATGTTGGTAAAATTGTGCCTTGTAGTGGATTGGCACCCTGCCCAGGGTGTCCCCTGCCTTGTGCCCTGTGTTTCCTGGAATGGGCTGCAAGCTTCCTGCAACCCTTTGGTCCTTACTTGTTTTTTTTTAACTGACCGGCATGCTTGACCAGCTGCCCAAACCCATGCTAGTTCTATACATGGCCATGTAAAACAAACACCTCAATCACTCTGAAAATGAGTAGGAAGCACAAGCACACCCAGGAAGTGTAGATATAGATCTCTGTAGGCTGACAGGACCCCTGGGGTGAAGGCCACATCCACTATTGGGCCTGTGTTTGACACAGCATCCCCCTCAGGTGGTGCCGAAACTGTGTGTGCACCAAGTGAACGTGTGGAAAAGAATGGTAACTACAGGTGAGTACAGGAGTAATGGTACTGTAACCACAGAACACAAGTGTGCATGGACATATACAGACGGTCCCTGAGTTATAATGGCTCAAATTACGATTTTTCGATCTTACGATGACGATCGCAATACGACAAACTTGTAAAATATGCGGTACAACAGGTTGGGGGTGTACGCATCTCCCGCCGTGTGAGATGCCTTACCTTCACCAGTGATCGACACAGTTCAGTTGTCTCGGTGTTAGTGCGCATATTTTTTTCTGTGTTTTTGGTGTTTTGGCCATGTACAATATTTTCAAGTTACGATATTTTCAAGTTACGGTGGGGTCATTGGAACGCATCTCCATCGTAAGTCGGGGACTACCTGTACAGCAGCACCAGCAGCACTGATTAGTGTCGACATTATGAACTTCTTCCTGAAACACCTCTATAAACCAAAAATCCTTTTTCTATTATTTTAAATTGGGAAAAATAATAGTACGTTTCTAACCAGTGCAAAAAAACCCCAAGCAAATAGTTTTACAAAGCACTGATGTGCTCTAAAACTCTCACGTGATGATCAATCTACATTTTTCTCATTTAGCAGATGCTTTTATCCAGAGCAACTTACATTTCACATATGGGTTACACTGAGCTAGCGCTGGGTGTCTTGATCAAGGACACACCTGATGGGTGGGCTGGGATTTGAACCAAGAAACTTCTGCTTCTCAGCCTGACATTCTACCTATTGAGCCATCAGACCACAAAACCTATGATTAAAGGAGGTTACATAACACAATAAACACAAATTACCTAATTTTCAAAACAGGACATTGCAGCAAATAGAACATTCTTAAGCAGTTTACGTTCAAATGCAGTTTATGTTTATATGCAGTGCCATGTGCATCACTGTTTTGTTATATCCTGCATGCAACAACAAACTTTTCAGAATGAAATTTATGTTAAAATGATAACTTGAGCAGTATGAAAAATTGATGGAGGTTAACTTCAGGCAACATTTCAAATTAACAAAAAAAAAATTTGCTGTAACGAGAAGTTATTGTACTCAGCAATAGAATAGGGTGGAATGTAATAATGAGAAAACAGTTTTAAAACTTAAAAAATTGGGAGACGACTGTGTGTGTTGTTTGGTTGGAAAAGGTATGTTGAGGAAATTGGTAAATAAAATTATGGCATGAAACCTCAGTAAACATACATATTTAGATGTGTTAAAACTAACACAGCTGTTTTAAAGTCATATACTTTAAAAAAGGGTCACATTTTTTTACTTTTAAACGTGTTTTCGTTTAACTAAAAAAATAGTAACGTATAAAATCAAACACGTTACTTCGCCCTGCTTATTGTTGTTCAGGCAGATAGCTCCGCCCACTGTCCCTTCACACGGTCTTTCTTAAGTGCTCTGACTTCAGTCGTAACACGAAGCAGTGCTACACGGTGCTGTTCATGCGCTTCAGTCTTGACACAAAACTTTTTACTTGAAAGCCTCACACTACCATTAGTTATCGCAAGGAAAACAAAATCCCAGGGAACAGGCATTTGTTTTCATTCAATTTATGGTGACTGGTTCTTAGCCCAAGGAAAACTGGCACCATGTATCCCTTTCTGAAATCAGTTCAGTCACTTCTGCAGCAACAGCTTGTAATAACAGACCTGACCATACTTGAATAAGTGTCGTTACCATAGTTCAGGTTAGTTTGACGTGTATTTTCATGTGCAGTAGTTACATTTCACACTTAATCTTCATTGACACTTTGTGCGCCATGTCAAGGTTCAAAGGAGGTGAGGTATTTTTGTTGACATCTCTTCAAACACCTAAACTGATGTCAATGAACAGGCATGCAGAACAGAACGAAGTGGGTTGCAGTAAAGTAATATATAATTTCTACCACATTGTGACTCCTGGTGTATTTATATTTGTTGATGAAACCTGAATGTTTTTCATTACTGTGTTATCACAGTTATCAGCAATATTGATAAATCCACAATACACGTTAAAACCTACTTTCCCTCTCTCACAATGATTAAAAGAATTTGTCAAATTTAGGGACAGAGCTTTTACAATGGCCATGCTAGGTTAGGGCCTGCAATGTTGTTAGACCTAAAACACATGCTAGAGATGTGATGTCTCATGGCTGACTTGGTGGAGCTGGTGTCTGTAACTGGGGAAGCAGGTGACTTTCCTTGTTTACTGAGAGAATTTATTTGTAATCCCATGGAAAAAGTATACAGCATTTTCATGTTGTGGTGTCTTTACCATAACCAAGATAAAACAGATGTTACTGGTATGGGTGTACTTTGTAATGCACATTTAAATGCATGTACATCAGAGTAACAATGTGTGCAATTAACTATTTCAAGTTAAAATATAATATTATATATATATATTATTATCATTATTTTTGTCGTTGCTGTTGTGATCTCCAGATATAATTCTAATTGTGGCAGCCTACATATGAAAATGAGCTGCAATGCTGAAATATATTTGTTCCTAATTTCCCGTGTTACTTATTTCCATATTTTTCTCATGTCTAGGTGCTGGACGAGGGTCGGGGGGTGGGGGTTAGAGGCTGGACAAAAAGGCCATGATTTATTATAACTTCATTTTACTGTGTAGAAAGACCCCCAGTCCTTTCAATAGAACCATGTCTGCAGACATAATGTGCAACAAACCAAGTAAGAAAAGATAGAACCTGGATACTGTAATACATACACTATACCAACCCTTCCTTTTAAATCGCACACCTGCATTTATACATGCAAATAACATCACATTCACGCATCCTGCAGCGCCTCCTGTTCATACTCATGATGTGATGACTGACCCTCAGCCAGTTTCCTCTGCATCCTGTGGGCTAGATAGCTGCATACAGACACCTTTGAACCTGGGGCCTTGTGCAAGATAAGCCACTGGGTATAATCTGGCTAATGGCTGGGGGGGGGGGGTTTGTAATGTGACTGTCTGTCTTTCGTTAAGCCTTATCATTGCTGCTTGACCTCTGTGCTTCATTAAACAAGAGAGCTGTAGCTTCACTGACATTTAGATTTTTGAGCATTCCTGAACGCATTCAACGACCAAAAAACACTGCAATGAAAACAAGTAACGCTCATGAGAACTGAAAAAAACAGCTTTATTTCCTAAAGAGAACTGTTTGTTTACGCAGCAACTATTATTAAAGATCAGCATGCAACCAAATAAAATATAACTGACTACATGTTTGTTATTTTCCTCTACAACTGTTTTCAGACAAGATGTCCACATTTACGTGTACTAGGTTGATATTTTACCATTGCTGAAAAACAAAGCATCTATTTAGTTCACATTTCTAACATAGTACTGCATCCTGTGGGAAACCATAATGTGCAGTACATTAGCTTTGCATTGAGTTCTGACCAAATTGCGTTCTACGGTATTTCTAACAATGTTTTATGTATTGTTAGTTTGGTTGAAAGGTTCTTGAATTTTGATAAAGATCCACGGTTTCTTGCATCATCAAAGTCCTTATTCAGCACTTCCATATATTGATGGAAGTGATCCCATCAATCACTCAATCTTATATAGCCTATAGCATTTTACAAGCATGCTTCTTTAAACAAATTGCCATTCAAGAATGAAACTTATATATATATATATATAAACCTAATCATTGCTAAGTCAGTATCAAATATTTAGGAAGTGTTAGTCTGTCTTTAGACTTAAGTATTTTTACGATATCTGAGATATTCTACATGAATGCATTTAGGTTTGCTTTTATATTTTTGTAAATATGTATGCATAGAACATTTATATTTTTAAACAACAAGGCAAAAAAAAAACCTTTTGTAGAAATTAAAAAACAAGAAATTGTGAAATGTTAAAAATAAAGACGAATTACAGGGAACAAAAAAATCCCATTAGAACTGATTTTCAATGCCTTACTTTTCGTAAAACATATGTACTGAAATCAATCCTGACTGCTTAATCACATTTTTAAAAACACAATTTACTTAAAGCGTATTCAACTCATATTTGTTAAATAAACGGCTCAATGTTTTATTGTTAATGTTAAGCAAAGAACTTATTTAGAAACAAATCATCTACGACAATCTAAAAAAAAAAAGTTAATGAAAACCTTCACAAATATTTGTAAGAATTGTTGTCCTTTGAAAGCAAGAGATTCGAAAATAAATCGCTGAAAATATAATAGTCATGGTTTTTATTTTTTATTCTATTGTATTATTTCATGTTTTTACTACAAGAGAGTCTGGGATCTGGCTACGACAAATAACATAGAATTAATCACAGAGTAACACGCAAACCGTTGCTTTTTAACTTATTAAAACACATTCAAATTCTATATCTCTTCATTATAGTTTTTCACTGAAGTAAAAACTACTGATTTACCTACTTTTACTGACGAAATATGTTTTTGTTGATACCTTTAAGCAAACGCTACATTACCTTTTAAGTGTCCCTTAAAAAAAAACATTTACAACATCTGTTTCTCCGTTTCACTAAATATTTTGATCTATGAAAGAATGAAAAATTTTAATGAATAAATACACACTGGATAAATACTCAAGGCCGTTTAGTGCACAAACAATGGAGAATATCCTCTTGTAGTCAATAACCACGTCCTATATGCAATCATTTTAATATAATCGTTCTGTGAAGAAACTGGCTTTGCTATATGTACAAACGGGAAAGACCGTCAGATTATTATTATTATTAGCTGTTGTTATTTTAATTAAGTAATTTATTATTTACATATAAGAAAATGTTACCGATGCACGTCAGTAAACACATTAATATTAATTTAGCAGAATTAAAATAACTTGAGTTAGCCTTACCATATGCTGATCGCTGACCTTGACACAAAGCAAGGCACGCTACATTGTATCCGGCTCTGAATTTTGTCTTAAAGCCCTCGTGAGCGTCAAATCAAGTCGCGTTTTGAAAAACTGCTCAGAATTTAACAGAGCGGAATGAATCCGGTTGTAAATTCGTGATTGAACAACGCAAGCAGAGAAAACCGTGTATTTCTTTAAGGACAAGGCAATTATGTGAGATCCAGCCCATCTACTATGTCATTAGCCAATGGACACGGAGAGCGCACGGTTTTGACGAAGAAAGGGTCTCACCTGCTCCAAATGTCTTCAGTAAGCGCTTCAGAGGAGTTACTGTCGCGTCCACGTTGGATTGTTATGGCAGCAGACCTGATGAATTCAATGCATACGATAAGGCGATACAAATGTCGGCTATCTTTGCAAAAGAAATAATCACTTGGAACACTACAAAATATATGTTACTGTTAATGTAGCCATTGTTTTTTGAGTTCATCTTAGTATAAACGTAGTGATAGTTACACTTTCTGGACTAAACATTTCGTGGTTGTGCTCGTAATTATTATTTTGTCAAGAAAATATAGGAATATTAATTTCAATATATCTTTGCTCTGTTTTTATAATCTTTCTGGGATTGTGTGAATGAGCTGTTCTTCAGTATCTTTAATCAGACGTACAGATATGGTTAACACAAGACAAAATATTTTATTGCAAACGTTCTCGTATGTATTTGATATATAACTGAGTTTCAGTTTGAGATGATGAAGTAAAACAAAGCGACGCTAATGTAACGATGGAGCACTCTGGGATTGAAGAAATGGATCAAACTCAGCAGCAGGAGTCCATTAGCTTCGGGATCGACCAAATTCTGAATAATGCCGAGCACTGCAGCGGCTGCATGCTGCCGAACCGAGCAAGCGAGCCGGATTACCAGATACCCTCCAGCGTGTACGCAAACGGCTACGGCAGCTTGTACGGCCCAGCTACCAGCTGGGAGTCAGGACTGCCGGGCTCTTACAGTGTAAATATGAACATGAACGTCAGCATGAACATGAACGTTAACGTGAACTCAAGGAACGCAGGACGGGTGATTCGGGTTCCCGCACACAGACCCCACTCTGCTGCGCATCCTGCAAGCATCGCAGGCGGAATGCCCACCGTGCCAACGGTGCAGAGCGTGGGAAACGCTGCCAGTTTCACCTTCCCTTGGATGGAGAACAGCAGACGATTTGCGAAGGACAGACTCACTGGTGAGATGGACGCCCGTATCATTCGCTCTTCTAAAAGAAATGTCATATTAAAAATCAGAATTTGAAGTATAGCCCCGTCACGTTACTTTTAAAACGGTGAAAAACGTTCTTACAAAGAATTTTTTTAAATTGCTATTTCATTCGTATACATTTTATTTTGCAGCTGGTGAAATAAGTAGGGTGAAATAAAACATTCTTTGCAAAACATTTATTGGTCATATTTTATAATATATATGTTTAAAATACTGTCCCTGCTGTGTCCATTGGAACGGTTATCGAAAAGGGAAAAAAAGCACTGAACTAAATAGTACATTTACGTATTTATCAATTCTATTGGAAATTAATGCTCCTTTTGGATAAAAGGGTACCGTTTATGGACGCAATATCAATAATAAAACATATTGGTAATTTTAAAGAAAAGTGACTTTGGACAACAAAGCCGTAACCCGTTAAAATACTTTATTCACATGATTATCTGTACTACATCTAATTCTTTAAATTGTGTGTGTACTCCCCAGTGTAAACTGACAGTTATACCAAAAAGACTTATCCTTTTAATTGTACATATTGTGAAATGGCACGATGATCAATATTATCTACAATTTTTAAAAATAATCAATTTGTTAATTTGTTTTTACAATTAAATAATCCAAGTTAAAATTTAAATAAATGAATTTACAGTTTTCAGCTGAACAGGATATAATGCACTCTTTAGTCTGCAATAATAATAATAATTTATTTATAATAATTATATTATTATTATTATTATTATTATTATTATTATTATTATTATCATCATCATCATCATTTCACTATCCGTTAATGTTTGCTTTATTTCGCATAAATGTTTCGTTGACACGGACCAAAAGTGGCCCCTTACATTTTTTCGATGTGCATCACTTCATCACTTGTTAGCATGTACACAAAGTGTAACCCTAGCCACCTTATTCATTACTTCAAGTGTTGATTTTAAGTATATTTTTAGATTCGTTACATACCGTGTATAGCAAATTCAGCCATCACAATAGGACGTTTTGGAAATATTTAAATGTGGAAATAATTCGCGATTTCAAGTAATAAAACACCATACCTTACAATCACATAACGATATTATAAATTTTACAAATTCCTAAGTTATTAACAGGACGGCATGCTGGACCAGAAAAAATCCTTTGTAATTACAGCACATAAATTTTGAGTGGTTATTCATTACGCATCTTTGCATTAAAAAGGAATAAAATTCTTGACAACAATGTCAGAATAGTAATGTCCATTTTGTTTTATTTGTTCACTATAAAACATCGGTATTATTATCCTAGTCTTTTGTGGTATTAGCGGTTTTGCTTGGTGTAGTTCAGTGTATTTTAATATCTGCATAATGGAATATTATACATTCGTACTGTGCATTGTTATATTTACCGGATTACATCAGTGGTGTAAATTCGCCATGAGGAAATGCGACACTCATTAATTACGTTTGAAATATTTTACGAGCTACAATTTCACCATGTCAGCGAATCATGATCCGTGGAAACAATGTTTCACACAGGGACTAAAAAATTGCGTTTCTAATTATAATAATTTGCGTTTCTCTTGATGTTTCCGCTGCTGAGCCAATACCTTTGGTCAGCTGTATTACTGCCTAACTATTTACAACATAAATATCTCATAAATGTCAAATTAGTTCAGTTGTACTTCTTCCCTTTATTTTGCTTTGAGACAGTTTAACAAATTAAAATATGGAACACCTTTGGTGCTAGCGTTTTGACCTTTTTTATCTAGACAAATTTAATTGCACTACAAGATCACCATGATAGCAGTCTTTAAGCCTGCTGGAAAATGGCTTCGCTGTACTTCTTTAGTTTGTCCCAGTTAATTTAATAGTCAAATTTAATCAAGAGAAGGTAAATGAAGTTTGCTGAACTTCTACAAAACTTTGAAAGACATTCTTTATGTTATTCTTTTAATGGAAATATTAAGAATGAACAACATTAATTTGTGTTTGCATTTCTGGGGCTGTAATTTTTTTAATTGAACAAATTGTTGAAATTGTAATATGAAATTAAACAGACTTTATTGTAAATACAGGTTTAAGTGCTTGCACACGCAAAACATAGTTAAATTGGTTAACACGAACATTTCCCCTTTGGGTCATTACTTAGAGTGAATAATATTTATATACAGTTTACATTAATTTTACATTCATAGACAAATTAAGATTTATAGACAAATTAAGACTTATGATGACTTAAAAGACTTTATAAGCCTGATGATAAGGAAAATAAATATTCAAATAAAATATTAGCAAAACTTTTTTTGTTTATTCACATTTGCTTGACATAATAATTTCACTGTTAAACACTTAAGTATGAAGCTAAAGATCCTTTTCCAACCCAGAAATATTTTTTTGTATTAATTAATACAAATTAATATTTTGGCTAGATAATGTGTGTACATGTCATGAATAAATATCTGTAGGTGTATTTGGTTTAATTTACAGTAACAGTATATTGTAAAATTATGAACAGATTTACCTAAGATCAAATGCTAATTGAGTCCTATTCGAAGCACTGCTGAATGCCTGTAGTTCTGTAGTTTAATGTAATGTCATGACTGAAGCTTACTGCTTTTGGTGATGTAAAAGAGACTACGATTGTTTTATGCTTTGTTCTTTTTTTGATGGAACATGCTACCTTAGATTATTGCTTTTTTAGAGTTTTAAATATACAAAAAGTATTTTCAAATAATTTGGTATTTTATCAGCCCTGTAAAACTGTATCATCACTTTTTAAAATGAAGTTATTGACATAGTGGTAAGTCAATGTGGACATAGGACATAGAAAATAATATTGATTGTTTTCAGTATATAGTATGTATTTTAAAGTAAGTATTTTATTAGCTCAGTAAAATTGTAACATCACTTTTTTATAAGGCAATGAACATAGTGGTGGGTTTGGCTGGGTCACATAAACTGTAAGTTAAATCACAACAATACTCATTATTGTTTGTTTTACTGTTGCTAATTTTTTTTATATTGTACCTTATTAATCCCAGAGGGAAATTGCTTCTCAGCATTTAGGCTGAATTCAGCTGGGCTGGGATTTGAATGAAGAGACTACTGTAGTATCCCAGCCTGATGGGCTACCCACTGAGCCACCCAGCTGCTGAAAAATAGGAATCTCAATGACAGTCAAAGGGAAAGTGACAGCTCTTTGACAAGCTGTTCTCATTAAGATATTTTTGTTAATGACATGGTACCCTACCAGCCACCTGAACTAAGGAACAAACTGTACCTTATGTATACTTCCAAAAGGGATAAGGACTGTATTCTAGTTAGATCCTTTCAGGGGCAACACTTTGTGTAAAAGACATGTCCTGAAAGGTTGCCAGGCAAGCAGGGAAGTCAGGGCTGACAGCGAATCAGGGCTGAGGTCAAAGGTGGGAACGTTACAACTGATTGTGGCTGGGGGTGTCCTGTGACTTTTGGCAGCTGCTCTGACGCCATATGCCATGACCCGGAGAATTGGACACCCCTACCAGAACCGCACCCCCCCAAAACGAAAAAAGCCTCGCACGTCCTTCAGCCGTGTGCAGATCTGTGAGCTAGAGAAGCGCTTCCACAGGCAGAAGTACCTGGCATCAGCCGAGCGAGCTACCCTCGCCAAGGCACTGAAGATGACGGATGCCCAGGTCAAGACGTGGTTCCAGAACAGGAGGACAAAGTGGAGGTAGGCTCCAGGTGTGGCAGATGCTAAAACACCGTACATGTCATTTATTCCTTAAAACGTAGGGCATTCACATGTTCACCCTTATTGTACTAGATGAGCATTTTTTTAATACTGTAACAAAAAAATTGACATATGTATATGTGAGAAAACACCAATAAATATAAATGATTTGAAGTCTGTCAAACACTATAGGTTGATGATCATGTCATTCATATTTTAAAACAACAATCAGGGTTTGTACATGTTGAACTAATGGTCCTAGAGAATACACAGCATTGCACTAAAACAACAGTAATGTATAACCAAGGTGCCGTATCTAAATTATTGAGCTCGAGCGCGTTGCAAATTACATGTAGAGCGAGTCTATTTGAGGCCTACATGTGCAAATTATGAAATTTTTAAAACCTTTAAAATGAGAAGTTCAAGTTTTTAAAAACATTTAAAAACAAGTTGTTACCAAAAAGCCTGTTCTTTAAAAAAAAAATCAAAAAATTAAATTCCCCTTAACTACGATTTATAAAAATTAATAGAAAACAGTATAAAACAATGCAAATGCTTATAGTAAATTTGTGTTCAAAATACAATTTAAACATGGCGAGTCGTTAGTTGTTTTTGCTTGTATGAAAATGCAATAACACAACAAATGCTAAATAAATTGTGTATAATTCGACAAGAATAGCACAGATTTTGAAGACTATATTATTGTACTCAATTCATTTCATTGTTTGACGAAATTCAAGGTGCATGTATTGTAAAATTACTGAAAATATCAGAACTTCACTTATCATGTTCTACAAGTGATGCCAGTGCAATGCACGGCAAATCAATTTGGGATTCAGAAGTGGATTTTGTCCAAATAACGTAGCATTTTTGTGTTAATTTAATAATCTTTATTTGTAGAATGTGTGTAATTCACATCATTTACACACTCATTCTCCGCAAATCCACACTTCCACACATTGACCACATTTCTATGTCACTGCTTTAATTATATAGAAGGGGTGCGCTTTACCACATCTCGTACTGTAGTAGCCACCCTGGTTTATCAGATTGGGGCACGTCTATTTGAGTGGGAGCACTGATTAGGATAAAGGTAGTAGCCCAGTTTCAAAAATGCTGTAAATTTGAGATGTATGACCAACTTGATTTTATTTATTTTCTCTCAAAAAATACAGTGTGGTTTATGTGAGGTTCTTTATGGGAAAGAGAGCCGGCGTTCTCTGTGTGGCTTATTAGCTGCTGCCTGGTCATCCGTCTGTCAGGAAAAGCTACTTTCTTGTAGGATGAAAAAATGTTTGGAATAACCAACATGTTGTCCCTAAGGCTGATCAGTATTAGTGCCATGGTTGTGAGTGCCTAAGAGTGCTATAATGAGGTGATTCACACTTTGGGTCCAGTGGCAGTTCTAGAAATTTAGGGTGGTAGCAGTGTGGGCCTGCATACTTCAAATGAGCCAATTATGTTGAAAAAATTTAGGATGGCACGTGGCCCGTTCTCAGACTTAAACAGTTTGAGTGTACAAGATGAAGTGCAAATAATCTTTAATTATTCATTTGCTTATTTCTAGTAAATATGGTAAATATATTGGAACTACTGTTTAATAGTTTAGAGTTATAGATCCGTGTTGAATAGTGGAATCAACATGTAAATTCACATTTTTAGCAGAACTGTAATTTACAATTTTCATTATGAAAGAGCAGCACTGTTCAGGTATATGGAAATGCAATTAATTTGCAATTAATAAGCAATTTCCCCTCCCACCTCTAGGAGGCAGACTGCAGAGGAGCGGGAGGCGGAAAGGCAGCAGGCCAACCGTTTAATGTTACAGCTGCAACAGGAGGCCTTCCAGAAGACCCTGTCCCAGCCTTTACAGCAGGACCCTCTCTGCCTGCATAACTCCTCTCTCTATGCCCTGCAGAACCTGCAGCCTTGGGCTGAGAACAACAAGGTGACGTCCGTCACCACGGCTGCATCTGTTGTCTGACCAGAGAGCTTCTGTCTATGGCTGCAGGACCAGTGTCAGCCAGCTTAAGTGTAACAATGATCTCAACATTCCTGTAAAAAAGGCACAACCTGAACGAAGTGTGCAAAAACAGACTGTTAAGGAAGGGGAATGTGCTGCAGACATTGTTTTCCTTAACCCTTTCATGCATGAATTATGAAAGCCAGTCAGGATTTTTTTTCCCTCAGTGTTTTTATCACTCTTTGGGTATGAAAAGAAAACTGAACTTAATTTTTTCTGAACATGCATTTTTCATGGAGTTCTTTCACTTGGTGGACAGCATGAGTTTGGGTTTCTAACTAAGCTTTTAAATAGCTGTCCTCTGTAATTACCACTCTGCATGAAAGGGTTAAAAGGTTTTAACTCATATTTATTTGGTCCTCATTTATGAATGGATTACATCTCAGTTGTCCAGTCCAGTTATTCCACTATTCAGCACGGATGTTTAATTTTCTATGTCTTTGTAATATGATACTCTGTTAATCGGTAAATAAGACTTAGTGAATAGCTTGTGCTACCTGTACATTTTACAATAAACATTTTTTTTTTGTAAAATGATTAAACAAAATCTGAGAACACAGTGATGCATAAAAGGACTAATTTATTTAAAGAGTTAGACCTTTGGTTTACCATAAGGGGGCTCCCTACAGGAGCAGCTGTGTAAAGCTGCACTAACAGACAGCTGGTGTTACTGTTTCATTACATTTTCACTCTTGTTTCAATATCCCAGGATAAATTGTCTCTTTAGTTCTCTTAAATGTAAAGAAAACATACATTTAGGTCTTTTTCAAAAAGTAATACGAGTTTCTGGTTTGTAATAATGTCAGTAAGGGATGAAATTTCCAATGGGTATTTAAATTTTTGATTCACTTAAAACGTTGGTGTTTTCAGAACCTTTCATGCATTTTGGGCTGTGCAGTAAACAGCATGTGTTGTTTTGGTAGTTAAAAAAAAGAGAAGACAGTATGTTTTCATTTCATCTATATCGTCAAGTGCAGTTTTGTGGAGTTTAAATTCCCATCTTCCCCCAAGCATTCTGTTGGTTGTGAGCAGGTCATGGTTGACTGGGATCCTGTCAAAGGCAGCTGTATGTCTGCTAATGTCTCTTTGGCCCCTATTTCCTCTCCCCGAGACAGCTCCTTTCATCTCCGATCTGTGCCACTATGCGGACGTGGCCTAGCCTGTTTTGAAAAAATTTGTTTCCAGTAATCAGAACTTTTTTTTAAAGGTATTTAAAGTGAAAGGATTAGTCATGTTTGCTTTTTCCTTACCTGTACTTCATTTTTATTCAAATACAGCACCAATTCAGAAATGATACCATTCCAGTGAAGAGGTTAACTTCTCACGAAGGTATTCAGAAGCTACCCCAACGTGACAGCAGGCAGCCCTTGTTCCCTTTTCCTGCTCTGTGTTCAGCATTTTAAAAATTATACCAAACAAGAGGCTTCCACGCTATTTCACTGGGACACAAAGAGAACAGAGCTATAACAAATAACCAATCTTTCCTTTAGTCTTCTGTATTTTTCTGACTACCTCATGTAAAAATACAAACATAACAACAATAGTACTCTGACCTTCACCACAACAAGACTATTATTATTTGAAAATACAAAAGTATTTATCACTTACTTCTGCATCTACATATCAAACTATAAATTAAACTATCAGCTGACAACGATTATGAATTAAAAATATTACGAATAACCAATAACAACAGAATCTATATATAAAACAATTGCATTGCTGGTACAGTAACAATAAACATATTTCATGGGAAGTAATTCTTTGCTGTATGACCACAGGCTCTGTGTTGAGGGCCCAGGGGTGATGAAAGCATAATTGCACTGCTGGATACTGTTTGAGGCTGTTAAAACTGACTGACGAGTCTCTTGAATGTAAGGAATTTCTGAAAGCAATTCCTGCAGCTTTCTCAGCTGTTATCAGAGGTGGCAGGTGTGCTACACTCTTCATCTCTCCCAGCTCACCTGGACAGCACCACCTAAAGTGTGAAGGGAGAACAGCACCATCTACAGTGTGAGGGGAAAATGGCACAAGGTGATGTGCAGTGTGAGGGAAAGAGGTCCCATGTAACCTACAGTGTGAGGGGAATACAACATGGGGTGACATACAGTGTGAGAGGGAATTTAGCATATTAATTTACTTAAATTTGTTTCTACAGTGGTGGCGTGGTGGTTAGCACTGTCGCCTCGCCCCTCTTTGATTCCTGCCTTGGTTCTGTGTGCGTGGAGTTTGCATGTTCTCCCTGTGCTTGGTGGCTTTTCTCCTGGTTCTCCAGTTTCCTCCCACAGTCTAAAGACATGCAGGTTAGGTTGATTGATGTCTCCAAATTGCCTTGAATGCGCGTGTGTGTGTGCGCACCCTGCCCTTGGTGTCCCATGTCCTTTGCGCTACGTCTCCTGGGTTGGACTCCTGGCTTCTTGTGACTCTTAATAGGATAGAATTTTCTCCTGCAAGCTGCGGTAATGACATGGGCTCAGATGCACCTGAGAGTCGTCAGCAGGTGGATCGCCATAGTCGTGTTATAGCAATGTGCGAGCTCACCCAGCCCGGGGCGGGCCTGTTTATCCTGTGCTTGGTCCCACACTCCAGAGCGATGTACACATTCTTCGACACTTCGTTAAAGCTTGTTGTCACTGAGGAAGGAAGGATGGTCTCTCAAACGACTGCTTGGCTTGTTACTCGTTCGTTGGCTCAAATGACTCGCCCAAGACAGGGTTGTTGTGTGGGCATGTTGAACAGGACACTGGGACATTGCAGGGTTGAGACACACATTAGCCGAAACCAATGAACCTATACGCCTTAGACCTGTGGGAGGAAACCAGTGCAGACATAAACAGAACAAGCTCCACACACGTAGAAAATGTACAAATTCCACACATGGAGAACTTTTAAACTCCATATGTAGAGAATTTATGAAGTCTGGACACCTACTGCCAGGATCCAGGCTGAAGTCTACCTTGCAGGTGTCGCACAACAACGTTACTGCCATTCTGCTCCATACCATCAAATCATATTAATTGAGATATTATTTATTTACTGTTATTAATATTTTTATTATTGTTGTTGTTAATAATAATAATGCTAAGGGAAATTCCTGTTCTCTGCATTTAACCCCTTTTCTTACGGGGAAGCAGTGTACAGCCATCATGTTGTGCCCAGAGCAGTAGCATGAAGCATCTTGCCCAAGGACACACCTGGTGCTTGGGCCGGGATTTGAACCAAGAGAGACTTCTCTATCCCTATTGGATCGTTTGCTCATTCAGCCACAGGCCACCACACCTATTTTCAGAAGAGATTAATATCAGCGAACGAACAAGTGAAGTATATAAAAAGTGAACCCACAAAAAACTCAAAATCCTGAAACCCAACAAAACTCCTGGAATTAGGAATCAGGACTTTTGAACTTGGTCTTTCATTTTGAGTGGCTGTGGCTAGATGAAGGGAGGGTGGAGTTCAGGTGATGAGCAGCTTGAAGAACCAATAGCAGCTCTATATTTTCCAGGGGCCTCATTAGTGCAGACACAAACAACACATTCCAGTACACTCAACACTCAACAACACACATGCAAGAATACATAGAAGCCCTCAACAATCATACATGCACAGACACATAGAAAAATACAAGCATGACAGATTAGATTAATTTACACATTCATTTCTTTCTGGGTAGAGCATCAGGCTGGGATGCAGAAGTCTCCTGGTTGCTGATTGGAATCCCAGCCCAACCAGGTGTGTCCCTGAGCAAGACACTCAGCACTAGATCCTCGGGCGCTGTGTGTGGCTGCCCACTGCTCCCCCCAGGGGGATGGGCTAAATGCAGAGTACAAATTTTGTCACAACAAACATGTCACAACAAATTTTGTTGTGAAATGTATGTATAACGTGTATGTATGCAATGACACTAAAAGGTGATTATGATTATAAAAAGGGTGAATTTAAAATTGTAGCAAAATGCTGTAGGTTTTTCCCCATGTTGACTTTATTTGACCTTTCTGCAAATATGGTCAGCTTGTGTTGCCACTGATATGTTGAAGAGAGAGACTCACAGCCATGACACTACAGGTGTGTGGAGACAGCTACCTGCCCCGTTCCTGTGTTGGTTAATTAAGGTTTATTAGTTAATTAATAATGAATGTATTTCTTATTAATTAGCCAATCTTTCAGAAATAATTGCACCAAAGACAAAGCAGGATTTTTTTGGACATAATTAATTCTTAACTTAAATTTTGCACTATAACTTTGAAGTTATAAAGCCTAAAACACCTGGAATGTGTTTTGCATTAAAAATTTTTGAATAAATGACAATTGCAATGCAAAATACTTGCCAGATTGGTACTGATATTTTAATAGTTACTGTATTTGAAAAGCAGTTCTGAGTGACGTGTTCCGGCGATGATAACTGAACAGTGAATGTAAGCGGCCATGGTATTTTACGGAAAAATGTCCACTAGATGTCACAATTGGCAAAGTAGAGAATCCGAGTGGATCGTTAATAATGTCAGCGATGTGAACGGCGGTTATCACACGTGTGTAAAACATTCATGCTGAGCAGTGACGTTTTGCGTTTACAGTGGCCTAGGAAGGCGTGGTACAGCTGGTGTCCGTGCAACAACAACACACATACATACAACCCTTATTCTAAAAATGTTGGGGCGTTTAAATAAATAAAATTAAAACAATATGCAATAATTTACAAATCCTTCTTGACATATTCAACAGAATACACCACCGAGACTCCATATTTAAAGTGAAACTGATCAACTGTATTTCGTTTTGTAAGTTAAAGTAAAAGATTATTATGTAAAAGATTATAAGTAAAAGATTATTATGACTTTGATGGTAGCAACAGAAAAGTTGGGCCATGGGCATGTTCACCTCTTCTTTTAACAACTCAACAAGCATTTAGGAACAGAAGACACCAAATGTTGAGGTTTTGGAAGCAGAAATTTTTGCCATTCTTGCTTGATGTATGTCTTAAATTGTCAGCAGTCCTGGGTCACCAATGTGGTATGTTGTGTTATTATACAATATATATATATATATATATATATATATATATTAAATAATAATAATAATAATAATAATAATTGCACAATTGTTGTACAGTGACATTGTCATTATACAGTATATGGTCCTTGTTACATTACAGTGGGCATTTTTTTAGATTCTTAGGGCTTCTAGATTTTATCAGGGTTTCATGTTAAACAGTTGGTTTAGTTCTTTTTAAAAATATAAAACAATGAGAACAGTATTTTTTTTCTCTGTGCTACATACACCATATATTGCCTGATTATATGCTTTATTTATTTAAAAAATTGTGGTCTCACTGGGTATGCACTAGCATGGACATTTATGTGTGTGTTGGTGTGTGTGTCTGCCTGTGTATCTTCCTGAGAGATCGATTGTGTGTGTTTGTACGTGTGAACATGCATGTGTGTGTGTGTGTGTGTGTGTGTGTGTGTGTGTGTGTGTGTGTGTGTGTGTGTGTGTGTGTGTGTGTGAGAGAG
>JABJVR010000043.1:4131632-4158705 GCA_025773905.1 Chitala chitala | reverse complement strand
TATATATATTAAGAAAAGTTGCACTGATTTTTGTCCAATTTCAAAGTCTGGTAAGGAAAAGAAAAGATGAGAAATGAAGACAAGGATATAATCTTTTGAAAGTAACATTGGAAAAACTAATGCCCCATAGCATGCTACAGTTTATCATGCTACATCGATAGACAGTACGTTTGGGTAACCCTACTTCAAAATGTCAAATTGAATTTGCCTGTCCTCAGTGTGCATGCAACACTGACATATAAATCAGATGTCAGAGTTCTCATAAGTAACTGTGCAAATGTTTTTAGAACTAATTGGCACTGCAACTGTAAGATATTGTTCAGTCTCTGTTACGCCTATGCAGTTATAGGTTTCTGCAAATGGAACAGGTTTAATAGTGATCCAGACCTTGTAGCTCGCACTGACTCAGAGTACTGCAACCATGGTTTTTATTCTCCCAACTAAAACTTTAAAGGGATTTCAATACCTATGGTAGTCTCCAATACAGCCACACAGAAAACGGAAGTATGACTATAGATCCCCACAAATACGAAAATTATGCTAAATAATGTATTTTCCATTGTCCTTGGTTTTCAACATAATCATAAAAACATTATTTAAGAAATAACAATAGCACTGATGTTCTCTTTTTTTAAGCCATAGGCAAACAACACGTGCCTGTCCTTAATCTTATACAATCACACCAATCCAAATAGGCTATAAGAAATAGAATGATCATACACACTGTCAGGGTTATCTTCCCAGCACAGCTGCTTCTCCTGTTGCTTAATCACCTGCCTGGAATTCTCACATGAAACACATTGTATTTAAACCTTTTGTTTACTTCCACCCAGCGTGAAGCTTCGTATTCTTATGCTATTATGTGACGGTTACTGAGCTGTCTTGCAACAGTTTCTTTTGTTTCAGCGCTACCATCAGCTTTCCCGACGTGTACTTTTCCTTTCGTCTCCTCTTTTTGTGAATTCCTGTCTCGGATGAATTATACAGATTTCTTCACTATTTTTCCTGGTTTTCGCTACGCAGATTTTTGGATTGCATATATCGCAAATAAAGCCTCTTTTGTGCAAATAGAGTTCGTTTGCTCATTTTGTCTGATCGACTTGTTACACACATTAATATACACGATTTTCACTATGCATTTAAATGCTGAGAGCAAGGGGGCATACCTTACATTGTTTGTCAGACTCTTCCTATAGTTAGTTTTTTCTTAGATGTACATACTGTAACTGTAGAGTGTGGGTCAGATTTGTATATATTGTATCTCAGCTCAATTAAATAAGATGGGCCCATACATTTTCACACAATATTTGAGCGGAGTGAAAAGCATATTCAGTAAAACTGAACCAGCTGCAGCCATGGCGTATGTAATCTTTTTAAGTCCATCACTGCAGCACAAGTTACAAAATGTGATCATGTTGCATATGGATAGTGGAATCCTGATCCTGAGAGTTCTACAAATACCCACAATCACAACCATAAAGCAGTATAACACTACAATATATGAAATTGTTACAGCAATGCTAGAAAGCCAATTATTTTCACATATTGTGCTTAATCCTATGTAAACTATAGTAAATAATGTTAGGCCTACTAATACATTTCTGAAACCAACAAGTATTTTAGGCAGTAAAACTAGTAAATATTGATCATTCTAATTTAAAGTTAGCAAAACAACATTTACAGCAGTGTTTTGTTAGAAAAAAAAAAATAAAGAAGCCATACGGCACTCGTGTTTATTGGCTGAGGGTGTATGCCAGGGCTAGAAACAACATGTCACCCTTGACAAGGGATGGGAAACAGGTTTAACAAAAGGGAACAATATGATAAATAGCTGTAATATCTTAACATTCATTATACCCTTTTCAAACATACAACATTAATCATCTGACTGTGAAATGTTTTGGTATGTTTGGTATGACATGTAGCAGCACAACTAATATAAATAATATGTATATTGTTGCACTGTTAAGGTATGTTGAATACACCTACCATGAGGTATTTTGATTTTTTATATACAAAACACATAACAACTGACTTACAGTTTTTACATGGTCAATACTACAATGTTAAAAGGTGTTGTGCTGCAATCAACATCTACAATAAAAGGTTACCGCTGTACATTTTGACTATTATGCAGGTGTAAGTATAATTAATGTCTAACAAAACAATTTCTGCAAATGTCACACATAAATGAAATTGCAAAGGTTTGTTATACTTTATGTAAGCTTTATATCATTAGAAGAAATTGAAACAGAAAATGTGTTGTGGAATTCTCCAAAATGACACCAAGTAAAGTCACGTTTGGCTAATTATAGCGTACATGTGGCAAAGAAAAAGATGTGAGTACCACCTACTGTACAAAATGAAGCATAGCCTAGACAGTGATTTGACTTTTTTCAGTTTGATAGTACAAATTTTCATATTTAATTAGAATTTAATGTTCTGTTATCTATCATATAAACTTTGACTTTTCTGAATTTGTAAAATTTGTTGTATCTTACAAGATAACCCATTTTATTTATTATTTTTATTTTATTTATTTATTTATTGCTTTCAAATAAGCATCAGCAAATAGTTTGCTGGCTTTTAAACATAGTGCCCCAAAAGCAAATAAGGTATATTTGATATAGGTAAAATGTACAGTATGTCACAGAACTAAAGGACTGTATTTAACTAGGTCTGAAGTTGCGAGAATCCTTTATCTTTCTTTACTTTTACACTCATTCCTTTTTACCATATTTCTCCTCACATGTCTGCTTGGTGCCCTATTGTGACCACCACCTAAGTAGCATGCTATGTTAGGGCTGCTGATCTGAGTTCAGTATTATGCTGTTGCCTTCACCCTCATTGTTTGCCTACAGCAATAGACTTCTAGACCTGACACACAAATGGGCTCTATTGGCTTAGATATTATTTGTGACCAGTCTCTTGCCTTCCAGATAATAAAACACTAATTTGTGCTTTGATCAGTACTCGACTTGACCACTGACTGCATTATTTAGCGTTCGACTTATTATTATTATTATTATTATTATTATTATTATTATTAGGACACTGTGTTAATCCTTGGAGGACCTCACAGGTTTTTTTTCTTCACATCAGAGCTTTGATTTCCGTCTGACTTGAATACTTTAACGTTACTGATTTGCTGTCTTTCATTGCAGTTCCTGAAAAAGGGCCCTGGTAAACTCAGTAGCAAAAGTCACTGTATAAAAGTAAACTGAATTGAACTGAATGTTCAGACATACTATTTAGAATGTATTTAAACTGGTTTGAAGCTGGTATATTCTAGGTATTGCGTATGAATAGAAACATCTGTCATATAAATCAGATAAGTCTTAGCAAAAATTTTGCTGGGTTTTGTGTGACACACCTTAGAACTGGTTCCACTTGATGACGCCCTTTTACACAACAATGAAGTTCATCCATGCAATCAATCAGTCATCACTTCATTCACCTGTTCTCTATTCCAGCCAAGATAAATAGACTCCACCAATGCAACTCCAGAGTAAGATATTGCATTCATGACTGTGGTCAATTTCAAACATTCTGGCTACCCCTTTGTCTACAGCATTAGTCTTGATCTCCATCCCAATTTTGCCCAGCTTCCTCTTGTGTCCCCTTTGTGCTGTCTTTAACTGTGGACTGCATCTGTCTGACCTATGTGAATTATGGCCCACTATTGTCTGTCTGTATTGTTCAGAAATCAGTAACTGTTTTGTGCATGCATAAGGAATGTAGTTTAGTTGTTGCTTGTTTTAATTCTGAGCATTTCAAATGATTATCTACCTAAAGTATGTTTGGAACAGAACAATCTATTATACCCTGTGGTGGGTTGACGCCTTGCCCTGGGGGTCCCCTGCCCTG
The DNA here is from genome assembly GCA_025773905.1 of Chitala chitala. Classification (NCBI taxonomy): domain Eukaryota; kingdom Metazoa; phylum Chordata; class Actinopteri; order Osteoglossiformes; family Notopteridae; genus Chitala; species Chitala chitala. The sequence continues at coordinate 4,154,838 of JABJVR010000043.1, read as the reverse complement.
TGCCCTATGTGCTCTGTGATGGGCTCCAGGCTTCCCCACAATCCTTAACAGGATGAAGCGCTATAGAAGATGACTGACTGACTGACTGACTGACAATCTATTATAACTGTTTGACACATTTGGTTTATGTAACTGTCATTCAATATTTACATACACACTATTTCATAAATGTTTCTGCGGGTGACCATAAATACATGAAATATCAGTCATGGTAAACAAATTAATAATTATCAGGAAGTCATTCACTCATTTTCCATACCACTTATCCTACATAGGGTCAAACTGATATTAAAAAAAATTATACACACACACATTTTATATATATAAATTTGCACCACAACAATGGTAGTAGATACAGGTCGTTCCTGCTTTACGGTACTGGCAATAAAGACCTTCTTGTTGTTAGCTCCACAAACACAAGAATCGAAGAAGAAAAACGATGCGCTATCATACGAGGTTCGGTACAGTACAGCCCCATGTGGAAACCGATCCTGTAACGGTTAAGATACTGCATTCTCTGTTAAAAGCGCTCCTGTTTCAGTTAAGATTACGATTTCATAAAAGCGAGCTGATCCCAGATCTGTCATTATATCGACACTAGGCATAAAGAGAAAAGATAAAGACAGGAAATGACGAAACATGCACCATTTGAACGTGTCGTAAGATGCGACGTAATGTCAACAGCTCGTTAGTTTAGCTTCGTAGACGGTCTCTTTTGTTTTAAATAACAGATACGTTTCATTTTGTGATTTAAAGAGAAGGTGTAAGTGTTTTGGTGTTTAACATATACAATGCCGTATCACGTTACTTTCCATGAACAATTAGGTTCTGTAATGGACAAGTTAGCGAAGGCGGCCATTGCAGAAATATGCAGTCTTGTAGAGGATGGTTATGCGATATTACGTTTAGAGGTATCTCAGAAGCAGAAAGAGAATGAAGACTTGAAGGGGAAATTAAAGATGCTAGAGATGATACTTTCACAAGAGTGTACAGAGACGAGGGGAACAAGAAGGAATGACACAATGAATAGTGGCTTTGATGAAGTTCAGATCCGCAACAAATTGCAGGGATTGACAGGTAGGTACAGCTGTTAATTTTGTAGCGATACTGATTAAAGGGAATGCATTTGTTCTAATTATTTTAGACATTGGATCGTTTTCTGTAGTCTCGTTAGGTTTATCATCTATTTAATAATGTGATGCGGAACTTTAATCGATAAGCGTAGAGAAATAACACGGATTTTGTACCTTCTTGTATTTCTCAGACACTCATTTTACCGGTACAGCTGGAGACATTGACATGCAAATGGGAATTAACTCATGGAGACACGAAATGTCTACAGCTGTGGATGACGTTGACACCTCAGTACAATCAGTTATCATGATGGACCAGGTAGATTTATCAGTTTGTCATTCAGAGCCACATGCTATTGTAAGTATTCAGTTTATTTTTATTCAAGTTATATTACTGAAAGAATGTGATATTGTACACAGAAAGCAGTCAGTCTTAGTCAACATCCATACTATTACATTATAGTGTACCCATTTGAAATGTGTGGCATTTAACATTAATTAACATTTTTTAAATATATATTTAGTTTTTGCAATGGATCACTGATACTGTTACTCCTTACTCCTGTTGTAGATGGTATTTACATAAAATATTCATGTTCATCTTAGTCAGCCATTTCAAATTATTCCAGTGTGTATATGCGAAGGAGAGAAAGCCTGACTCAGTGCTTATCAAGGAGGAGGATGTTGAAGAAGGGTTTGATAATGGTAACGAAGACTTGGGACTAAATTTGAGAGAGCAAAGTAAGTCAACCATGGAAATGTCAAATGGCTATACATTGATTTGATGGTGCCTAAGGTTCTCTGTCAGTATTCTTTAACAGATTTTATCTAATACCATCCCATGATTTTCTGTTTTTAGTTTGTTTTTGGTGTTATTTATCTAATTCAGGGGTAGCCAACCACGGTCCTGGAGAGCCCCAGTGGCTGCAAGTTTTTGCTTCAGCCAGTTTTTGCTTTTAATTGAATCTTAATGTCAATTAAACATTGGCCTTTTTGTATAATTACAGTGTTAAACCAGTAATTCTCCAAGATTTATTAGTTTAAATTAAGAATTTTAAAAGCATGACAGAGACTTACTGATGTTGCTTAAATTTTTAAAACATGTTTTAACAGATATGGTATATTTTAATCCATTTGTTGTTAATAATCACTTAAGTCACTGCTTAAACATTCTTTGTTATTGGCACCTGTTTCTGCTATTCATTAAATATGACAATTCAATTACAATTGGTAATGACAGGTTTGAATTAAAGACTGATGAATTACCCATACATTTTCTGTGATAATTCTGCAGTTAGAAAATGTAATGTGTGCTTTATAATTATGTGACTGATCACTTTGAACTTTTTAATAATTTAAACAACTAAGCACAGACAATTTATCATAGAGAATGTAAAGAATGAGGATAAACAATTATGTAATTGATATTTAATTAAGACAGTGGGCAAATTAAATTTACTGAATTGGCCGAAACCAAAACCTGCACCCACTGGGACCCATGGTTGGCTAACCCTGTCTAATATCATAAAGCATTATGACTTATAATATTTATCCTGCTTTTTTCAACTTTATCTGTCCAGGAACACAGCAGATGCTTCTTGTTTGTGAAAAGAGAACTGTAACTGCAAATGAGGAAGGTCAAACAGATGAACAGGGGGTTCCATACTGCTTTTCAGAAAATCATGGATTAGAAGCTGGCCTTAAAATGGAATTAGGGAAGGAGGGCACAAATCAGGTAACTCAGCATAGATTGTTTGAGCACAGCCCTCCGAAAGGAACTTGTCTGAGCTCTGGTTGTGTTGTATACGAGAGGCAAACTCGATCAAGAACTTTATTTTCTGAAAGGAATGGAGAAATTGAGAATGATGACTCCTCTAACATCTACAGAAAAACAAAAAGCCTTTCTGTTCAGCCAGACCTGCAGTCTGTTGTTCTTTCAGAGAAAAATGGTAGCAGTTGCCTACCATCTTTAGGATCTCTAGATGAAAAACAAATTGTCCAGCCAACCTCTGTCCCATTTAATGTAGACTATGAGATGTGTTCAACATGGAAAAAAGATGCATCTTTAGGAATAGTTGATGTGGAACACAGGCATTACAGTGAAGATGTAGAGACCACAGATGTTCAAACAGACAGTGTGACCAATGCTTGTTCTCCACATGGTCGAATGACAGCCGGGACATATGCTACAGTGGCAGAATCTTATGTCACAGATGTAAATGTATTTATGCCTGGATATAAATGTTTTACTACAGCAGAAAGCATGAAGATAAATAAAAGAAATAAAAGGTTTGTGTGCAAATACTGTGGAAAAAGCTGTACTCGTTCAACTGGTCTTAAAATACACCAGAGAGTTCATACTGGAGAAAAACCATTCAGCTGCACTTACTGTGGCAAAAAATTTTCAGATGCAAGTAATCTTAGAAAACACCAAAGATTCCACAGCGGAGAAAGACCATTTATCTGCAGTCATTGTGGGAAGAAATTTAATCAGTCCTCCAATCTTAAAACACATTTAAGAGTTTACCATGATGTTTGAATAATCATTGTCCAGTACATTTAACTGGATTTACTTGTTAAATATATGTTTTTATATGTTCCATGATAAAATGTGCTTTAAGTTAGTATTTCTTTACCTACATGGTTCATTTCTGTCAATTATTTTGTAATGTACAATAAAACCTTATGAAAACAGAAAATGTGTCATTTTAATATAATAGCATCCTTCATACAAGCCTTTATCAAATGTCTGATTTAGATAATGCCATTATCAGTATCATTGCACCAATATGATTTGTTTCATTTTGGACAAATATACTAACTGTAGCAACGTGGGCCACAAGGAATGTGCACAGTACAAGTAAGACCTGTCATTTTGTTTAAAGGGAAAGCAGTCTTTAAGTATGCTTTCTGCAATGGACCAGTCATCCCGTATTGGTTATAAAGAAGGTAAGGTAGGCCATTGATAGAAAGTTCAGTTATTTTTTTAATTGTGCAATTTTGATTTAACTATTTCAAACGTGGGTAGATACTTGAGAAATCTAAAATGTAAAGTTGAAAACAGCTGCATTGTTCATCAGCAAGAACACTGGGACAAAGAAAACCTAACTTTTGCACGGTGGAAAATGTAAGATGAAAGATTGCACATTTTCACCTTTAACAAAAGTTTACTTGCATCTTAGCAACTGTGTGCATGACTTATTATTGTTGTTGTTGTTTTGTTTGTTTTTTTATCTTCTGTCAATTTTTCTTAGGTCTGTTGTGTAGGTTCCATTTCTTGTTCTTCTTAAAAATATATTGTTTGAATTACAGTTTAAATCCATGTTGAGACGGGACGGTAATATGTTCCGGACACATATTCCTGTCGTACCGGATGTTGGTACGTTGTTAAAGTGTTACATCGAAAGCGCATTTGAAGGTTTTCCAATTGCTTCGAGTTTATACGATGTTGATGTCATCCATGTTTTGTCGGTTTCTGATTTATTTTAATGGTTTCGCTAGGTTAGCGCGAGTATTCTATATACAAATTAAATTTTAAAGTCAGAGTTAGAAGTGGCCTAGTGGACTTCAAACCACAATGTCGAACCGTGTTGTTTTTCAGGAAAAGATGGCCTTCATTATGGAGACTTTTGCTAACGCGGCCATGGCAGAAATCTGTAAACTTGTAGATGATGGTTACGCTGTTTTATTTTTAGAAATTTCTCAGAGGCAGAAGGAGAACGATGACTTGAAGATGAAACTAAAATTGATGGAGCAAACAAGTGCTCAAGACTTTACAGAGACATCAGTGAAACGAAAAGACACAATTAATCATACTGGTGACGTTCAGATTTCCGATAGATTATGGGGATTAAAAGGTACCGTAGATTGTTGGCTACTAAATGTTGTGTGGTCAGTAAACAAAGACTAGTTTCGCAGATATTTAAAAAGTTGTGGATAAGATGTTTGCTACGCATGGGTTGTTGTCCCCTATATGATCCGTGAATGCTGATCTCAGTCGTTGTTTTGGCCAGAGCACGAATGTTCCACTGAAGACATGCGATCCTTAAATCCTTTGGGAATCTCTGTAAGAGACGAAGGATCCCCTTCATCGACTCATGTACCTGCACTAATGCTGCCTGTTGTCGCGATGGACAAGGTCAGTTAATATAATTTCTGTTTGTATCACATTTAAACAAATCTAGTTTGTTAATCAGGTTTTTTAAATCCTGATCCTTATTCTCATATACTTAAAATGACAAAAAAATGTGTAATCTGCAATTTCGTTGATGCTGCAGTGTGCTGAAACTAAGGAAAGAAAACTGGATTCTCTGCTTATCAAGGAGGAGAAATTGGAAGAAGTTTTTCCAAATGGTGGTCAGGATGGTTTACTAAACACATCCAGAGAGCAAGGTAAGTAATGAATGTTTTGCAGAGTTTGGTGAGGGAATATTGGATCCTAAAACCTTCACATTGTGTTATTAATCATCTTAAAATCATTTTAGTTTTTTTTTATTGTCAGTGCGTACATATACATGTCAGAACGAAATTGGTTCTCTGCATTTAACCCAGTCCCCTGGGGGGAGCAGTGGGCCACACGCGACGTCCAGGGAGCTAGCGCTGAGTGTCTTGCTCAAGCACACACTTGGCAGCTGGGCTGGGATATGAACTGGGAGACTTCTGCATCCCAGTCTGATGTTCTACACAATGAGCCATGATTTCCAAAAAAGGAAAAAAAATACTGGGGAGCAGTCTGGAATGAAAATCTTACTTGTGTATATATTTAAATAAAATTTCCACATGTTGGGATTTATTGTGTTACTTGGGTCACAGTAAACCTGGAAATGAACATCTTATGGTAAATGTTTTTTTTTTCCTTCTTCATAGTTTACACTGATTAATAAATTTATCATAGTAGACATTAGCCAACGGTAGGTTAACAGTTAATCTCTTAATCGCACAGTTCTCTGATCTGTCTCCCTTCAGGGGTCAGGCAAGTAGTTCTGGGTGTGAGAGGATCATCGACTGAAGAGTCATACAATGCATCTGCATGTGTCTCAGATGGACACGAAAAGTCAAAGGAGAGCAACCACAGCAAACAGGAGGCCAGTGATTCTGATGTGCTTTTGAAGGCAGAACCACAAAAGGAGAGCATCAGCGAGATGCTTCAGTGTGATGAACCAGAAAACAGGGCAGATGGACCAAGCCATCTTAGCTTAGGTTCCTTGCTACACACAATGTGTGTAACCGATTTAATGGAAGGAAATGCTCAACCATGCTTGGACATCCAGTCAGAGGTTCAGCCTGTCCTACCTGCTGAAAACGATGCACAGACTCTATCTTCCATAGGATCATCCAGCACAAAAGCCAATGCTGGTCAGCTAAATTCTGTTGCCTTGGAGTGTGTGATGCACACATGGAACAAAGATCCAAATTCAGGAGTGGTTCACATGCACCACAGACAGTGTGTTGTGGAACAGAAAACAGCAGACTTAACGGTAGATGGCTTCACCAACACGTGTCTTCCACATACCCCAGTGACAGCTGCATCAACGTCCTATGGCTCAGATATAAATAGTATAATGACAGCTTATAAGCATATTACAGCACGGCAAACTGAGAAAGCTAACCCCAAATTTGGAACAAGAAATAAATTGTTTATGTGTAAATATTGTGGGAAGTGTTGCACTCGCTTAGGCAATCTTAAAAGACACCAGCTAGTCCACACTGGAGAGAAACCCTTTAGTTGCACACAGTGTGGAAAGAAATTCACTCAGTCCTGCAGCCTGAAGAGACATCAGAGTGTCCACACAGGAGGGAAACCATTCAACTGTTCACAGTGTGGGAAGAAGCTTTCAGATTTAAACAGTCTTAGAAAACATCAGTGTTTACACTGGAGAAAGACTCTGTAAAAAAAAAAAATTGTTTTATGGTACAAAATTGTTTAATTAAACTACAACTAAACACAACTGTAAATGTGTAGTATTCATAGATAATTGTTGTAGTTGTTACTTCATGTTTGTGTTGATTTAATGAAGGAATCACTCAAAAAATTAGGTGATTAAAGTTGAATAGGAATATGAAACACTGTTGTAATTAAAAGCTACATTTACAACAAAAATGGTACACTAGGATTTTGTAATGCAAAAAGAAATAGAATAGAAAAACTAATGTAGAATGCAGAGGGATTGTTGAAATAAAAGGTGAAAATTTGCTGTACTGTAAAGTAAAAAAGTGAGGTTCTGTTGATACAAAATGTTTTGCAGAATTTTTAATTAAATTAAGTTTTCACTTTGTGCATAATATGTCTGTAAAGATTCTCAGAGTGCTGTTCTGTGGCAGCTGGACTTGCTTGGAAATCTTAAAGACATTTCTCCTCTCAGCTGAAAATTTCTCCTCGGCTGAAAAGGCTTTTTCAGTTCTAACTAACTGGCTATGAGCAGCAGGTATATAAACACTTAAGTTGTTGACACCTTTAGGGTCATTTGTTGATTTTTTTTTTCCCTACTAGGTCTTCAGTGGGTTATTAGGGTAACATGAGTCCAGGTGAGAATGACTGAGAAACTGCTTTACGAGTGGTAGTGAGTCGTTACAGTCACATGGGTCCTAGTGTGAAAGACTAAGAAACCATCTTGGGAGTATTGAAAAAACAGCATTGTATGTAGGTGATAATTGGTGTTTTAGGCCACCTTTGCTGTTAAGGTACAGTCATTCCTGTTTTACATAGATGGCCTCCTTACTTCTCTTGCAAACCACCATTCTAGAATGTGAACATTGCCATCTTCAAAGAACTGACCCCTGTCCTTCAGATGTAGATACACAGCTGAATCTTGTCCTGAGAAGCTGGCTTTCCTATGCTGAGCCTTGTGTTTGTGAAAATGTTTTGTTTCCCCAATGTGTAGATCTGTGCATTCTTTGCTACACCGGACTGCATATATTACATTTCTCTTTTTTGTCTACATATTTCATCCTTGGGGTGGACAGGTTTTTACCTTAAACTGTTGCTGAATTTGCATGCAGTGTTTATTGAAAGTCCCCCTGAGTGTTTGAAAAAACCCACCGACATATGGAATGACAATATTTTTCATTTTGTTGTTCTTTTCTTCCCAATCAATTGTGGGATGTTGCTGTTGGACCGCTTTGCAGATTTGACAAAATCCTTGTCAGGATTTTGTTCTGGGTGTCTATTTGATGTTTTTATTTCTTCTTCTTTCCCACTGTCCTTGTAGGCACATTCTCAGTCATGTGTTGTAGGGTTCCTATAACTCCCAGTTTGTGCCCCAGGGGTGGTGGAAAGAAGAAAACCCACCCACACATACCAATACATTTTCTTTGACTCCCACCAAAAAGTAACAAGGCAGTTTCGCAGTCGTTATCAGATAGATTCATGTGACTGTAACGATCCACTGAAGGCCTACTGAAAAAAAACCTCACAAACATCTATCAAGGTGTCAACAACTTAACGACTCAACGGGTTTTATAAATCTGACGCTCCTAGCCAGTTAGAACAGAAGAAGCGTTTCGATTGAGATGTGAAACGTCTTCAAGATTTCCCAGCAAGTCCAGTTGCCATTGAACAGCACTCGAGATAAATGAAGTTTTCATTTTGTGCACAATATGTTCTTTTTTTATTTCTTTAGGAATATCGGTGTGTAGACAGTAGATTGTTAATGAATATGTGTAACAGTTACGTAGACTACGGTAGCTGTAACATTTTTGCGCAGTACGACGGTGTTAAACGCGACATCGCAGTGTAGCTATGAGTACGGGTCTGAGCGTGTGCTTTCAGCGCTGCTCGTTTTTTCTTCTGGCTCTAATTATAACAGACGTATCAGTGAAAATTAATTTTTGTTAGCCAGATTCTGTTACAGTAGACATGCTAATACCAGAGTCACCGTCAAAAACATATTCGGCAACAAGGAAGTGAAGCAGGTTTAAAAATGTCGGACATAATTGCTTTTCATTCCCAGCTGGCCTCCATCATGGAGGTGTTAGCGAACACGGCCGTGGCAGAAATCTGCAAACTCGTGGATGATGGTTATGCTATGTTACGTTGGGAAATGTCTCAAAGCCAGAAGGAAAACGAAGACTTGAAGAGGAAATTGCGAATGATGGAACTGAAGATGTCCAAAGGATATTCGGAGAAAACGAGAGCAAGGGGCACTCCTCTGAACAATGTTAGATCGCTTACAGTAATGTTTAAACATCTTATTTCGTAGTGTGTATAATGTAACCTTACATGTAACAAAACTGTATGAGGCATGCTACCAAAACCGACAGAACAAAGACTTTGCGGTTGTTTTTAATTTACAGTCCTTGTATGTTTATTTAGTCTTATTCCCTACATTGTTCGTTGTTTTGATACACAATCGACTGCCCTAACGTTATGCAGGGATGATCCTCACTTTTTAAATGTAAAATACTGTGAGGGGTGGTCTTAAATCAACATTTTCATTACTATTAATTCTGGCACGGTGTGCCTTTGTTCTCTTGTGGATACTTCAACACATTCGAAACCAAACCGAATTTACGTACAGAACAGACAGAAGCCATTTTACTTTTTGATTACCGCTTTGCGACGTTCTACTTTATAGCGCTTCGTATGTTTATATACATGATGTGGGTGCGTGTCCAGACCATTTCTTTAAATGTGTGATATCGATTAATATAAGTACCTTTGTAATGCGGTTCCAAACTTGTATTTTGGGCAGCACAATATTTCAGAACCACAAGTTATGAACAGGTCAGGCGTTTAAGTACGCATGTGGTACATTTATAAAGTAACTTTATTAGGTGAAACGTTATTTAACTCGCTGCTAAAAATGGATTTCACATGCTTAAAGGGGCGAAGGTCCTTATAGATTACCTATTCAAATGTATTCAAGAGCACTCCTTCCCCAGTTAATTATAGCAACAAGATTTGTCAATTTAAATTGTTTGCAGACAAATGTTATGTGATTATGTGTAATAAACTGGAAATAAACATTTAATTTTTCTTCAGCAGAAAGGAGGAACAGATGAGAGTACATTAGAGGGCTCTCAAGTTAGAAAAGACCTGTCTAAAGAAGACTTGGGAAACAGAGGAAGAGTGAAGATTGTGAATGAAAGTAAGTCTTAAGGAGGAAATGTTCCATCTGTAATACTTGTAAGTCTTCAGTTGGTGATTTTGAAATCTCAATACCAAAAGAATACAACAATCAATTATATTTGTCATACCTAACATTGAAAACATTTGAAATTAAAAAATGAATGTTCTCCAATGTAGTTTTATATTTGGCAATTTTTACTTTTACTTAGGGGCTGTGGAATCTGAGCCCAATGCTAATGAGAAGATAACTGTTGTGGAGAAAGAGTCTTCGCCTGTTAAAAGCACAGAGGAGCTTGGTGATGAACTCGGGAGCAGATGCAGTGTTTGGGAGGTCAGTGGATTGGAGACTGTCCTGAAGTCAGAGCCAGACAAGGAGAGTGTAAGCCAGATGCCCCACCTTACAAGAACTGATCACAGGGCAGAGAGAGTGAACAGCCTGAGCTCTGAGTACACTGTGTGTGAGAGACCCAATCACTTGGGAACTTTGTGTACACAAGGGAGCACTGACCCAGAGACTGCTGGTGCATCCTGCTCTCGTGCTGCAGATATGGACTCAGAGGTGCAGCCCACTGCACCTGCAGAGGCAAACACTGCCTGCAGCCTGTCCTCATTAGTAGTTGCTGATGTGAAACCAGAGGTTATAATCGACTCAGCACCCATTAAAGTTGAGGTTGACATGCAGTCTACGTGGAACAAGGAGACAACATCCAAAAAAGTACACACTCAGCTACCTCACTACTGTAGTGAAGACGGGGATAATGAAGAAATTGAGCCAGAAACTGTTACAGGTTTATTTCCTGCACATGAAATGGTAGCAAGGGGGAGCACAGCTGTAGAATCTGAAATCTTACATAGTCATGACCATACACCTTTCACTGTGTCAGACACAGCTGAAAACCAGTACAGTGTTGACACAGGACAGAGGGGATTCATTTGTAGGTATTGTGGAAAGAGTTTTTCTCGGCTAAAGAAGTTTGAAGAACATCAAAGGGTCCACACTGGAGAGAAGCCTTTTAGCTGTGTCCATTGTGGGAAACAATTCACACAGTCATGTAACCTTAAAATGCACCAGAGCATTCACACAGGAAAGAGACCGTTTCCATGCACACAATGTGGGAAAAGCTTCATGTCTTCAAGGGACCTTAAAGTTCACTACAATGTTCATACTGGAGAGAGACCTTTCTGTTGCGTGGTGTGTGGCAGGAGCTTCTCCCACCCAAGTAACCTTAAAAGACATCAAAGACGATGTAGTCCCAAAAAAAGTTTATCTTATCCCTTAAGTCTTAGAACTGTGATACAGTAAGATGGAATTTGATTCAGTTTGCATTAGAACACTAGTTATACCAATGGGCTTCTGTGCAGTTTGTTACATTAAACCTGTAGTTTATTTTATTATTTTTTATTTGATATGTATTGTTGTAAATAAATGCTGTTTGTTTTCATCTGAAAATTCGGCGCAGAGTGGTACTTATTTGATACACATGAAATGGACAGACCAGCAAGGGTAAAAGGGTGAAAATGTAACTTTTAATAAATGTAAAATTTTACTTATCTAAAGTCCTCATGATAGACAGATTGGGAAATTTTTCTGTGGTTCCACTGTAAATGTGCTTGTTTCATTGTAAAGGTGGATGATATATAGGACCACTGTGTTGCAATTTGCATTCAGTATTCAGTTTATGCAAAAATGTCTTCAAAACAGTTGAACATGACCTATAAAAAAAATTCAGCTGAACAGAAATTTGCTGTGTAGCTTTAACAGGAATATGATTCTCTACCTAGAATGCAAGTTTTGGATAAAGGAATGTTTTTACTTTAATTACTGTATCATGAAATTAGTTTAAAACATTTGCACTTATACAGTTATCCTTGCATTTAAAAATCAAAAATATTTCTACACATATTTCAGATATTTAAAAATTTTTTTCCTTAATATTAAATGTTTGTCACAGATCCTTTTCGTCTTTAACATTTTCTTCAACTGGTGTATTAAATGTCATCTGATTGCCAGAAAAAAAAAATGCTAGTTTTATTTAATATATACACACTCATTACCAGCGTAAAGGCTGAGTTGAATGTCATATTAACAAAGATGATTATTTTGTGTTTATTGTGTCTGAAAGATTTAAGCATGCCAACATATGAGGCAGGTCATTGTGATCCAGACTAATTTATATAACTATTTTTTCCCATTTATGTATTGCCTGGGTTAATAATTAGAATTAGCTCTTTTAATATTCCACATATTTCAAGTACTTCCTGCCAATGTCCCTGCATAGATTAAAGTTACACTAAATTAGGACTGCATACGTAGAATGTATTGTTAGTGTACTTAATTTATAATGTTGTTAACTGAAATTTGAATTGCATCAGAATTGTCAGGAGTTCACCTCATTGCTCTGTTACAGTCTGAGGAAATGGAGAAGAATGAGCTGGAATCACCATGTGTTAAAGAAGAGAGGTTTGACAAGGAGTTGTGGCACAATAACCCACAAACAGCGCTGAAGATTACCCAGGATGGTAAGTATGGAGGATAAACTCCCTAGCATCAGCATTAGGAATTGCACGACTTGTCTTATGATGAAATAATTAATGCAGGTAGATTGTGTTTGTTGCCATGGAGGAATTGCCTCTAAAGGCCTAGACAACTGTGACACATATGCAATATTTCTTAAACTAACTTAATGTAATATAAAGTGTCACCTGTTGTTTCAAGGCTGACATTTATTTGGCTCAAAGAACACTAGAATGAGCACAGTACTTGAGGGTGTAGCCATCTGTTTGCCATTCTTCTTGTGGCTCATTGTGGTTATCTGATGTTGCAGATATATTGCTGCTTTCATCATCATTTACCTAACAGTTGATTACTTCTCTTCAGCAGTGGAGGAAGACATAGGTGGTCATGGAGAAAGCAATGTTGTTTTTCAAACCCTGGATTCACCTGAAAAAAACTTAGAGGAGGAACAGAGGATCACACAGAGTGCTTGGGAGGTCAGTAGAATAGATACTCCCACTAACACAGAACCAAAGAAAACATGTGTTAATCAGAGTTTTCATCACAGGGAACCTGCACAAAAAGCTGAAAAGTTGTGCCATTTCGGCTCCCAATGTGAAATGTATGAAAGAACTGGCTACCAGAAAACTTTGTTTACACAGGTGACAAATGACACACACAATCATCCATCTTTGTCTTGTGAAACAGAAGTAGACTCTGAGAGCCTGTTGCAAGGTGTAGGAAATATTCCAGGGCCTACTGAAAACAGTGTTTCCTCGTTGGGGTCTCACGATTGGAAACCAGAGATTGTTCTGATAGACTCTGACTCTGCACCAGTTAAACTAGAGACAGAGCTGTGTTCTGCTTGGAGTGAAGAAGACACATCAAGAACCAGTCACACATATCATAGACTTTACAAGGAAAACAGGAGAGCACAGATGCTGCTTTCCCACAATAACGGGAACATTCATACACCAGATGACCCAATGGCTGACAGAGACAGACCACCAGTATCAAAATCAGCTGCCGACACAGCTGAATTTGCCTCTGGTCAAAGCTGTTCTGGCACAACTGGGAGTCCTGAAATCTACCCTAGAGAAGAACGGCTGTTTAGTGCTCTTTTTCAGAAAGGTGTTTGTCTTCAGAAAGACCGTGAGGTTCACCGACTTCTTACTGGAGAAAAACCTTTTGCATGTGTGCAGTGTGGTAAACAGTTCACTCATTCGGCTCATCTTAAGAGACACCAAAGGGTTCACACTGGAGAAAAACCATTCAGCTGTACCCAGTGTGAGAAACGTTTCTCTCACCAGCATCAACTAAAAATACACCAGAGGGTGCATACAGGAGAGAGGCCATTTCACTGTGTACACTGTGGAAAGCGGTTTACTCAGTCTAGTCATATAAAGAAACATATGAGCGTTCACACAGGACAAAAACCATACAGTTGTACTATTTGTGGGGAGCAGTTTTCTGTAGTAGGTAGTTTAATAAAACATCAGTTTGTTCACACTGGAAGGTAACTTAATAAAGGGGTTTTTTTGAGAAGAGTGTTAGCATGTGTGATAATCATGTAAAAAAATGTCTGGGTCATGTCTGACAACACAGGTAGTCTCTGACAGTTAGATAACATCAGTTGCTACTATGTAAACCGTTTCTTGTTTTAATTGGCCAGCATGTCATGACTGACTGACACTGTTTTGGTTATCTTCTTTAAAAGCAGTAGGCTGTTGTGTGTGCTTTTGAAATACATGTCAAGATCTCAAATCCAATACACTAGAGTTATAAGATCTTATGTATATATTTTTATGTCTAAGAAATGCAAAATAAATAATGTTCCTGGTTATGAGTGTTATTTTACAGATATGTTTAATAAATATCACTGCTGTACAGCAGAAGGGTTGTATGATTGCTGAAAACAATTAATTTTTGAATAAACACTTGTTTTGATGGTATATCATTGTAATGGTAGTGATTTTATTTATAAACAGCTTTTTCATTTTCTCAGTCCAGACATGGTATATTTTAAGTATGTGGCTGTCATTTGTCAGTTTCCATTTTTTGAGTACTCTATCACTGAATTAGCTATTTGAGGGTATATCTATAGATGTGTGTGCAAGCTGTACTCTTCTGTGACCTGCTCTGATGAAGATTCTTTGGGGGGGGGGATGTTTTCCTGGAGTAAATTACAGTTTCTTTTTCCTCACTAGTAAAATTTATCAATGTACACTAGCTGGACATCAAAATAAATAATTAATAAATATTATAATTCACGTTTTATGCATTTAACACAACCTGGCTGTCATATTACATAATAGGTTCATGCTTAAATAATTGTGATTGATTAAATATTCACTTGTAATGATTACAAAGTTGGATTAATTTTATATTAACATACCCGGTGTATAGGATGTCTTGTGAAGTCCTAGGTGTTTACATTTTAGTTTGTAGATGGGACCCTTCTTTAGTATTAGCCTCCTTGACAATAGATGGCGATAAAGCATTATCGATGCTTGTTTTAAATGTATAACCTGGAAAAACAAAAACTAAGCTATATATCACGTGCTACAACAATGGATGGGTGATTTGTATTAGTTTATTAGTAAATTGTTTTGATTTATTTTCTTAAATTCTCTAAAGAAAATCTTCATAACGATGTCAAGCTGTACTGCTTTTCATGAACAGTTGGCCTCAATCATGGAGGTTTTAGCAAATACAGCCGTAGTAGAAATATGTAAGCTTGTAGACGATGGATATGCTTTGTTACGTCTAGAAATGTCCCAGTACAAAAAAGAAAACGAAGATCTCAAGAAAAAATTGCACACGGCTGAGATTCAGATCGCGCGTGGACATGATAAGACGAGCACAGGGGACAGTTCTGCTTGTCGGTCTCGGGCTCGTGTGTGCGATTCATTTAAAGACAAGACAAGAACAGGTATTTCTAATCGTTATAGCTATCTAAAGTTTTAATCATAAAATACGGGCACACATGATTATAATCATATATGATTAATACTTCTGACGATATCAATAAATACATTTTGTAATTACTAATTCTTTCAGATGTAGATAGTGGGCTACCTGAAGAGCCCTTGTACAGTTCGTGGAGAGGCGCTGAGCATCCCAAACACGGTGAACACGCTGTAGTCCAACCCGTCGTTGTGAACAAGGTTAGGTCACAGAAGTGCGTTATGGAGATGGGTTTTTACAAAGCAGAAAATAAATTGCTTAACTTTTGTTTTGTGCTATATTGTCTATTTATTTTTGCAGAAAGGGTGTTGCTTTTTTATCTGTACGTTGTGATTAAACCTAGTCATACATTACATACAGGTGTGATATTTTATTACAGTGCTACAGTTTATCACTTAATTTGTCTTGTCACCAAAGGAGGAAACATCTTTCCCAAATATCAAGAAAGAGCATGTTGAGGAAGACTTTACCACACAAAGTTCAACAAAGATACATGGGCAAAGTAAGTTAAGTGATACAAGTGATACTTAGTGTAGCATTGCAGCTGATTGCATTCAGTGGTGTCTGTGATATATACATATATAATTTTTTTTTACTCCCACCTTCAGGAATTGTGGAAGAAGAAGATGGTGCTGAAACATATACTCTTTTTGACAAGGGCACGTTGCCATCACGTGGTACTGAAAAGTGCAGAGAGCAGGACAGCGCCAGTTCTGTGGAGGTCAGTGGGCCGGAGGTTGTCGTCAGAGCCCAAAGATTTCTGCATATGGACTCTGATCACAGGGCAAAGAGAGTGAACAGCCTGAGCTCTGAGTACACTGTGTGTGAGAGACCCAATCACTTGGGAACTTTGTTTATGCAAGGGAGCACTGACCCAGAGACTGCTGGTGCATCCTGCTGTCTTGCTGCAGATATGGACTCAGAGGTGCAGCCCACTGCACCTGTAGAGGCAAACACTGCCTGCAGCCTGTCCTCATTAGTAGCTGCTGATGAAAAACTAGAGGTTGTAAGTCTGGACTCTGTGCCTATTAAAATGGAGGTTGAGATGCATACAGGTTGGACTGCGTCAGAAACAATGGAAACACAACAAATGGGTGTTGGTGAAAAAGCAGACAGGGAAGGAGAACCACTAGAAAATACTGTTGAAATGCTTCTGTCACATATACAGGTGGTTCCAGGAGATCATGGTCCAGCAACAGGGTCCAGTGTCCCCAGCACAAATAACTGTGCCCCCAGTAACAAATGTTTTGCCAAGTCACAGAGTTATAATGGTCACCACAGATTTGACACAGAAATAAAAAGGTTGCATTGTAAATTTTGTTGGAAGGATTTCAAATGCCAAAAACATAGTAAAAGGGTTGACATACCACCTGAAGAAGAGCATTACTTATGTAGGCACTGTGGAAAGCTGTTCACTCATAGCAGTGTTTTGAAAGCACATTTGACTGTGCACACAAAAGAGGGAGAATTTGTTTGCTCATGGTGTGGAAAGTCTTTCCTGGCTGTGTACGACCTTAAAAAACATGAAAGTGTCCATACCAGGGAAAGGCCCTTCATTTGCATGCTGTGTGGGAAGTGTTTTGTCTGTAAGAGTCAGCTTGAAGTTCACCACAATGTTCATACAGGAGAGAAACCATTTTGCTGCATGCTGTGTGGTAGGAGTTTTTCCCATCCAAGTAACCTTAAAAGACACCAGAGGCATCACCACAGAGATAACACATTAGGTCAGTTGTAACAATGCAAATGATAAAAAGCTTGAAAATAAGGCAGTCTATAAATGCTGTGTTCCATGTTTTCATTGCAGTTGTTGTAATGTGATATAATTTTGTGTTTTGCCATATTCCCATGCTCATGATTTTTGACATAAGTTTAAATGTTGTTTCTCCCTTAACAGTTGACTTGGTTAAAAGTTGACAATAAGTTGTATTGTTTTATATTTAACTATGAAACAAAAATTTGTCATGATCCATACGTAACCACGTAATAACTGCACAAGAATATGTTTTTGGCAGTCAATTTTGAAGGTGGAAATATTTGTGTTTACATACTTGATGGTTTATTATAAGTGGTATTTATATTAAACAGCATATTTCACATATGAGAATGAGTCAATTTGAATTAGAAATATTCCCAACAACTAAAATTTAATTTGAAACTGTCATGAATATCTAGTGTGTCAATCATATCATATTTTTTTGTTTTGTTTTAAAATTAAATCAAGGTGTCCAATTCAAAATGCATAAAGCCATTCAATGGAACAAATTCTACTCACTGGTATTCTTTGATTCCATCAGGATCCCTTTCTGTCCAGAGTTTCTTTACTTGCAATTATTTGACATTTTTCTCATGTGTTTTGGTGCTTTACACCAAATGGTTATGTCCTTTACGATCTATGATGTCAGAATTAATTTAATTGTAAAGAATTTGTAATTTCACAATCTTTTTTTTTTTTTGGTAATAATTTATGGAATATTCTAATTGCGCCCAAGGCAGCAGTTACCATGTTTATCATTAGTATGATTTTAAAAAGCTCAACAATACATGTTGAATAAATCTGTGTTTAGGAATGTAAAGATGTGTAATCTGGAAGATTATATAAATATTATTTTAAAAATACACGTGTGTTCCTGATGCATTTTCTCTTTATTTTAATGTTAAAATTAGTTTTAAATCCATAGATGTGTTCAGCCAAATATACAAATTTGAAATTTTATCATGAAATATCTAGTAGTCATCAAAGCTGAGACATTCTACAATTGTAGCAACCATTTAATTTGTGAGTAATTTACATGTGGAGTATTGAAATATATAACTTATTTCATTGTTGGCATTAATGCTTAAAAACACTTTGCTTGAATACTGTTTACAGAATTGGATAAGAAATGTCTTTGAATTTGACTATTAATAGTGTAAGGTTTGAAATGGATGCTGAACTGTACAATGAAGAATGAACTCCTGAAACATGTTAAATATTATCTTGTAGTATTTTTGTAGTTATCACAGAACAATTTGCAAATTTTAAACCTTCCCAGCCAATTAAACTGACAGAAACATATTTCCCCAAATTTTATTACATTTACAAGTACTCATTAGGACTAAGTACTGTGTATTATAAGGTTACTATGATGGAAGTTTAGTAACCAGTTTAATTACATTTATACTTTGTCAAGACCACAGGCAACTGGTGTTATTTTGCTACATGGGTTAAACTGTGTTACTGATTGAGTGCTTTATCTTCCCTTTCAGCAGACAGAGGAACAGGAACAAGGATTGTCATCCATCAAAGAGGAAAGACCTGGCCAAAACCTACAATGTGCTGATCCACATGAATTATGTACGGTCGATGATGAGGGTAAGTGGCGAAGTTGCAGTCCACCCCTAACTAGGCATGTATGTAAAAGTAACTTTTTTTTCTCAGTTACATTTTAACTGACATTTATTTCTAGTAATACAGAGTATTTTATCACAACTATAAGAACATTTTTGATATTAAAAGAAGAGTGAAGGTGTACTATCTTCTCAACCAGAAGTGTATTGTTAGAATATGTCAACCATTGGTTAACATTGTGCATGTTTTTAACTCTTCAGGACCTGGCAGTCATAGGAATGAAAAAACTGTTTTGTTTAAACATTGCTCATCCTCAGAAGACAAAGAACAACTCGTTGATCAACATCGGCCCACATTTGATTTTTGGGAAGAGGCTGAACCAGATTCTGTGCAAAACACAGAACCACTGAAAAACAGTATGGGTCAAAGAATTCAGAACACAGGGTCTAAACCCAGGGGAGCAAGAGTTAACACAGAAGACCCTGACTGCTTGATGTATGAAAGAGACTGTCAGGCAGCTTTCAGTATCCCCCATGTGGACTCCGTTGTAGAGGCCAGTAGTCCATGTTACTCTTGCATCCCTGAGGGACACTCTGATAGCTTGTCATTTCTTTCAGAGTTGCAAATGATTCCTGCAATGGGTCATTCTGAGCATGCAAGTGACAACAGTATGTCAGAACAGATACAGCCAGAAATGTCTTTCCCTACACATGCAGACCTTGTGAGACACGGTGCTAGTGAGTCAAGGTCTGATTCACTCCATTTATCTGATAGAAACATTGCTACAACTGGAAATGTTAAGATTCTCCATAGGTCTGGAAGTAAAGATAGACTGTATTTTAGTACAGGTTTTGAGAATGCTATCAGTTGTCCAAAGTCATTAGAATTACACCAAAGCAATGCTGAAGGGAGACCATTTATCTGTGCACAATGTGGAAAGCGGTTCACACAATCATGTCACCTAAAAGTACACAAACGAGTTCACACTGGAGAGAAGCCATTCAGTTGCACGCAGTGTGGAAAGCGGTTTTCTCAGTCTAGTCATATTAAAAGACACCAGAGAGTTCATACAGGAGAGAAACCTTTTAGGTGTGCACTGTGTGGAAAGCAGTTTGCTCATTCCAGTAATCTTAAAGTACACCAGAGTGTCCACGCAAGACACAGACCATTAAAATGAATAAAACATTGTGGGACATGCTGTATGCTTCTTTTTGAATTACAAAAATCAGCACACAAATGAACATGGTTTTAAAAATACACATTGTAAAACAATGAAAATAAAACTGAAATGTTTTAAGTTGTAATAGAAATTTAAGTATTGATTTTTCACTACTGAAATGATGGAGTGACAACAATGTATTGGCAGTGAAGTTAAGTACCACCCTTAATTTGTACCTTTTATGTAGAAAAGTGCTAACAATATGAAAAATGTACATGGGAGCATATATACAGTTAAAAGGCAATCAATACAACTATGGTTACCTGTGGAGATAAACATACTATTTTTGTAAAAGTCACTTGTGTTGCAAGTTTGTGTATGTAGACCTGATTACTATAGCATGCCTGCAAGTTCTCATGAGGTGATGTCTCATCAGTTACACATTGAGCATCTGCCTGAAGTAGCCTTTGTAGAAAGGTTTGACTGCTACCCTTGCTGTATTGTGCCTCAGAAAGGAAATTCCTTCAAGTTGTTCACTTGTCCGCAAAGAATGCAAATGGTAAAGGTTTCACAGATATATATAAAATAAATAAATATATAGTAGCAAACTTTAGCATATAAAGAAACTATATGTGTGTGTGTGTGTGTGTGTCCTTCCTTTATGTGCTAAAGTTTGCTACTGAGGCACCATGTTAAATATTAATATAATAGAACATGAATACTGCTGAAAAGCCTAACAAATTAAGGGTGCAATAAAGATTGTCATACACTTGTAATGCAGGGTGCTGCTGACAGTATGTATATAGATGTCAGATAGATAATGAAAACACGAATTAAAGGTAAATGGGACATTGAAAAATTACCAAAATCAAGTAATAGTTTCACTACATTTTTTCACGATTTTAACAGGCATATATTTTTTTTATTATTATTCTCAGGAAAGAATGAATTTCTTCTTATTTGTGTGACTGATTTTATTGGTCCTACTGTATTACTGTGTCCCTTTTGGTCTTCCCAGAGGGGTGTTCTGAGCTTGGTTCTACAACTTCATGGGGTAGTGGCAGATCAGCCAAGGTAAGTAGTGGCAATATTGTGGAGTACTACACATGCCACTCATATCTGGCACACCTGACCTTGTGACAATCTCAAGACAGGCAAACAGTGATCTAAAAACCCACAAGTAGTCTGTAGCCTGACCCCAGTTTTGCAGACAGCCACATTAAACATATTTTATAGCATAGTCTGTGGGTCAGGATAGGGAGGACTCTGGTATTGTATACAATGATGATCTTTGTTACCCATAACAAGGCTATCACACTGCCTTTGAATGATGAATGGGACAAAACATGAGTATCATAATAATGACTAAAATGAAAAAGTAGTTTGTAGTGTCCTTACCACAGTAAAAAATGCTGGACAATGCAGACAAATATCAAAAAATTAAAGAGTCATGTACAGAGCCATGCCATTTTACATCTATACTTGTGATCATCCACTTACGATGTACGTCATGTGCAAGAGCAATGTAGGCCATCCCCCAGTTACAATCATTTACACAGTAAAAAATACTGGAGGTTAAATGTGCTAGTGGAGGTTATAGCAGTTAATGCTGAAGAAGTGTGATTACACTGTTGTACACTGTTGTGTGTCGTACAGACGCCACTCTGCTTACGAACATCTGACATGCGAACATTCATAGATACAAACAAAGGCCGCTGTAAGTACAATTTTTGTTCGGAGAAAGGAACTGGGGAGCCGCAGCAAAAAAATTTACATGCGTAGCTCTCCAGTCAGGTATGGCCTTTGCCCAATATATACGCAGGGCAGCATGTACACGTATGTGTGCACGTTCACCGGAGTGCTCTAAATTGATCATGATTTATCGTGAATTATCCAGTGCATTGCGTATCCTTCATGGTGAAAAGTGTCACACTAGTGATGTTAGCAGTAGTGCTAAAAAGCAACAAGCCATCTCAATGGAAACAAAGGTGGCGATAATTATTATTATGTAGGAGTTTTGAGGGAAAAATATAAATGCAGTAGGCGAGTGTAACACCTGGCGTGTAGCCCATACGTAATAAACTGTCGCTTTCCTAAAAGGGGCAGTAGGTTTGGTGAGTTTGGTATTATGGTAACCTTTACAGTAATATGATTGTAATAATATAATTATTATTGTTATTATTACTACAGTTCATCAACAAAATTTATGCTTTTTGTTCTATTTATTGTGTTTTTAGGAGAAGACAACAAACTCTTTATGTTTTAATACAACTTTATTATATAACTATCACGCTGTAGGAATGTTTGGTAGGACCACACATGAAACAATGTTCATACAAATTACGAACTTACAAACAATTCACCTAACAAATGGCCTTTCTGAATGTAACTCATTCGTAAGTTGGGGAGTCTCTGTACTATCTGCACATTGATGGTGTGAATTGACTTCCTGTTCCAATAAACAGTCTCATGCTCCTCCAAAACTGCAATGATGGGAATGTGGGTGCACTGGTCAGCCTTGGGAATTTTATGGAAAGTATTAATATGTATTATATAACTATAAACTTAATGTATGGTGATTAATATTAAGAATTAATAGCATTTAAGCTACTTGAAATAACATTTAACCCTCTTTTATTCTTAACGTCAATTACCGACCAGGGAAAATTATAAATGCATCAAGCAGTTTAGTTGGTGCAAGTACCACAATAGCACTGCACACAATATCTTTGCTGAAGTCACAGATCAAATGCATATAATTTTTATTGTGAATTAAATGCAATGCAAGGCAGACACTGGTGATTGTCATTAGAGGCATATGGGTCCACCAGCTAAGAAATATTAAAGCATTGTGAAACTGAAGGACTGGGTTAGTACCCACATTATTTGGGGGGAACTGTGGCAGTTGTAAATAGCATACTTGTGAATTTGTCACAGGGGCAACTGGGGCTCAAGCTTCTAAACTTGCAGCTGAATAAAGTTACCAGACAAGACAATTAGCTTGCTGAGTTAAAGACCCGAGTCCCTCAGGTGGGGACTAATCGCACTCTTGTTGTGACTTAGCAGGGGACTCTCACCGCAACACTCACATCCATTACATGGTGTTATTTTCATGTAT
>JABJVR010000043.1:4100493-4128356 GCA_025773905.1 Chitala chitala | reverse complement strand
CATCCCAAGGCGAGCCTTGGAAGGTTTGCGTAAATGTGCATAGCTTTAAACCAGAAGAGTATTGTACATCATGATTGATTCTTTTCTTAATTTAAATGTGTATCTGGAAATTCTTTCACGTATATCTTATTTTGTGTTCTATAATAGTGGCATTAATGTAGGCAGCGGCACATTGAATTTCATTGTACTGTACAGTACAATGACAATAAAGAAATTCAATTCAATTTTGTGTGTGCCCACTGCATACAGTATGTGTGTGTAGTCGTATAGAGGCTAACACTATGGGCACTGGCATTGACTGTGTGCCTCCATGTGTGATGCCAAATAAAGCCCATTTGTTGCAGAACTCGTGCATATTGACTGGGCAAAATGCACGATTGCTACACAATCTGCACAATATATTATACATAACCTTGTCCTGTGACAACAGCTGCTCGCTGTCCACATGCCAATGTCAACAGGAACTTTTACATGGAGAAAAGCTGATATGACATTGAATTCACCAAAGGAAAAAAAAGAGACCTTATCTCATAATTATGACATATTCTGTCATAACTATGACATGCTATCACATAATTATGACATACTATCTCAAATTATGATTTACTAATTTTTATGGCATACTGTCATGAAATCTCTATGTCATATTGATGAGAACCTGATCTCATAACTATGACATACTAAGTTATTGTTATGACATCTATACCTAATTACTATGACTTAGTATGTGATAATTATGATTTATTATGCCATACTTATGAGATAGTATCTCATAATTATGAAATCCTTTTCTAATCTTAGCTACCTATATGCTATGCTACTGCTGACTATGCAAGGGTGTCTTTGATTTAATATATTCAAAACCTAAAATATGGTCATTGAGAGCATACCCTAAGCAAGGACCACAGAAGCAGCATTAGTAAGGTATAAAAACAGTTGTAGATTCATCACACTCCTGTCAAGCGAGGAAACCTTCATGCTTACTTACGTAGAAGCTTCTAAACACGTATAACCTCTGCTGGCAGCACCATAAATACACATCAGGGAAACAAGCATCTCATATTACATCTCAACACAACAATCAACATTAATACACAGCAGGCACTTCATATTCAATATATGTCATCCTAATGACCACAATAAAAAACACAATTTTCAATTAAGGAAAAAATATATAATAAATATTTTATTGTCTTTTTGACCTAATTTCTACCAGTAATAGTTCTAATTTAATCAATCAATTATTTCATATTATGAATGTAATGCACTTCAGTAGATAAATATATCAAAGATGTTTGGCTACAAATCGTGGTTCTTACATTTACATTTATTCATTTAGCAGATGCCTTTGTCCAAAGCAATTTACAATGAATATGAGTATACGTGCATGTCTATAACAAGGTCAAACAATATCAGAAAATCTAACTGACAATAAGTGCTGTCCTATAATCAACGTGCCCAAGATTTAGTCAAGCAATTGTCACACAAGTCACAAATTAAGGGTTAATGTATACTCTTGTATAAACAAGAAAAACATGTACAAACAAACAGCCTTGCAACAATGGAGTAATAAGGTAGTAGAGATTATAACAGTGAAGTTCAAGTTCTGTAGTGCTCCCTGAAGAGATGTCTTTAGTTGTTTTCTGAAACATGGACAGGGACAATGAAGTCCTCAAAGCAAAAGGCAGCTCATTCCACCATGTAGGCATCAGAGATGAGAAGAGCCTAGGCTTGCCATTATTCAGCAGTGGTGCAACCAGTCTCTTCTCATTGGGTGACCATACAGAACAGCAGGGGACGTAGCACTTGACTCGAGATCGGAGGTAGCCTGGAGCAGTCCCTTTAATGGACTTGAACATAAGCATCAGGATCTTGTATTTAATGCGTGCCTGGACCAGAAGCCAGTGAAGCTTTTTCTTTTTGGTGGTTTTAGCTCCATATCGTTATGTTAACATGGCCGTGTACTCTGTTTAAAACTGGTCCAATTTTCGTAGTGCCTTAAACTCGTAAGCCCCAAATTACCTGGCTATGCAGGAAACCTCGCATGCCTTATTGAGTGTGAGCATGACAGCAAGCCTCAACAGACCCCCATTCGTCTACTCATAAAATGAGTAGATCTGGCGCTAGCTTTATTTTAGTAGTTAAGTCGTTACCGGCGATTGAAAACTCGGTAAATCTAGTGACAAAATCGCTATATTGTCGACAGTGGTGGGGAGGTGTGATGGAGGTACTATGTCACGCTGGCGTGTTCGGATCCGGAAGTAGCGCACTCGAACTATTAAGTAGTCCGTGTAACGTTCGTCATGAGGGATTACGGCGCTAGGAGGTAATAAGAAGTATTAATTTTAAAGTCATTTTGCAAAGGAAACATTATATCAACAGGCCTAGTTAGTGTGTAGTGCCGTAAACAGACTCTGTTGATTGCTCATGGCTACAAGCACAATGTCGAATTGTCATAGTTTTTACACCCAACTGGGATCTATCATGGAGGAATTGGCGAATGCGGCCGTGGCAGAAATATGTAAACTTGTGGATGATAGTTATGCGGTTTTACGTTTGGAGATGTCGCGAAGTTATAGAGAAAACGAAACCCTACGAAAGAAATTGGAACTAATGGAGATGCAATTTTCACATGGGAAAAATGCAAGCGGTGAGTACTACCAGTGTGTCGAGTCTTGACCCTTTCCAGTTAAGGAAGAAGTCCAATTAAATTCACTAAATAAACATCGCCACAAAAGACATCAGCAAGAATTTTATACGGAATTGATTCAGTGGTCTTTAAAGTGGGTGGAACCTGTGTACTATCTTTCTCTACAATAGGTTTGCGTAGGCCTTAGTTACTTGACTGAGGGATTCATTTTGTCGATCCGCAGCTTTGTTTTGGATATCTAGAACTTGGTGGTGAGAAGCTCTTTTGAAAATAGTCACTCCCAGCAGAAGAGCAGGTTGGAGTTCCACATCCTTGTTTCATCGTTTAGAAAATGCTTCACATATTTACCGCTTTACTGTTAATATTTATGTAGGTAGGTGGTGTTTTCTTCCCATTCTTTCTGATTGTACACATACTGTTTCAGACGAGGGTAAAATTGCGATTACTGGAAAGCAAAATGTCACCAATTTGTGGAAACATGGAAAGCAGACAGTTCACAAAGAAGAGGATCATGAAGTTTTTCTGGACCAGGTTGGGGTTTGCATACAGTTTCATTTGCACTTCTAAGAGCCAGGTGTGTTATGCACATTTTTTTTTTTAATGTTTGCTTTTTTTGTTTTTCTGAAGGACGGACAGCCTGAGGTGTTCCTTGTCAAGGAGGAAAGACATGAAGAGAATGTCTGTACTGAGGGCTCATGGGAAGGACTAACTGAAACACAGTCTAGTAAGTGATGAAAGCACTAGATATCGGTGTCATTACCACATTACAGTTATTCACACTGATATACACTACATAAGGGAGTGCAGTGTTGATGAGATGGATGACATTTTTCCATCCTTGTTTTTAGGAAGTTAGTAACGTTATCTTAATTTGATTGTTTACTCTGTAGTTGTCAAAACAAATAGATTTTAATTTGTATTGAAATGGATAATATTTTTCATTTTGATATTTTCCTTTGTTCAGCAGGATTTAAAGGGTTGGAGACAGAGGATGGAGAAAGGGATTGCCTTGTGAACGCTGTTACTGTACCTGCACAACACACCAAAAAATGTGATGAACATCCTGGAGCAGGGGACACTTCATGTGAGGTTGTCCGACTGGAGAGTGCTTTTAAAGCAGAGACAGAAAGAGATTATATTGAACAAAGACTCCAGTGCACAGACTCAGAGCCCAGAACCGAAACCTTGAACAGTGCAGGCTCAAAGTCTATCCCAAACTGGAAAATGTGTCAGTTTGGATCCCTCATAGACCTGGATGGTTCTGACAAGTTGACTGCAGATGCAGTCTATCTTAAAACAGGAAGCCTTTCCTTCCAGTTTATGAGCAATTCAGATGTTAATTGCTCTGAGCTCTTTGATACGAGTGCAAACCCATCAAGAAATAGTGAGACGTGCGGCAGAGACCAATCAAAAAGGAAACATTACTTGTGTAATTACTGTGGGAAGAATTTTGCTCGTAAAAATGTTCTGCAAACACATCAGAGAATTCACACAGGAGAGAAACCATTTGGCTGCACGCAGTGTGAAAAGAGGTTTTCTGATTCAAGCAATTTGAAAAAGCATCAAAGTGTTCACACTGGAGAGAAACCTTTCATTTGCATGCAATGTGGAATGAGATTTTCTGATTCAAGCAGTCGAAAACGGCATCAGAGCGTTCACACTGGAAACAAACCATTTGGTTGCACTCAGTGTGGAAAACGATTCACTCGTTTATGCCACCTTAAAAGACATCATATGCAAATTCACCTGTAGCTATTTCAATTTTGGCACACTTTGAAATATGATGTTAATAGATTTTCTTAAAATACAAGTGTTATTTTGCTGCATAATTGTGGTTGCTTGTTTTCTATAACTGGAAATGTCACATTGTACTCTGTAGAATTAGTATGTGTGATAAATATAGGCCTATGTGATGAAGAGTGGTATAAGCATGACTAATTTCATTTTGCCCCTTGACCTCAGACTTATCGCAACATTCTTTTAGGTGTCAAGTTATGTTGGTGTATACCTGTGTGTTTTAGAGAGACGTTATGGGTGGAATGTTTATGCCTACAGTCATATTGTTAACCATGAGCATGTACTCTGTGGTCAAAGCTGCATCAGCCAAAACAGCTGTACAAAATCAATTCAAAATGACACTTGGTGTGTGACTTTCTTTAAAGTCAAATTGTTTCCCTTACACTTGTCTGTCTTTCAGTCACTCCATGTGATGCAATAAAGGAATCAAGAAACATTTTAAATCAAGTGACAGATATGTCACCTTGAGCTTTGCAACAGCACCCTCCATTTTTTAAAAGTATTATTTTGAGGGCTCTGCTCATTACCCATGTTTTATAGTTCGTAAAAGGTCTTGAAATGACCTGGTGCCTCAATGGGTAGAACATCAGGCAGGTATGTGGAAGTCTCCTGGTTCAAATGCCAGCCCAGCTAGGTGTGTCCTTGAGCAAGACACTCAAATGCTAGCTCCCCAGGTGCTGTATGTGGCTGTACTCTGCTCTTCCCAGGGGATGAGTTAAATGCAGAGAAGTAATTTTAATTAAGCTGACAAGTTTACTAATTAAAAGTACTAAAACATATTTCTCTCAAACAGTGTAAAAAGCTGAAGACTGCAATGATTTTAATTTTAAACTGAAATAATTAGAATTCGCATTGAAACGGTTGATATGTCTAATTTAGCCAGGATTCCATTGGTTATTCTGACTAAATCGTTTGTTTTCAAACTATATAGAACTATAACGTCCTCGATTAATATCAATTAGAACTACAGCAGTAAAAGTAAATATCCAAAACTGCGCAAATCGTAACCGAATTATTATTAGTCATTTGAGGGGTTCGATATAAATCATGTCATCGGTATATTTTATGTATACTGCAAAACTACTTTGTGTATCTTTTACAGTTTTTGCTAGCACTAAAATTCGTGTCGTTTGAAAGAACAGGGGTTGCTTTTCAGATGTTTACGGTAATTCATCGTACTTCTACCCACCAGCTGAGAATGTTGCCCCTGTTCCCAATCGCATCCCGGGGTTTGTAGATCCGGAAGTAATTCGTCTGATATACCGTCATAGAGACCGTATAAATTTTTGCACAAAGCAAAATAAGATAGGAAACAAATTGTTAAGGTCAAATCTGATTTGCAGAGGAAGGTTATATTGACGGCTAGGTTAATGTGTACTTGTCGATTAACATAACCTGTGGAATACGCACGGCTATAGGTACAATGTCGATTTGCGATAGTTTCTACACCCAACTGGGCTCTATCATGGAGGAATTGGCGAATGCGGCCGTGGCAGAAATATGTAAACTTGTAGATGACGGTTATGCGGTTTTACGTTTGGAGATGTCGCGAAGTCATAAAGAAAACGAAGCTTTACGAAAGAAATTACAACTAATGGAGATGCATTTTTCACAACAGTATACAAAGTATTCCGGCGTCGTTGAGGATTCTTTGCAACCTGGTTCGGGATTTCAAGTTAATGATGTACTTGGGAAAAATAAAAAAGGTAAGATAATTTTTTCGAGTAAAATCAAGCAACAATATTTTGTTCCTTGTGCTTTTAAAGAGGGGCGGGTGGGACTGTTACGAAATATGCCCAGATGACGTACCAGGGACATATAATAACTTAATGTTTTCAGAAGGACTTTGTGAAGATGAAGGAAAAATCCGTGGACAGTTGAGCCATGTCTCAGCCCGGAAACGTGGAGATCCCGCTGTAACTAATAAAGAAGATTCTGATATCATGCCTTCTGTCATGGAGGTCGGTTCACCAACCCACATAATTCAGATGTTTGTGTACGGGTTCTGTGCAGTTTTGAAAATATCAGTTTTTAAATACAGTATGTACAATATTAGACTTATAAGATTGTTGTAAGATTAGTGGTAAAGTGTTAATAAAAAATAGCACTGTATTTCATATTCACCATTATGGAAATCGTATATAATTAGGACATGCACACCAACCTGTTCACCCACCATTTTATGTTCTTTTTCCAGTAACAGATTGGTCAGAGTACAAATAACACCAGGAGAAATTGACAATTTGTTTTATAAATTCACCCTTACCATTTCTCTTCAGTATAGTCAGTATTTTACTTAGAAAAACCTAATCAGGTTTCTAATATCAAGATAATGACCATTGTCTTGTGTTACAGTCAGTAGACAATGAGGAAAGTGAGCATGAAGTTCTTCTCGTCAAGGAAGAGGAAATTGACGAGGATGAGAGAATTGTGGGTCCACATCCAGAAACGAAGACTAATGGGGAAAGTAGGTAGTGGTTGAAAACCTTGACATTAGAAATAAACTACATAGTGAGTATTTGCATGCAATACAGAAATTGTGTTTTTCAGGATTGTTGTGGCAATATATTGATTCTGTTTTTCTCCAGGTTATATGGAATTTGTATCTGATGGGTTTGAGACACAGCCTCTTGATATACCTGAAAGAGGTAAAACAGACCTGAACAGTTGCAAAAGGGCCAAGGAGAGGTTTAGGGCTGGAAGTGAATCAGAGACCATTCTCAAAGAAGAGCCAGGACCTGAGAGCTTGTGCCAAAGGCTCAAGCATATTGGATCTAAGCACAGCCCAAGATGTGCAAATGCTTCCGGCACTGATTACATAAGACATGAGCAACTGCATCAAGTGAAGACAGTGTCACAAGCAAAAACTGACTTGGAGAACACAGAACGCCTTTGCTCTCTCATTCCAGCAGCAGACACCAAAAACCCATTCTTTAATTTTGATCATCGCCTGGTTCCTACCCAAGAAAACATTACAGGGGATGACGTATCATGTGCAAAATCCCTTGATGTGACACCAGAGGTTGCAATGATGGACATTTTGCCCATGAAAACATGCAAGATGAATTCTGAATTGAACAAGACTGTAGCATCAGAAAATGTTATCACTCAAAATGGACCTTCCCACTCAGGTGTGAATAAAATGGTAATGGAGGCACAAAGTATTGTTGAATCTAGCCTTTTGGAAAGCCAAGATGTTCTCTGTCATAAATCAGGGAGTGAGAGCACAGTCCAATTGTATCCCTCTGATACCAGTGACTGTTTTCCTTTTAGTACATTTATTCCATCAAAAAACATTAAGAGCCATCACAAAACTGGACTGAGAGAAAAGAGATTCTTTTGTAAATATTGTGGTGTGGGTTTTAGTTTTCCAAATGAAGTCAAGGTACACCAACGGCGACACACTGGAGAAAAGCCTTTTAGCTGTGTGCTTTGTGGTAAGCGTTTCAGTCAGGCAAGTTATCTTAAAGTACACCAGAGAGTTCACACAGGTGAAAAACCCTTTAGCTGCAAACACTGTGGAAAACGGTTTGGCCAGTCAGGCTATCTCAATGTTCATCAACGAATACACACAGGAGAGAAACCATTTAGCTGCTTGCAATGTGGTAAAAGTTTTACTCGTTCAAATCATCTTAAAAGGCATCAAAGTGTTCATGTCGGAGAGAAATTGATCACAGTCATGCAGTAAGAACTTGTATGAAAAGCGTAGTTGAACTACTACATTGTAAATTTGCTTTAATATAGAATGACTTGCATGAAGGTTAATACAGGAATAGTTCTCTTGCCTTAATTTGCTCCATAATGTTATCCAAGACATGTCCCTAACTTGCACTCATTAGATGAAACCTTTTGGATCATGTAACTCTTTAGCATTTCTAAAATCATATGTATTGAAAATGATTACGTGTCAGTGATGGAACAATTAAAGAAATGGAGACAGATGAGAATGTTGTTATTGTTTATATTACTTTCACTGAGGCACACCACTCATGCAATGCAGAATCAGCTACTGTCTAACTAGCTGTTTAACATTTTCTTGAAGTTGCAAACCATAAAAGGATAGTTAAACATGTAGTCGTTGAGCAGGAATTTTAAGTAGCATGTGTGTACAAGACATTAAAATATTAAATTTGGACACGACTGAAAAAAGGTGTTGGATTAAGTGATTTGATACGTGAAGTGAATTTTTTTTTGTGTGTGAAGACTTGAAATAGAAGATTTTTAATTCATCATTGGTAAATGAACAACCTAATTTTATCCCCAGTATTCCGTTTTGACATAATTTAGTGTATGGTAACTAACCGTCCAGTGGGCACTGTTCTGGATCATAAAAGTTTTTCATCATTTTTAAATTAAAGGTTAATTAAATTTAATTAATTAAAGGTAAATGCCACTTATCGAATATTTTATTTAATAACAGGTTACTAGTAGTAGCCTCCTACTGAATTCGCAATATATATTTAAACTTATGATGGTGTTATAACAATTATAACACAATTATACAATTACCACTGCCAAGCAGCAAACAATTGTGTCCGTTTTTCGTGTAATGAGAATAGGAACTTTACTCCGGTGTCATTTAAAAAAAATGCGTTTTGTTTTATGTATTTACGGTAATATGTTAACCTCGGTTTCGGCTACCTCGATATAAACTGGATGCGTCTGAATAACCTGGGATTTAATTGTGTCTTATTACGACGGCTTACTTTACATAAGATTACTTATTCCTCGTCTGACTATAAAAGGTATTGTCAAATTTTAAAGCATTATAAACGGTCCACGATGATCGATGCCGTGCCGAATTCTGCTGCTGTTCGTACACAGCTGGCTTCCGTTATGGAGATTTTGGCCAATGCAGCTGTGTCCGAAATATACAAAGTTGTAGAAGAGAGCTGTGTTGTTCTGCGTTTGGAAATAACACGGAGTCAGAAAGAGAACGACGTCCTCAGGAGTAAAATTCAGACGATGGAGCTTCATATTGCGCAGTTGACTGCAGAGAAAGCGGACGCACGGAGTGGTTTCCAAAGTGCTTCTACCAGAGCTCCTCAGGTTCGACAGATTCCTAAAGGCAGGTTGCGCCGTTGTGTAGTAAGACCTGTGGTTTGATCAGTTATAGCATTTCTCTGTAAATATGTCGGTATCAGTAAGAAGAAAAAAAAAACTTGCAGATTTGGGAGGTGCAGACAGATCACTTTTGTTTTTTCTTCCTCTTCTGTTGTTATATAGGTGTGTTTTCAGTAGAACAAATGATGGACAATGAGGCAAATGACGTTATGCCAATAAATGAAGGATTTACCCAGCTGGAAGCTGAAGATACTTCTGTCTATCTGGATACTACAAAAACTGTGGTGGGGTTATATCAATTCCCTGAACACTGACTGAATGAATGGTTATCAGCATAATTATTGTAATGTATTTAAGTAGTTATGTAATGAAGAATAAAATTTGAAGGATTTACATTATACTGATGAACGTTTTATGGAAAATATTTGAATACACATTCAGGTAATTTACAACAATACAAAGACTGTAATCTATTTTCAGTGACAATAAACATTTTTGTAACTTCCTATGTGTAAATTTTCTAAGCGTTTAATATATATATATATATATATATATATTACAGCTTAATTGTGATTTAAGGCACTGTTCTTTGTGAGCCTGGGATTGTTCTTGGTCTTCCCTGAAGCCTCCAGTTGAGAAGGGAGAAGGACAGATGGCAGTAAACATAAAAGAAGAGAGAACTGAGAGGTACATGCAGGACACTGGCTCCCAGGAACAGACCTCAGGGCAAGGTAAGAGGGTAAGATGTGAGTGGTTTTTGTGTTGTGTCTTGGTCCATTTTTTCTTACTTTGGCACATGCTGTGTAGATTTTAGTGCTAACTGTGTGATGATGCATGGTATTCACACAGCAGATGCAACAGAGCTGACTGAAGGATGCAAGCATACTCCTGATGGCTGGCAGGTTGGAGGTTTGGTATCTGTCAGTGAGATGAAGGAGGACAGCATTAAGCAGAGACTTCAACAAGCAAAGCCTGAAGATGGAACAAAAAGGCTCATGTCTAGGTGCATGTTTGATGATGTGCTCAGTCAGCTGGCTGATATTGGACATCACACTGACCCATCGTGTTCTTTCACAATAGAACAAGATTCTAAGAGCACTTCCTTTCATTCTGAGCCCCAGTCCACTTGCACAACTTTGGGATTTCCAGAAAGCAATTTGTCCCTTTTAGACCCTATTGACTGCAACTCTAGTGTTGATTCTGGAGCTGGTAAAGTAGATTTTGACATGCATTCGTTGTGGGACAAAGAGGTAAGTTCAGGGGGGGTTCACTCAAAACAAAAACATTGCACTAACAATCCAGAGGAACTTAAAACAAATACGGGCTCATGTCATGCACAAGTTCCAATGACAGTTAGAAATAACAGTACAGAGTTAAAATTCAGATCAAGTATGAGAATGTTTGACCCTCATGACAAAACTTTCATACCTTCTGAAAATGTAGAGGCAGACCTTAGGCTCAACAGAAAGGAGAGACAGTTTTTATATTCTGAGAATGGATTCAGTCAATCAGAAGATTTGGAGACGCATCATACTGCTCATGCAGTAGAGAGACTGTTTGGTTGCTCACAGTGTGGGAAGCAGTTTGTACGTATACAAGATCTCAAAGGACATCAGAGTGTTCACACTGGAGAGAAACCATTCAGCTGTACACAGTGTGAGAAGCGCTTTTCTTACCTTCACCAACTAAAAACACATCAAAGAGTCCACACTGGAGAGAAGCCATTCAGTTGCACGCAGTGTGGAAAGCGGTTTTCTCAGTCAAGTCATATTAAAAGGCACCAAAGTGTTCATACAGGAGAAAAACGATTTAGTTGCATGCTGTGTGGAAAAAGGTTTTCTCAGTCTTGTAGTCTTAAGGTACATCAAATTGTCCATACAGGAGAAAGGCCATTTAGCTGTACGCATTGTGGGAAAAAATTTTCCATCTTGGGTAACCTTATAAGACATCAGAATGTGCATATTGGAAAGTAACACACTGGCTGATTGAAACATTTTAAAACAATTACATCTATTTCTCAATCAGTGTTTGCTAATTATCATTATCATTTCACATTATCATTAAGATGTTATACAAAATGCGTTTAACATAGTGACTGGAAGTACAGTACAAATACTGTATGCTACATTAATACAGCTGTAAATTGAGATGTTTTTCCCTTACAGACAAAAACTGTGAAGGTGGTTATGTAATCAGCATTACCAATCCTCCACCTTACTGGCAGCCACTATAGATAAACACTACCTCTAACGTGTCAATTAATGGTTATACATGAATTATGCATTTCACAAATTTTCTGTTTAAAAATGAATTTACAGTGGTCAGCGGTTAACATGTTGCGTGTAAAACATATTCAGTCTAATTTGCGATGTATCTACTTATTCCTGGACTTGACTTGCTTTTGAGAACCCGGATAGGCTCGTTGGAATTAAATACAAATTTAATTAACAGTGAGAGTTGTTTGTCATTAAGAGGTAATATGCTATGTGATTGAACATTACTATATAATGTTTATCGTATCTTATTTGACCACATCAAAGACAAATAAAATGATGCACCGGGCGCAGATGTAAATTTATGCTCTACTGAGAACCATGTTACAAGAAGAGTATTAAAATAAACATAATCAGCTCAACAACTTTATATGTGTACCGTGTACTTGTTTGTTTTAAAATTGGTAAAATAAAGTGTACTTTGGCGTTTAGGCATGGAACTTTAAATCACCTAATCACCTGCAATTGTGAACTAACTTCAGTTGATGTCTGTCTGTCTGTCTCTCTCACTCACTCACACACACACACACACACACACACACATATATATATATATATATTTGATATTTATATATACACACAAACTATTAAATAATAAAAATAACGCTTTTATTTTTCTGATTTTCATAATATTTTGTTTGTTTCCGTAATCATACAACAAACATATTTCTTAACTGTCGAAGCTTGACCCAGTTGTGGCCGATCAGCTGAGCTGTTGACATGATTCTGTTTCCGTGAGGTTTGTGTAGGAAGCCCGGAAGTAAACGTCGCATGAGCATCGGTTCAGTGTTTAGTAGTTTGTAAATGTAATTCATGGTGATCGTTCAATGTCGTTTGTTTTATCGAGCCGGTTGGTTTATCATTTAAAACAAAACACATCTGTAGTATAACTGTTACATACATCATTAAAGAGAAAACGTTGTCCAGCCGATAACAATGTCGAATTGTGTAGCTTTTCACACGCAGGTAGCCTCCATTATGGAGGTGTTAGCTAATGCGGCCGTCGCAGAAATTTGTAAACTCGTAGACGATGGTTATGCAGTATTGCGTTTAGAAATGTCTCAAAGCCAGAAAGAGAATAAAGCGCTTAAGAGGAAACTGGAAATGATGGAGCTGAAGTTTGCACGACGCGGCTCCGCGAGGACAGAAGCCCCAGCGCGCGCTGTAAATGACCTATCGAGCGTTTTGAAAGCACCAGTAAGAGGTAAGTGGAGAATATGTTGTGCTGTTTCACATAAAATGGCATAAATCGAATGGCTTTTCAAATAACTTAAACCTAAGAAGAGTTGTAAATGACTTTCCGTAGCGACTAAGACACTGGTGAACATTATATGCTGAACGTCAAATTATTACTTGGCCATCTAGCTGGAGTTAAGGGTTTGGCAATATTTGTTTAAAGGGACGTTTACTTATGTGTACAAACGTTGTTGTTAATTTTACAGAGGACGATTTTTTACACGAAGAAAATGCATTTGACAATCCCGTGGATGTCCTACAAGATGCACCAGAGGTCAGTTCATGTACATTGTGTTATGTAATGTAAAATTTACACTTTTTTTCTAGTCTTATGTTAACAACTGTGTTTCAACTTCGTCATGGTACATCTCACAAATTTAAAGAGACACTCACAGGACCATAACACTATATTGTACTCATTCAACAGTCTTCATATTTCCCATGAGTAATGACGATATAGTAGCCAGTATTTTACAAATAGGTTTCAGTCAAGTGGCTAATCTAATTTGTTTGTCGTAATAGCCAGCAGATGTTATTGATGACACGTCTGAGCCTTGCCTTGTTAAAGAGGAGCACTATGAGGAACCGTTTAGAAATGATGACCCACAAGAAGGGAAGATTTTGAGAGAAAGTGAGTTAAGAAAACATTTTACTGGCTTGAATGTAAATGTTATATTCATGTGCACGTGAAATGTTACCAACCTTAATGACTTTACAGTTCTTTACAAATTGATGTTGTGTTTAGCTTTCACAATGCTTTGGATTTTCTCATCCATGTAGAACTCGTTGAACTGAGGGACGATTCGGGAGAGAAGATAGCTGTTGTGGAGAAAGAGTCTTCGCCTGTTAAAAGCACAGAGGAGCTTGGTGATGAACTCGGGAGCAGATGCAGTGTTTGGGAGGTCAGTGGATTGGAGACTGTCCTGAAGGCAGAGCCAGACAAGGAGGGTGTAAGCCAGAGGCCCCAGCTTGCAAGAACTGATCACAGGGCAGAGAGAGTGACCAACCTGGGCT
This sequence comes from Chitala chitala, assembly GCA_025773905.1. Taxonomy (NCBI): domain Eukaryota; kingdom Metazoa; phylum Chordata; class Actinopteri; order Osteoglossiformes; family Notopteridae; genus Chitala; species Chitala chitala. Next base: position 4,114,322 of record JABJVR010000043.1, on the reverse strand, counting down.
CTGACTACACAGTATGTGAGATGCCCATGCAGTCAAAGACTTTCTTTTCTGAGAGAGATGGGGGCAGAGACACAGATTATCAAAGTTGCATGTATGTTGAAGAAATTGACACAGATAAACTGTCAGTCCCAGCACAGCTGCAGCGTGGTGTTGCAACAGAAGATGGTGTTTATATCAGACAGTCGTCTGTACGGTCTTTCAGCAGGAGGACAGAGGCTGCGACAATTGATTCTGCACCAGTTAAAGCAGGAATTAAGACACATTTATGGAACAAAGGTGCCATTCCTGACTCAATCCATACACAACACAGGCAGTTTATAGATAACAGCCTGAGAAAAGTAATGCAACAAGAAAATTTGAATACATATGAGACAAATCCACAAATTGTATGTAAAGAGAACATGGCAGTCTCAAAGTGTATTGTTCCAGATGTAAATTTATGTGCTTCATTAAGTCCTGCACCATCTAAAAGTGTTGACATCCAGTGCAAAACTGGCACACGAGAGAAACGATTCCTGTGTACATTTTGTGGAAAAGGTTTCAGTTGCCCTAAAAAAGTTGAAATTCACCAGAGAGTCCACACAGGTGAGAAGCCATTTAGTTGCACACAGTGTCGGAGGAGGTTTGCACAGTCGGGTAATCTTAAAAGGCATCAACGAGTTCACACGGGAGAGAAGCCCTTCAGTTGTTTGCAGTGTGAAAAGCGATTCTCTCACTTGCACCAGCTTAAAATGCACCAGAGGGTGCACACTGGAGAGAGGCCGTTCATTTGTACACAGTGTGGTAAAAGGTTTGGTGAGAAAAGTTACCTTAGAATACACCAACAGAAAAACCACATTACCCTTTACAGTGTTAAATAACATAAGACTTAAAATTTACAACTAACTTTTTGTAGACGCTTATAATGAATCTATATGAGTATGATTAACATTAATGAACTTGCTGAATTGGTAGTAATGTAATAGCATGTACCAATATATTGACAGAGAAGAGAAAATTAGTGTTCAGTACAGAACATAAATGCATTTGATGGTTTTATCATGTTTTAAGCTGTTTGGTAATGTCATTCTAAAAGGAGTTTTTCCCCCCCATTTCTTTTGTTCTGAAAAATATATTGTTTTATGATACCAAACCATATAGCATTTCAGAAGACACTTTATGTATGATATTTGCCTTTGTATCATTACAAAAATCTAAATTGCATCCCTAGCAACAGTAGATGAGGTTCTTTTTTTTTTTTTTTTTTTTAAGCAAATCGTGAGGTTAAAAATTTGTTCACTGTGGGAGTTCAACATTCTTATGCTTCTCCATTTTAACACAAGTAAATAAAGTTTATTTACAAAATATTTACACAGTTCTAAAAAGGCAACACAATTTTCAGTGAGTATGCTAGCTGTCTGTGAAGAATGTGTCTGAGAACATTCGATGGAGACTTTGAAGTAATCAGGTGTGCGAATGTAATTAAACGGTGCATGTTTTTACAAAAATCAGATAGTCGGATGTTGTGTTTACAATGTTGCTAATAACTTGTATTTACATTTGTTGAAATGTAATAAACATTGGATTTTCTTGTCAGACTGTTGTTTTTGAGTTTGAATATCTTTATATCCCTGGGGTCAGTAATTCAACTGAAACTGTAGAAGTTTTATATCTAATCTTGCTACTTTATGGTGACATCAGGAAACCACATTTCCAGAATTAACATGATTCTAGAGTTTTTTTGATTATATGGAAGCAAACTGATGGTATAGTTGGTTAAACGTATTTTCTTGAATAGGTATATTTTCAAAAATGTGTGGATGTTGTGATTTTAAGGAATGGGTAACCCTCAGAATTTCAGAATAACATTTTTGTTGGTTAATATGCATTTTAAATCTGTCGTATTCTGATTTATACTTCATCAGATTGGTCATCAGTTGCACAGCTTGGCAAGTAATGCAGTTTGACTTAGTTCTTGCGAAAACCTTAAGGAATAATTTGGCATCTTAGCAGAAAGTAGAACACATGGTATCTTCATGTAAAATTGTATATGCAGGTAATGCTACAACTTTATTGCTGTAGCTAATTATTGAACCTAGAACTGAATTCGTGCAAGTGCAAAAATTGAGGTGTTGGTCATTAATTCAGTTTTTTTTTGTTCCAGTTGGCTGGCATGGAAGAGAGAAGAGCAGCATCACCTCTTATCAAGGAGGAGAGGCTTGATGAGCCCTTTATGAAGACCTGTATGGAGGAACAACTTAGGCTGACAGAGGAAGGTAGGTGCAGACCTGGAAAAAAATGGCATGACACTGCTTCAGATACATTTCCTACTTACATTGAGCTTTTTCAGTTCTGCTTGCTTGCCATTTTAAAGACACATCCCAAACATAGCTCATAATCTTGCCCATTTATACAGCTGGCTATTTCCTGCGCATTTTGTCAGACTTTTTCCTTAGCCACAGTGCTGGATGCTTCTTGGTGTTTGGTCTAAACTGAAATGTGAAGTGCCGTTACTCGATTCCATTTTAATGTGGTCGTCTTATGTTGTTGAGGAGCTTGCACTGGTACACAGAAACCGAGTGCCTTCAAGTCTGTAGAAATGATCCAAGCGAATCCTTAGATGGAGAAAAGGTTTTCTTAAGACGATAAAGCAGTGGAAGTGACGCATGCCAGCACAATGGCTCTTAATGGTCACAAAGAACTAAAATTTTATCATCTTTGTGGCATTTTTCTTAATTTTTTTACATTGGTAGTTCAAAGTTTGATTACTTTGTGACACGTTCCAACCTTCTCTCCAGGAGAAATGGATTGTGGAGAAAGTTCTGCAGGGAAGAGCCGGGTCATTCCTGGGAAGGGCACAGCGGAGCGCACTGACCCACATGGGTCCCAGCCTGATGTTTGGGAGCTGAGCAGACTGGATGCTTTTCTCAAAGCAGAGCCAGAGAGGCAGAGGGTAGAGCAGAGGCGGCAGTGCACAGGCCCTGACCAAGGCAAGGAAACGCAGAGCAAACGGGGCTCTGGTTACCACACGTGTCACACGTCAGGTCAGCAGAGCAGTTCTCTTAATCCTCGGTATGGTGAAGCTGAGGCTGTGGTACGACCTGTTAACTCAGAGCTGCCGCTGCACCCTTCTGCAGAAGACAGTACTGCGTTTCACCTCTCTTTGGGTTCTCCTGCCTGGAGACAAGACGTTGCAATGAAAAACACTGATAGGCGCCCTCCATATACCCAAAATGCAGGTAGAGGACCAGCAGAGGACTCAAATTTGGAGGGTCCAGGTTCAAATGATTGCGCTGGGTCAAAAAGCATTTTATTTTCCCAAAGCGACAAGACCCACTGCAGAGTTGGTACCAAAGAGAAACGGTTCTTCTGTTCGTTTTGTGGCAAGGGTTTTAATTTTCCCAAACAGGTCGAAATTCACCAGAGAGTCCACACAGGTGAGAAGCCATTTAGCTGCACTCAGTGTAGGAAGCAGTTCTCTCATTCTGGTAACCTTAAAAGGCATCAACGAGTTCACACAGGAGAGAAGCCTTTCAGTTGTACGCAGTGTGAAAAACGGTTCTCTCACCTGCACCAGCTTAAAATGCATCAGCGTGTCCACAGTGGAGAAAGGCCATTTAGCTGTGTGTACTGTGGAAAAAGATATGCTGAAAAAAGTTACCTACGTATACACCAACAGAGAAACCACATGGCGATACTAAGTATGAGGTGAATAGTGTTCTTTTGTACAGAGCAAAAGTCCATGTTAATGTGTTTGTCGATACACACAATTTAAATTTGATAGTAAGCCTCCATCATTGCAGATTTTAAAATTCAAACAATTAGATGACTTTTGAGATAAAAGTCTCAGTAGTTGAGATATTGCACATTAACATTGTGATTGCATTAACAAAGGTGGTAACTTTGTGGTCACAACATCATAGTTACGCCGTAGTAACCATTCCTTCTATTATGAATGTGATGGGGAACTGTGTTTAGCTGTGCCTTCTTTATGTTATAGAGCAGTAGCATTTTACCCTGAAATACACCATTTATCTGATAACAAAACCATACAAGATTCTTCCAGTTGGTGTAAATTCTTGCATTCAGGAGGCTTAAGAACACTTCCACAAGAAACACATCAGGAATTGCATCTTGAAAAATTGTACCACCCTGAAATTTAATAAAAACAGTCATTATTAAAAAAAAAAAAAAAAAAAGAAAATGCTTGTGAGAGCCTTTTAAATTAAGTTTTTTTAATGGTATATGGAATACAGTTATATAACGCATATTTGTTTTTACATGTTATGTTTACGTTAAAACCTGACAGAAGATTAAATAAATTCTGCCTGGTCCATCTTGACATATAATATAAAATACTGATGTCATAAGGTAGCCATGCAGTGCATACTGTATGCTCGAGGTCAGACGAATGTTACACATTGTCAAGTAGTAGCACTAGGAGATGTATGTGCTGCATTTGTAACAGAATAAATTAGGACAACATCGTTTTAGTCACGCTCAGAAAAACATTTTCCACTCTTTCCAAAAAAGTGTGAAGCTGAAGATGGAGAATATTTGTGTTTAACATAAATTTCTTATTAGTGTTAAAGGAATATTTACAAAGTAAATATTTGAAGTAAAAAATTTATGAAACAATGGAAATAAATTTTAAAAAGGTAAAACTGAACAACATATATCTTCTAGTTAACATTAGGGTATTAGTCTTGTATACAACAAAAAATGTCAAGCAGCAACAATGTTCAATAATTTCTACGAATCATTTCAGCGTTGGTAATGTGTGTGTATAATGTTAGCAATACTGCAGCATATTGGTCTGTAGGCAATGCAGTGCTAATATATGTTCTTTGAATTAACTGTAAGCAGTTAAAGTCCAGAAGCACAAACTTAAAAACCACAGTAGTTAATGATTTTTCTGGAAAAGGTGCCATAACATATTTTATGCCATCTTAGTGACAGAAAACTAAATTACTGTTTTCTGTTTGATAGGGGAAAGGGTGCAGTTTTTCCTTCTAAAGTGGAGTAGTGTCTATATAACTATATAGATATATATAGGCAATCTACATAACTAGGGGGGTGCGTGTCCTGCCCATCTGCACCCCTGGATAGGGAGCTCATGATGCATTCACATTTTTGAGGGGGTGAGGAGGTGGGTTAATCTCTTTATTATCCAAACAAGAACTCTTAATTTTTTCCAGTATATATATCAGGCTGTTCATAATGTCAGCAATTCAAGAAATGTTGTATATAAATGGTGTTAGTAAATCATCTAAAATAAAATATTGACTCTATAGTATTGATTATATAGTATTTAAAAATGTATAAATTTTTTTCATTGATCCAGACAGCAGCCAATTCACATTTCGTGAGCACATGGACTTCTCTGCATTGAGAAAGAGACCGATGAAATGGAATGAGGTCAGTGAACAAATTTTATTAAACAGGTTCTCATCAATAAAATTCTTCCATGATAGAAAATGTCACAGGATAATGCAGAGGAGCAAATGATCAATACATCAGTGGAACAGCATTTGTCAGTTTTTCAGGAATTTTAAAAGCATTAAAATTCAGGTAGGCAATGTGGAAAACACCCATAAGTAGGAAGTAGTAACAAGTACTTTACATACTAGTTATAACAGAAATGTTCAATGTTTTGTGTCCTTCAAAAAGGACAGTAAATCAGAATTTGTTAAATCACAAATGGTGAAATGTTTTGTAAAGTTTTCAAAAGCTACTTTTAAGGTAGATGTTACTTTTATCTTTTTAACATTGAAAACACAAAGTAGTATGTTTCTATAAATGGTTTTTACATGTTTCTGGCTAGTTCTTAAAATCACATTTTGTGAAAATGTTAAAGGTTTTACTATGTTGATTAATCATGTTTGTAGTAAGCTTGTAAGTATGAATGTTGAGAAGCTGGAATCCCTCAAACCAAGTACTTAATATTTCCTCCAGTTGGCAGATACAGAAGATGGATTGCAAGATTTCCTACTTGTCAAGGGAAGTAAAACTGAAGATGAAATGAGAATGCAGAATCTTCAGAGAAGAGCAAGAACTGGAAAGGAAGGTGAGTAGAAACTGCATCTTAATAATAGACTAGACTTCACTCTTGTACCCTGTTTATTGCAGTACTTGTGCAAAGATTCACATGCTTTCTTGTGTACTTAAGACACATTATTAAATTGTATTCGAGATCAATATTCAATCTTGACAAGTTAAACTAAAAAAGAAAACTTTAAGACATAAAATTAAGTTTGTGCTTGGCTTACTGTATATTTTCTCTAGCAAGCTCAGAGTCTGATATTTTGATCAGTGGACTGAAGACGTTTGTGACATCAGAGAAGATGAACGACTCCAGGAGGAAATGTACAGAGTCTGAGAAGGGCAAATGGAGATGGGGGATTTTCTTTACAGAAGACAGTTCTGACAAAGGGGCAGATTATGCTTCTGGTTCTGATGCAAAGAAGATGAAGAGCAAGCCAGTGTGTTCAGAGTTTGATTATAGTCTTACTACTGCAGTTAACAGTTCCCCTGGTGTACTAATAACAGATGTGAAATCAGACATTACTGTAACCTCAGTGCTTCCATTGACCAAAGATGCCACAGCAGGTGTGGATCACACAAGCTATCAACATTTCAGTGCAGATCTCATTCCCTTAAGAACGGGACCATCAACCCCATGTAACAGAAAAACAGAAGACGGGGCAAAGTCAAAATCCCATACTTCGTGCTTAAAGCAAAGTGACTGGTGCAACAGTTCTAAAGTGTCAAAATGTCAAGACGTTGTTGGTACTATAGAGAAGTCATTTATTTGTACATACTGTGGAAAGAGCTTCACCTGCCCAAAAAATCTTAAAACCCACCTTAGGGTTCACACAGGTGAAAGACCTTTTCACTGCACACAGTGTGGAAAGAGGTTTTCACAGTCGGGTTACCTAAAGAAACACCAAACGGTTCACACGGGAGAGAAACCTTTTAAATGTACCCACTGTCAAAAGTGCTTTTCGTTTTTAAGTAATTTAATTAGACACAAGAGTCTTCATTCCTGAAACTGTTTATGAAGAGTTAGTAGATTTATTTCAAATACATTTATATATATATACATGTTTATATATATATATATAAAACACATATGAGAGAGCGTGAGTGTGTCACGTCGTCTTGGAAATGTAACCATTTACCTTTTTTTTTCTTTTTCTTTTTAGAATTGCAGAACCTATATTTCCGGCCAAATTATCCAAATTATCTTTACCTGACAAAAATGCTATTCTCAATAACCATGTTACTCCAAAATTGGTACTTTTACTTCAAAATTGGTACTTTATGGGCTGTAAATGTGACCAAATTAAAGAATCTAGCCCTGTATGACATTAAATCTTGTACATATTTCATTGAACACATATGAACTTGTTTCTCGTTCTTGACAATCAGAAAGTTTAGACCCAAAGTCTTGGCTTGCTGACGCATCTTCATTTGTCGTTCAAAAGTTTAGATCAGCTGAACATGATGTAATCGTCACCACTAGTAAACTGTAAAAAGGCACTAATAGGAGCGAAATCTGTCAATTACCACCACCCCAATTAGAGAAAGAAATCCGCAACTACAGAAATAACCGCTGGTGGTGCGTCTGTATTAAAAATGCCGTTTCCTTACAAAACGTACTCAGAATTAACTGCAGAAAGTAATCCAGCACGATTTCTAATTGTAACCATTATATTGTTTACACGATTTATATAAATTGTTTTTTTCCTTAAGGCCATTGTTTTAATGAAATTCAGTATATAAGTTGCATTTGTTATTTCATTGAATTTAAATAAGAATGCTTTTATTTCGAAGTCTCGTTGAGCTGCTCTCGTTAGTGAGTTACACCAAGCAGTACGCTGAAAGGTTAATTTTTGCAATAACGAACGAAATTTGATGTTAGCGTTTAGGACAGATGATCTGAAGACGCTTCCTATCCTAGCATGCAGCCAGCAAGTTTTCAACGCGAATTTGAAGAAGAGAAAAGCCTTCAAATAAACTAGTAGCTAGAAAACAGCTTGTCTCTGCCTGTGCATGGAGGGAGCTACACAGTTGTTATACATAAAATACTTTGGGTTCTAAAGGCAGAGAAGTTGACAATAAAATGTAATTATCATGAATTTCCTACAATGTGTGGGAAGGGCAGTAAATCATCAGTGCACAAAAAGCTAAATCTTGTGTTCAGTAGAATTTGAACCGTAACGATTACATTTATATGATAGGGTCGACGCCACAGTGTTCACTAACCTTGTTTACTACGCGTAGTACAGTGTGGTGGGTTACAGAGGGTCATCGTGTTTATTTATTTTTTTATTAATTTAGTTTTATACATTTTTTCATCTTAAAATGTTGACTGTTGGATGATCCGGTATATTTGGTGGTACGTATTGGTGTCTGTATATGCATTAGCATGTTATGTTAGCGTTTTTTTACGTGTGCAGTTGTTTTTATTCGCCCCCACCCCGTGAAAAACGTGTGCCCCTTACTAAATTTGTTCTGGCGTCGACCCTGCAACATTATGGTTTTAATCCAATTTTTAAAAAGACAAACTATCAAAGCTTTTAACCCCCTTCCTGTGAGACATTCCATTTTAATGTGTAACATAATTAACGTTTCTGATTTAAAACACAAACTGCTTTGCGTCTTTACTTCAATATTTATGGTAAACTATCATGCGGCAGGGTTGTTGCTGCAGTCCGGAAATAGACGCTAAAATAATGAGTTTCCAGGACAAAAACTGCTAGGCATTTCTGTTAGTGTTATACGGGTTTTCTACACACACACACAGAAATATATATATATATACATATATATTTGGCCCTTCTGAAACTCCGGTTCTGCATTGCAAGGATTTTGTCGGAGTTGTGGTTTTTAATAAGCGGCATAACGGCAGACGGAATGAACCGAGTCGCTTTTCACACACAGTTGGCCTCCATCATGGAGGTGTTGGCGAACGCGGCCGTCGCTGAAATCTGCAAACTTGTGGACGATGGCTATGCGGTGTTACGGTTCGAAATGTCCCAGACGCAGAAAGAGAACAGGGCTTTAAAAAGGAAAATACAAATGATGGAGCCTAAGACTGTACGAGAGTTCGCTGATGCATCTAGAGACAACTTCGCAGACTGCGTTCCAGTTCGGGACAACCTCGGAAAACAAGAAGCTGGTAATTTGATTTTCCGCACATATGTGTTTCAGTATTTGCCTTTAGAATTAAGAGTTACAGCTAACATTGAAATGATTTGCGCCCACTGTTAGGAGAATTTCTCAACCGTAATATTTGTTTACCTTCCCTACACTAGAGGGCATCGTTCAGAATGAAGGCATGATGTTTTCAAGACACTTGGTCACCCACCAGCTGAGAAAACATGGGGATACGGATAACGTACCATTACAGGCTACGATGGTCGATCAGGTTAGTTCAGTGTTAAAGGCTTCTTTCTATAGCGGCAATTGCTTTTGGGAATTAAATGGAAAGCTTTTGTGTATGGTTCTTTTAACCACAACACAGACAGAAGTAATGAACGTTTGGTGTTTTGGTCTAAAACTTGGTCCATATTGATTGGTTTGTGTAGTTTTTGTCTTTACGCTTGACATGTATAAATTTGCAGTTGTTTACATGAAACATATGGGTTTTACAAGTAAGATCATTTTAACAGTTTTAAATTCTAACGTATGTTGCAATAAGGTTTTAAAAGGACATGTTAGTCACTTATTTTTCTGTTTAAAGAACTACTTGCCTTAACGCATAACCAGTTAATGTAATTATTAACATTAGATAATACCTCATTTTTGGAAGTTCCTACTTTTATGTTATACTGAAGATTTTTTTTTTCATTGAGATTCATTTAGAAAACATATACAGAATGTGTTGTAGTTTTTTTTCCCAGCACATACCAGAATTAGTGTAGTTTTAGTGCTAAATTGCTGCTGTTTCAGTTAACAGAAACCGAGGATGAACCAGAGGCTGAATCGCTGCTCATCAAGGAAGAGAGAGGTGATGAAGACATGGAGAGCACAAGCCTGTGCGGAAAATTTGACAGTGGTGAAGACTGTAAGTTGGGATGTTGTATGGAAGTGAGGCTGGAGGAATGATTAAATAACTTTTTTTTTTTTTTTTTTTTGTCCAGAAAGCTTCCTTAAAAAATTCTGAATGTCCAAAACACAGTCATGGTTATAAAAGCACCTTGACCAAATGGGATGTAATGGTGTTTACACTAAGACTGAAGCAAAACAGCCCTGTTGGGACTTCACAATTGTATATATGATTGTCCTGTGCTATGAGGTCAGTCTTTGCATTTGTTTTTATAAAGGGGGAGGATCTTTTTTTATGTAATTTTTTTTTCTTCACATCCCCTGCAGGCATCAAGTCAAGGGCTGTCAATGGGGATCGGCACCCTGTGGTAGATTCCGCCTCACCCAAAGCCATGAAAGGCACAGAGGAGTTCAGTGAGCAGCACAGGACCAGGCCGTGTGTTTCCGAGGTCAGTGGATTGGAAAGTGTCCTTAAGACAGAACCAGAGAGAGCCACGGGCAGCAAGTCACTCCAGCATATAGGATCTGATCACAGCAGCAACAGCACAGGAAGACTGAACAGCCCCTATGCTGAATACAGTGCGTACAGCACACACAACCAGCTGAGGACTTCTTTTGCACAGGGCCTTGTTGAGACAGAGACAGACCACCCAACTTGCTCTTACACTACAGAAATGGACTCTGAGAGCTTTTCGTTTCACTCAGAGCTGCAGCCTGTTCCATCATCAGAGGAAGGTGGGGCTGAGCGTGTCCATTTAGAGTCTCCTGGTGTGAAACCAGAGCTTGTAATGATAGACTCGGTTTCTGACGAGTTGGAGCCTGACATGCGTTCTGCATGGGACCACGAGACGATCTCTTCAGTGGAATACACACCACGTAGCCGTAACAGAGGGGAAGGGTGGAGAGGCAGGAAGCAGCGGGAGAGTGCATTCGGCATGTGTGCCCCCCAAATCCAGATGACGGTAAACGACAGCACAGCCAAGTCAGATGCCATAGGTGTAAATGGATATATACCTTGTGACCCCAATTTCATAACGCCCAAAGACATTAAAACCCACAACAGGGTTGGAAAAAGAGAGAAACTGTTTATTTGTACAATTTGTGGAAAAGCTTTTAATCGTCCTAAAAAGGTTGAAATACACCTGAGAGTTCATACAGGTGAGAAGCCTTTTAGCTGTACCCTTTGTGGAAAGTGGTTTGCTGAATCAGGTAATCTTAAAAAACATCAGAGGGTTCACACAGGTGAGAAGCCCTACAGCTGTACACATTGTGGGAGAAGATTTGCATGGATACGTAATCTCAAAACGCACCAACAGAGAAATCACGTATAGGGCCAGACTGGATTGTTTTTACTGTGTATGTTGGGGTTCAGGGACCATATCTATGAAGTTTTATTTTTTGACCTTAAAGTGTGGGTGACAATTTCCAAAAATTTTGCAGAGGTAAAAATCTGAATATCCTTCCATTCAGTACCTGTATTTCATGGATGCAATGTGTATTCACTCTTGAGTTATGTTTTCAAATGGATTCGTGCACATCCCGCCATGTTGTGACATAACCGCTGAACATCTTGTAAACAAGAGTTAATAGCAACCAACTAGTATTTTACTGCGGAGAGAGAAATTGGTGATTATTAGATTTAATTTCACTGATACTAAAACTGAAAAGATTTGGATTTGAAACAGAAGGCCTATGTAAACCTGAAAATTATGAGGTGGAACCATATATTTTTGAGCCATGCATATCAGAAGAGAAAAGTATGTAATTTCAGTCACTTATAAAATGTTGGATTAAAATCAATATGTACATCAGTTCCATATAAAATAATTTCTTGAAAATGATTGATTTTATATTCAGTACTCTTAATGATATACAGGAAACAGTTTTATTACGTTGAATCGATGACACTTTTTTTTTTTTTTTTTTTGTCCAACAGACGTTTTCAGTATAGAAATTACAGTAAGGTCCATTGTAACTTTACAAATATAGATTATTAAACTACATATGAGTAAACCTTTATCAAAGAAACTTTTCAATATATTCATGAACATACAGGATTTTCTTCTTTTTTCAGTTGTAGCCTTAATGCAAGTAGGGTAGAAATTAACATAAAGAAAACTAGCACAACAAGGAATATAGTAATAATTGTGGACACAATTATAGGAATAACCAGTGAAGATGCCTATATATTTTCTAAATTTGCAGGCTGAGATAGAGACATCAGTTATTGACAGTATAACGAGTGCACTCATGCGAATGGATTATTGATATTCACACAATGTTTTAATCACAAAAGCAATAACTGTAACACTGCCCTGTATAAACAAGGCGTATTTGTTTGCTTCAATTTCATTGTCTTTATTTTTTTCATCTTGGAATTGCTTTATTTGTATGGGGAGGCAGAAGTAGTGTTACCATAGTGACATCACTTTCAGAAATACGAGGAACTAGCTAAAATCACCCCCTGAAATATCTGTGGTAAATACCAATGGGGATTTGATATTCATTTTCTCTACATAGATTACATGACGTACCCTATTAATACATTCATAGTTCATGGACACCTATGCTGTATCAAAATGTTAATCTTTATTATCATGTCACCCACACTTTAATAAGCCAGTTTTTACCTTTGGCTGTAAGGTAGAATGGATGTGAATGCATTTTCTTCCCAGACGTTTTAATTTTTAGTTACAAACACATCTATCAGCATATTGGCCGTCTTACAATGACAGACCAGCAGATTTTGTTAAATATCACACAATGGCAGAGAGTTTAATAATGATGGTTAAAACATTTTTTAACATCTCAATATGCAATTTTCATTTTTCAGTGTTGCTGTTTGTGTACTGTAATTGAAGTTGGACATTGAATAAAAAAAAAAACTGACTTGTGATGAACTGTTGAACTGTTTAATTAAACCGTAGACACAACTTTTGTAGTTTGTTGCCAAAGTCCTTTGAATGGCTAGTCCTTTATGGATTCTGTGTTGGTATGTCCCGTCTTTTTCATAATAGTTCATATACCTTACAGAGCTACTCGGTGTGATTTATTGTGTACACCAGACTTCCTTTGGGTGCTCTGAATGGGCAGTGTCTGGTACAATGCTCTGACAACCTTGTTTTGAAAACAGCCAGTGCTGAGACACTATAATCAGGTTAACATTTAGGCAGTCATGAGAAACATTAAAGGTAACCGATAGTTTTTCCAGTCTTATTTTGATTCGGTATGTATGAAAGATAAAGACTGGATTGTTAACAAATTTGCACCTTTTCTATTAACAGTATGTGGAAGAGGGAGGGTCTGAAGCACTGCTTATTAAGGAAGAAAGACTTGATGATGTAGGAAATATTCATCAACCTGGAGGGCCAATGGTCAGAGAGGAAAGTAAGTTTGACAGAAGGGAATGAATGTCAGATGTTACTGGAAACATGTAAAGACTCACAAGGTATTTACAGCACACAAAAATGTCTCTGCAAACTACAGGGCATCCAACTTAGCATAGAAAATGAATGTATTGAATGTTCTTTTAATTTCCAAGATCAGCATTACGATCCTGCAGTAGGTGAAATATAATGAAGGTACTGTAAAGGATAGCAAAACTGCTTGCAATTATTTGACAAATAATTGTAGCTGTTCAAAAAAAAATAAATCAATAAATAGTGGAATTAACTTGTACTTTTTCCTCAGCAGTAAATTGCTTTGGACAAAAGTTTCTGCTACATGAATAAATGTAAATGTAACCCAATATATTTATAAGCTCGCTCGCTCGCTCTCTCTCTCTGTCTCTCTCTCTC
>JABJVR010000043.1:4066125-4100393 GCA_025773905.1 Chitala chitala | reverse complement strand
TATAATTTTAGTCTGTTTTTGTCGTTGTGTTATAACTCTGCAAGTATGTTTTTTGTTTTCTCTTTGGGTGAATTTTTTTTTGTCTGGTTTACTTAGTTGCCGTTTTTTTTTGTTCGTTTCTCCCCCCACCGCCGCCTCCACCCCCCACCCCCTTCCTGTTGCAGCGTTTTTCAGAGGTGGGAGCAGCTGGAGATAAAGAGCCAGCAGATGCTACGCTGTCTTCATCACTGCCTGAAGACTGAGGAAGAAAAAGAAAAAGCCGCGCCACACTGTTAGGAGAGGGCTCCACACGCATGACGAGCAACGGACACGGACGCACGTGCACACGCACGGACACTGTCGCCTCGTCTACAGCTATTCCCGCAGTTATTGCTGCAATTTTTAAATTGGATCACAAGTCAACAGCAACATCCATTCCACTTATTCCACATAGGAATTCACCATTCCTGAATCCATCCCTGTTTTTTAACCAAAAGGATAAGAATCAAAATGAAGGACACCCATCCATTCATGGCGCTTTTCCAGGTGAGGCTCCAAATGACAAGAGGCTGAACAGACAAAACAGACTACATCCCTAGCAGTGGTCCTTCAGAACTTCCTGGGAGATTCTTAGGTGGGTTCTCAATTTAACACTGATATTCTTTACTGGCACATACATAAGACAACTGCTGCCAATGCAAAATGAATTTTACAGAATAAACATTGCCCCTTAATGTGGACGAAGCTTATGCAACTGAAACTAACTGATGCAGTTGTCTTTTCACAGTAGTAGGAAATAGCCCATGCTGTCAAGTGAAGATGGTCAAACTGTTGAAATGCTTTTAACCCATGCACAGCTATGAGAAATATACATAACAAAACTAAACATCATTACCTTTAACACTAGGAAAGCAATAGCACAGGCATAACAAGGAAATACAGGAACAGAGTGAAGTATGGCGAAGGAAGAAGAATCCTACCTCAGACTCAGAATCTTTGCCTGCAGCACACTTGGGACACTCCCAGCAGCTGGGCAGATCCTTGTTCACCACACCCTCCCCTGGTACCTGCACACAATGAAGTACAAAACAAGGCATCCTGAAGCCCATGGTGTCCACTTCAATAGGCACTACACTATATTACTGCAAACTAAGCACAAATAGTTACAATGTTTTAAAGGTGTGTACACTGCATAGTTACCTTGAGGCATCCGGGGTGAACAATCTGTGCGCAGTTGGAGCACTCCATAAGCGTTAGCGAGAAGGGAGTGTTTTCACCTGTTTCCTGGCTGCCCTCCCCACACACCTCACATACCGCTGACAAGGGCAAACCAGGCTACAAGAGAAAGAGTCACATTCAGGTACACAGAGATGTGGAAAAACTGATGCAAAGAAAAATGCAAAGAAAAAATGCAAACAGAGAGAGATGGAGAGAGAGACAGAGTGAGAGCACTCACAGCTAAACACTGGCGCAGCACACATGTCTGTTTCAGCTTGCCAGGGCCACCAAACTTCTTCATGTCTCTGCAGAAGTTGCAGTCCCCACACTCTGAGCGCAAACAAGCCTCACAGCGCTTACAGCGTACACGGCGTCTTCGAAGCACTGACATAGAGGATGGGGGCTTCACAGGCCGTGGGGGTGGCAGTGTAGATGACAAACGGGACCTGCCCACTACTGGTGGAGGGGGAGGGGGCTGGTACCAAGAAGGCTGGCATAGAGATAATGAAAAAGACACTCTTTATACAACATCCACCAGAAAGTGTTGCAGAGAGTGGTTTCTTAGAATGACTTTGAGCCAACTCTTAAAAACTAAAAAAGTGCAAATGGAGACAGTATAAGACAAAAGGAAAATCAACAAAATTTAAATGTATACATCTTAATAGACAACAAAATGATTTTGCTTCCACTGGAACACAGGAAATATTGACTAAATTAAACAGTCACCTAAAAAATGTTAATTCTAAATGCTCCAGAAGAATGAATAAAGCAGGCTCACCCTCTTCGGCCACCTGACGATGGGTTTTCCAGTGTAAGACAGCTTGGGGTTGTCATTGGCATGCTCCTGAAGCAGAGTCTAACATAGACAGCAGGAGCACCAATGTTAAGATTCAGAAATGCAGCCAGTGTGCACTTCTGGTTTTATGCTAGACTGACAGTCAAAGTCAAATTTATTTATAAAGCACATTTAAAACAACACAGTTGACCAAAGTGCTGTACAACCCTAAAATAGCTGCAGAACATAAAACAGACAAAACAATAAAAGAAGGGTTCACAATCAAGCTCTGCTGGTCATTACCCTGATGTCATGCAGCAAGGCAGGAGCATTGTGGATTCCAGCTGGGACACACTTCTTGTGAGATGGAAGTGACTCCAGTTTCCCAAGGAGACTCCATAGCCCTTCTAGCTCGAAGGGAGTCAGATGAACTTTGACCCCAGGTTTCGTGGACACAGGAGTCAAATCCTCTTCCTCCTCATCCTCATCTTTAACATGTCCGTTGAGTACCTCATCTTGCGAGGGTGGCTCACGCTTGAGGCCTGAATGAAATGTTAATTTGCATCAAAAGAATGACAAAATCTGTTTACATCTACTGTGAATTATGCTGCAGCTAATGCTCTGTATAGCAGCATCGCTTTACATCACTAAGCATTCTGTGCTCAGACAAGGACTTAAAATGGGAATCTGGCCCAGTTAATGCAGATAAGAACATGCACTTCAGCACTGAAGGAGTACAGTGCAGGAACGCAGAAGCTTCTGATACAAACCTATTCCCAGTGAGTACTTCTGGAACTCAGGCGTCAAGTGTGACGTATTTGTCAGGCTGTACAGGTAACGCTCCAGCACATACCAACACATCTCATAGTAGAACGGGTAGCGAAACTTAGCTGGAACCTGAAGAACACCAGTGAGAAAATGCCTCTAAGATGATCAGGTCACTTCCAAATCAAGAGAGCAGCACAGAGAGCTAACCTTTCCACTTAAAAACAAATTTAAGATTTAAAATGAAGGCCACAAACATCTGTGGCAATGCCTCCCTACACACCCGAGTGCGGTCCTCAATGCCGTAGATGTGCAGTTGCATGGGAATGTTGAAGCTGTGGAGGAAGTTTCCACCAAACACCAGTGTGTCAACAGGCGTGTACACAGCATGGATCCAACCTAGAACAGATGGACAAGGACCCCTCATCACTACATTTCCTTAAACCTACACTTAACTATCTGCTATACATATTCATATTCATCAGGATGTCTGTCTGACATGTGTGTTTTGAAAAGAGCTTTATTTTTAGGATAATCTTAAAAGTACCAGAGGGGATCATGAAGGTGTAGCCCTGCTTCAGTTCAATCCTTTGGCAGTCTGTAGCCTTGTCACCTAAGAAGATGTCACCTTGTTTCCCAGACAGCACCCAATTTTCATAAAGCTCTAGATTTTGTGGAGTGGGTGGGATCAGCCAGAATACCTGAGGAAAACAAAAGGGTGAATTTAAAATATGCAAAATGAATAGAGTGGGCTACCTTTGCCTGGGGTCCTGCCAGGCTGCCACTCACCTTTCCACCCCGCAGAATGTGGTACCACACAGACGTGCCTCCGAAGTCAATGTGGAAGTCTGTGTAGCAACCTTGAACACTCATCAAACAGTACCTGAGCAAAAAGTGGAACGGAAGAGGAGATCAGAAGTCAGGCAACATAGAAACAAATGAGATAAGAATTGGAATTTATTGTGATGAAAGAAGTCATAAAAGAGTGAAGGCTAGATAAATTGGGTTCCTGATATTATAGCTAATATAAGAGACAAAGACAGGAATTGAACAAACAAACACACTTTTGCACTTTAGGATACTGCATGTCAAAGATGGCATTGGTAGAGTCTCTTTGTCGCTCCTTAAGGTGACGGGGCCACATATTGTCCACCCAGTCAATCATGTCAACCTGCACAGAGATATAGAGCAACAATCATTTTGTACCATCACTGAAAACAGCAGAACTGTACATAAACAACTTGCTTTAGCACTACAATAAGTGGTCTATAGGACTCACCGAAGCAGGTCGCTTTACAAGATTTTCCAGCTTGGTGTGGCTGAACTCCAAACTGATGACATTGTAGAGTTTTTCCCGCTGGGCAGGTGGCGTTTCATAGTAGCGACGCCACTGGGCCATGGACATCTCGATACCCTTCTGTGTGGTCACATCCATCACATCAATCACTCTTCGGCTACCTGGGCGGGGGATTAAGCAATGTGACACAAATCCACAAAAAAGGTATAAAACAAAACAGAGAGGCAGAAGAGATGCTTCTGTGTAGAGAAAACATTGAGGTAAAGTGAGCAGGTGTGTTAAGGACAACAATCCTTACCTACAAATACTTTGACATCATTAACACTGAAATCTGGATCTGGCATCCTTCAGGAAACAGAACCACATATACTGTTAATATACAAGTTAACAACACAAATTCTGGCTATACTTACATCATTTACTACAAAAATTTTAAGTACAACACACATAACGTGCACATTTTGCATTTTTACATGCTAAACTGTATTGTCTATTAATACACATGTAATAATGAATCTATTATGGTATTTACATCCCTCAGGTCCAAACAATCAATAATACCCAAACCATACTTGATGCCAAGTCCTTCTGGTTTTTCAAAAATGATGGGGTCCCTCAGTCCCTCTCTCTGGATATACTCATATGTGAAGTCTGCAGGAAAGCAAAAACACATACACAGGACAGGTACACGAGCACAACACAACAGAGAGAAATCGAACTGCACAATCATATTAAAAGTAACTTCAGACCAAAACAAAAAACAAACTGCGAAACACAGCATGTTGTATAAAAACCTGGAAATCAATCAAACTAAGTCACATGTAGCAGGATAAAAGACAAAAATTGGTAATAAGAGGTATGAAAAGTCTACTAAATTCTATCACATAAAAAACAGTCTCAAGGCAAAAAGAATAATACATAGCCAAATCTGATCCAGAATACAGTTTAATAACAGAGCCAAACTATACAACTTGTGAACTATTCATAAAGTTTTATCTAAAGCAATTTTTTTTTTTTTTTTAACTTAAAATAGGCTTATATAACACGTAACAAATTTAACGCCAAACAGGCTAACAATTCTGAAATTATATGGATTAAATGCTAACCTTTTCCCTCCATTCTTTTGACCAGACTGGAACTGAATCTTTCACTTTGTAATTTCTCTTCCAGGTCAAATGTTCTCTTCCCCTCAATCTCATCATCTGAGATGCCGTCATCCTGGTAGCGCCTTCGTGTGCCTGACCGCTGAAGATAAACAAATTTTGCATTCTAAGGTAGCAACTTGAAAACAATTTTCTATAAACGTACATATTGTAATACTATTTAATGTTACTTATTTTCTCATTCAAAAATACCAATCTATACATTTTTTTAACTCTGCAATTCTCTAGCAAATGTAACACACACTGAATCCATCCCACCACCAGGGATACACTTTCAATCTGGGCCTTGGTTTTCTTTGTGAGGAAGCTGCATGTGTTCACATCCAAATGATTTTCTTACAGTCCAAACACTTGGCGGTTCGGTTAAATTTGCAACAATAAACAAACCCCACCGAGCTTTGTGTTGTGCCCAGTAATGTTTGTGCCCTGTCTTATGCTGTATTTGTACCCTGGGAAAAGTTTGATGATTTCTGCAACCCAGAAATTAGAGAGCTGCACTGCAGTGTGATACCCAAATATCCCAAAAAACTGCTTGTGGCACAGGAATCCTGTTTGGTAAAGTAGGTGGGAGCAGGCAGTTAGCCAGCCAACACAAACAGGAGCCAAACAATGAAGCCAAACCTATATGAAATCTGGTAAAAAATGCATATTAATAACAACATGGAATGGAAACAGTCAGTCACATCATTGTTTTTTTAAAGTAATTTTAAAACAATACTGTAGTCTTTTATTATTAAAGTTCAAGCCTTGCTACATTTGTAACCAAAACAAAAAAAGACATTACACAAGACAGTCCAATAATGACAGTAAATGATAAACTAGTATCTACATATATTTTATGCACTCATGACATATCTAACTTTTTCATAATTTTATTGAGGATACAAACACTGGCTGCATTCATTAATTTCTAGTATACACAGTTAGTTATTGAAAGTCTCACAAATCTCCAAAAATGTTCCAATATATTTACTGAAAAAAAGACAAGTAAAAGTGGACCCACATAGTTCAATACCCATGTTGTCCAAGGGTCAACTGTAGACAAACATCACGTAAGACTGAATATCCCGTTTCAGACCACTGAACCCTACAAGAAATACAGCCTTGACAGGGCACACGTGCGAGCATGCATACACTAAAGGCAATTTCAATTCACAAATCCACCTCACCTGCCTGGGTAGGAGGAAACCAGAGAACCCAGAGGAAACTCACACATGAACATTGAGAACATGGTGCTGCACAAAAATATTCAAATTTAAATGTTTTCACAAGTATGATGAACACTGTGCTATGTTAACTCAAAGCCAGTCTCACATCAAATAAATAGTAATGCAATAAAATAAATAGTAATGTCTAAGCATGGAATGAATAATTTTACTTGCGTATAAAAATTTTAATTCCTTTAGCTGCTTCACACATATTAGTACAATACAAGATCCTCCTCCTCCATTATTAATGTGCCAACAGCATTTTCTGGTACGATATGGTATAAACAACAGGTAAGGTAGATATAATCCCCACCAGTCAGTACCAGCCAAAAACCCCTCTAGGAATTGCACCACATTGTTCCATCTTTCACATCTCCATCCAAGATGTCATACCATTCATTTATTATCAAGGGCACAAATTCAAATGCAATAAAACAAGCAAGAGTTTGATAATACAGTATTCTGCTTTTACAGTTTATCCAACATTATCATTAATGAAATCCCTTTTTCCCCTCAGAAATTCAGATGCTAGTTTGCAGAATATTGACAGAAGTCATCAAGGTAAAATGACATACTATAGAATCACTAAACACCATTACTCCATGCAACAGCTGCATTTTCGAGTTAAGCTGACAGACCTTGCATATGCCCTACCAAAGTAGAATGGGTTGAGTCATGCTGTATGCTATTGGCTGGTTTAGAGAAGTACATTAACAGATCAAAATGATATCTACTGGATGCTTTGACAACATACACCCTCTCAACAGTAATTATCCCTCAAAGTAAAACTGATCAAACATAAAAACGTCTGCAAACAACATGCTAATTCATCTAAGTTTCAGTAAGAAATAAAAATAGCAGATATGACTCCCTACTGCTAAAAAAACAACTGGCAGAGTGCATTGTGAAGGACAAATCATGAAGACAGCTTATAGGAAAAAACCTTATAATGGCTGACACACAAAGCAGACATGCTATTAGACAGTCTACACAGGGAAAATACAAGACTCTTAACACACAATTTTTCTCATTTACGTCTGCAGTTTAAATGAACGCAACCTTTTCCTAACAGGATGACACAGATGCTCGGTGACTGTCATTGACATTTTCCTTAAGATTATATTTAGTTTTTGGTTACCAATCACATCGAAAAATATGTCATCTCCACTTACAAATTTACACTGAATATATCCATGAGTTCATAATTTCAAACATTCTATAAAAATACTACCAAAATAAAGTAAGCTTTTCATTACACATCATTGCTATACTGAGAGTTCAAAACAGCAGATTAACAGCCATAATCACACATAATACATCTTCCATAAAATAAACATTTTTTTAAAGTGGAAAAAAAGGAGACTAACTGAAGTGAAATGTCCGCTATTTAAAGGTCAAACAGAGAGACTGCATGCAGCCTGTCTCCGCTGCTCTGCAGAGAAACACTACTACACACCTCGCACCTTCAGTATAACCATTCCTTTCCTTCTCTTCCCTTCCATTACTCCTTTTCTGTCTTCAGGCATCACTTTTTCCCCATGCTCCATCAATGCCTCTGTGAGAAAGGCCTGCTGTGTCTCCTTCATCATCCTCTGCAGTGACCCCTCCCTGCTCACTGGCTCCCCCCTCCCCCGTCTGTCCGTCCGTCCCTCCCTCCCCCCCACACTATGCTTCTGCACCTCTGCTGAAATGCAGCCTCTCTAGTTACACCATTCAATCCTCTTCTGCTTCATTCTGCAGTGGCGATCCATCTGCAATCACTTCTTAGTCTATCACTGACTGGGTCTGTCTACATCCCTCCCCTTACATCTTATACAAGCTTGTTCCCTTTTCCAATGGGGGAGGGTGTTAGTCACGATCTTCCTCTGTACAATGGCAATGAAATTACAATTAAGATAATTCTACATTTTATAGTCTATAACTAAATACATGTTTAAGAATTATTTTAAATTTATATTACACATAACACATGAAACTTCAACTGTCTGTAGCTATATTCCCTCTGAAATATATACATGCTTAAATCCATCATTCACTCTAGCCTGTATGAGATGCATACAACCCACTATTCACCTTCTGTATAGCACACACAAAACACCCCCCTCCCCCCCCCTCACTCTCTCACACACACACAGCAAAAAGTATGAGTCAATTTCTGCATCTCATAATGTTTGAATACCCTTTAGTATTTTCAGATTCATTCTACACATTTCAAAATGCCGATACTGAAAAAATACTATACTAGCAATGTGCAACAATCCATTCATCCATTATCTAACTGCTTGTGCCTTGCAGGGTCGAGGTGTATAACACCTCGATTATGCATTTACAATTACATAGACATGAACAATTAGTACTATGTTCGTTTTCAACATATTTAGCATCTTGCCTAGACTGACAAAATAACCTGCGTATAATAGTACACAAAATGCAATAAACGTATACAGCATAAAGAAGAAAGTGACGATTAAAACTATGAATTGAAATTTTTTCAATCTTTTCTCTTAATGTTTCGCTTAGTACAAAATGAAAGTACAAGCGCTGTTCAGATGTCAATTTATACCAAGCGCTGTTTTTAACGTTAGGTTATAGTACGTTTTATTGTTAATTATTTATTCTGCGTTATATTTTATGCAATAAGAATAAGAAAATGTCCAACATAATCAAGTTCCACTACCAATAACAGCAATAGAATATTTATCTCACAACTCTAATGACGCAAATTAAATCTCAGATGTACTCGCTGGATTTAACACATCGTTTCTTCTAAAATGCACTTCAGATGCCCTCCTGGTGAACCGTAAATTTTATGGTTATATGAAAATGAAATGAACTGTGAACTTTTCGGTAAACCACATTTCAACTATTCAACACTACTAAGGCATTTACTATTTAAAAGTGATGAACAAATTCGACCAGCACACTCCTAGTTCCCGGCAGGCTACAGTACACGAATCACGCACGGCCTTTCGTGCGTTGCAGGGACTTTTGCCACGGATACCAATACTACAATGACACGGAACGCTTAACTTTTTAATGAGCAGCCTTTTACAAATATTTCACTTGTTTAGATTTTGTCATTGAGGTAGATCTTGAATAAAAACTGGACTGAGAATAATACACCACCTCCAAATGCTCAGATAAATGAAGAACTGTAAAATAATTCCAGCAGATTATAGTTATGTTACATTCACTCTAGAAGATGCTACGTAAAATGAAATCAAAACTAAGTGCAGAAAATAAAATGCCAGACCCTAACACCACCAAAAAAGCGCTCGGAATGCGCGTCAATTGCCATGCCAACCTATCACCAAAATCAGAGCAACACGGTGTCGCGGCCCAGCGCAAAACACCAACTTTCTGACAGCTGTGACACTGCCGCCCCTGGTCTGACATGAACGCAGTTAAGACACCGTTTCATTAATTTATATTTCTTTATTACAGAATATAACAATGACGATACATGAAATATACAGCAACAACAGAAGATATTTAGAACTTACCAGTCGCTTGCTGTAACGAGGACGAGTATCTTCCATAGTAAAATAGTACGAGTTCTAACTTGTATCTGATCCACACTTCCAGAGTTGGCTGTCACTAGCTATAGCTGGCTACTATTATTCACAGTTTCGTACTCGTAACGAGTACTTGCTTCTTTTTGGTACGTAAGTTTGCAGCGAAATAAATAATATTAATAATAGAGTAACTTATCGAAAACGTATGTTACTCAGGCTACTCTATTAGCAAACAAGCCAGGTAACGTTAGCGAAAACACCCACACAAGACAGTTTGACAACTGCATTCACCACACAATATAAAGGTCGTTATAAAAATAATAAACTCTGTAGAAATATAACCTCTGAGATATATATTTTACACCAAATAATCTAGTCTTAAGTTTGCTAGCTATTCTAAATAGCTAGACAGCTAGCGAGCTAGCTACCCCGCACTAAAGGGAAGCATCGCAAAACCAAAACAAGACGGTATCGAGAGAATGAAATAGCTAGCTGGTTGGATCTTAATATCGTTAGCGCGCCCGAGCGAACGGTATCAGTAGCTGTAGAGTGGCTGCATTTACACACCGATGGGCTTGCTCCTTTTTATTATCACTACCCTTCCGTTCTCGGTGTACCGGTTACAGGAAACTGAGACTTTGTCTTATCCCTCAAGTTGTTAACAGCGAACTGCTGCTAGCTAGCACTCACGCGCACGGAACGTTCAAGTTTAAAATTGAACGACCAGGCAGTGTATTTTTGAGGAACTTTCCGCCGTTTCAGTCGAACGTATTCTGTAGTCTGGAGCTGCAGTTGAAATATTTATGACTCTTATGACCGCGTCTTAATTACATCTGTGAAGTTTTGTCTCATATAAAAGCAATCCGATGTTTTAAGTATGTGTTCTCAGCAATATTATCGGATAAAGTTAATGTGGTCCGCCACTCGCCGCCATTTTCATATCGTCACAAAAACACCACAGAGGTCTCTTGAAGACCCGCCTCTTACTACAATGGCTCTAATGGTTGACAGGGAAAGGTTCACAGTTCTGTGGAAAGGTGATTGGTCAATAGGAACGCCACTCTTAACGGGAATTGGCTGAACTGGCTGGTAAAACGAGGTCACCGGAAAAACCAATCAGATGCCATCTTACATTTTTAATTTTGTCACCTCTTGTGGTTGGATAAGGATTTTTCTGTAAGATCCACTCGTTGAGTTATCGTTTAATTCACCGATCCACATAAAATAGGTTTTTTTATCCAATCACTGTCAAATGCGATACATGCCTTTTCAATCTCATCTGCGATAATAACTTCGAGATTCACAATCGTCTTACTGTGACATGCATAGTTTTGAAATTTAACTGTGATAATACGTTGAATCGTACGTTTCGGTTAGAAGCCTGCCTACTAGAGAGATGTTAAATTCTGGGTGCATACTGCTTATCAAGAAGAGCATAGTGATCGGAGATTCACGTCTGTTAAATTTACATTGCTAAATAGGGTGTTACTGGTGACCGTCCGTGTCTCTGTCGATATGGTATTTTAATGTAGTGGAGAGTTTATTTTCTATTAAAAAAGACACTGAATTCGTGAATTTCGTTTCTTTTATTAAAAGTACAAGAAAACAAAATAACTATCCCTCATCCTCTTTTTCATACTGTAATATTAATGTAATATAAGTAGCTATAGAAACACCACTAGAAGCAGACGGATTATGGAGGATGAACACAGAGAAATAGGCGTGCTTGATCAATAAAATGTCTCGGTACAAGTCGAATGTTTTTTGCGCGAAAACCAACGCCATCTGTCCGTGTCTCAATGTCCCCGACATGTTTGTCCTAAAATTATTCCCTATTGACACCGCGCGTTTACGTCCTCTTAGGTAGTATGAAAAAACAATATTTCTAAGTATGATCATACTGATTCACGATTTACTGATTTATTGCAGAGTGGTTTAAATTACCTGTAAATCCTGACATTATGAAGGAAGTGCAGTTTCACTGAATTTTGTGTTCATCGTCAGTCCAATCATTAGAACACTATTAACAGAACACCATGGTATTTGAGAGTACTGTACTCTTAATAGATTTTTCAGTTCAGTTAAACATTACACAAAATTAAACATCTTCTCCTGTGGTCCAATAACAATAGACTAAAACCAATCTGGAGAGTAACAAAGGTAATGAGACTGATCAACACATAAAGAAGATATAAGACATTGTGAAACAGTCACAAATTTCAGAAAAAATGATTGGCAGCAAAGACTGAAGTTTGTCTCCCAACAATTTCAGGGCTGTTTCTCGATGATCTGATAACTCTTCAAAGCCAGTGGTTTTGGGAGATGTCTGTGTACCTTAAGCAGAAGACCAAATGTTAGTTCTGTCATAGCACTCCAGATCACAGTTTAATAAAATAAAAAACAAAGGCACAGTACATACACTACATACACTAAACCTCTTTACCTGCTGCCATCTAAGTGATGAAACTGTAAAGAACAGAACTGAGGACAATAATAAGAATGACACAGCACAACATGATCATCATCTTCTTCTGCAAAGCAACAGAGAAAATGTGAAGATCAAAAGACAAAACAGAAATGAAAAATGAATATACAGAAAAATAAGGAATTTTAGAGTAAAAGAAGAATGAAATGTCCAGGCAAACTGTATGACCTGAGTCATATCATGATTAACCAGAGGCATTGCTGTCATGAAGCCACATAACCATGTTATGAATCATTAACATTACTTATAACCATACTCATGTCATAATATTCTCCCTCTGTAAATGCTAACTGTGCTTACCCGGCGAGCCTCTGCCTGAAACTTTGCTGCCTTCTTTGTGTCAGCTACTCCTCTCTCTACAAAACCCACTGACTGGTCCATGTTGCTCTCAATCCTGTCAATCATGCCACCCTTAGCAGTTGTAGGTGGGGCACATCAGGGTAGACAGACAGACACAAAGAGCAAGTGATGACAGAGTGAAAAGGGAGAAAAAAGGTAGAAAATTAACTGTGTACTACTGAGAACAGAGGCAGAAAGCAGAAACATACTGTTACTGTATATTTTCTTTCAATGCTCTTCTCAACACATAATGTGAGTGTGACATGCTTATTGGACTTATAAAACCATAGATGAATACATTACCTTCTGAACCTGGCTTCAGAATGTCTACTACCTGTCATGGCTTCAGTTGTCCTTGTCTTATGAACTGTTATGACATCTTATGGCATTAAAATGTCCTGTTTTGTTTAATATTATTAGGCCCTAGAATAAACAAACAAAAATCACGTGATGTACTGGTGAAAACAATGGCTTGATGACAAACAGACACAGCAATGCAATTATATTACAACAGCTAAGAATAACATGCTTACCACAAGGCCAATTTAACCTCAGGAGGCGTTAAGTAAAACAAATACTGTGGTTATACTGGTTCTTAAAAAAAAACCCATGTCCTTACATTTTCTAAACAGGATGTATCACCAGTGATAAATATGGTTGTTTAAATGAAATGGCCAGTCTATAGAAGACCAATGTGGTGGCCACAGTGCCACTTACATACATCTTGAGTCTGGACTTTTCAGAGTAACAGACCTTGCAGCATGCAAAAAGGACTACAAACAATTACCTGATTCTCAACCAGCATGGCAATGTCCACAAACATGTCATGCAACTCCTTGATGCTGCTCTCTAGGCGTACAATGTCCTTGTGTCGAGCCTCAATCTCACTCAGTGCTTGTTGAGAAATTCCCGTGCTTACAATCTACAGACAGGCAGAAATGAATTACACAAATGCACACAGGTGATCTGAATGCCACAACCACCACTGTGAATGACTTAGACAAACATACTGCTTTATAACATTAAGGTACTGCTCATTGACACATACATGTATTGCTGTTAATTCCCTATTGACAACTCAGGAAAAGAAAAGGCTGTACCCCGGCTGTGAAGACAGCTGCATTCCCACCTTCCAGCATTTCCTCTAGTTCTTCATCTGTCGTAGATTTACCAGCTGTAACAGCATGTGGAAAAAGGTCTCAAAAACAATGGGTTTTTTTGAGAAGTGCATTTTTCCAAAATTTGTCTACATGGTAACAGTAAAATATGTACACACGTGCTCAAACACACATTTACATATGCTGAGAGTTCATGTAACTCACTGATCTCAAGCTGCCTTTGTATACGCCCTTTACTTCTTTCCCTAAAGTCCACCTGGGCCTCATTGTACTTTGTCATCACCTCCACAAACTTCCTTGACAGAACTGCATGCTGGAAGACAGAAAGAAAGCAACAGGCCTGATATTACAGTACAATTAAGGTGACATATTTGCCTCTGCAATGAGAAGTAGAAATGAACAATGCAGATTTACCTGAGATTTACGTATTCGCAGATCAGCTGATACCCTGTCCCCAGGGGATTCCAGATTCTGCTCAATGTCTACAACACGAGATCCAGATGTTCAAAAAAAAAAAAAAAATCAACAAAACAATCCAAACTAACCACCCTCATAACAAAACTTAAAAAGTAAATTCAGCTTCCTACAAACTAGCACTGCTTTCATTATTTATTAAAAAAAAAAAAAGAAAGAAACTGACTCTTGAGTTTGTTACGAGCATTGTTAGCCATTTTCTTGATGTCATTGGTGATGGCCTCCAAGTCATCTTGTGTTTCTGTGAAAACGGAGAGTGAAGGAAAGGAAGAACAAGAAAGGTGGGTTGGGTGTTCACATCGAAAACAAGAAAAATGCCAGATAGCAAAAACAAGGACTGCAGAGAGAAACTGACTAAACAGAACTGAAAAAGAAAAGAAAGAGCACAAATAAAGAGTGTGGGATACTGGTTTGGGCTCTGGAAAACAAGAGGAAGTTTAAAAAGAGACAAGAGATAGAAGGAAACTACACAAGCATTTGTATGTAACAACAACAACAAACTAGAAGTAGGTGGATGAGGAAGAAGGTAAAAAGGAGGAAGGTGGCATGCTATACTCTGGTCTGACGTAGGTGCAGAGAGAATGACAGAGTAGAGCTTCTTGACCTCAGTCACATTCTCATCTATCTTGTCAATGCTGGTTCGGATCTCCTCAATCTGAAATGTAGCAGTAGAGAACACCATCCATGAAACAAAATCTTCAGAACAAACCCCTTCTCACAAACTGGCTTACTGTATCACAAAGCACACAAAGGCTTGCTTTCACTGACACATATACACCTCACGCATGGAAAGGATTCTGAGGCAATATATAGTACAGAGAAAGGAATTGAGACCCTATGCAAACACATTACACAAGGAGCACACATTTCATGTGTAATAACATCAGATAGACACTGGGTCACCTGGGAGAAGAACTCATCCATGAAAGCAGCATTGTCCACAGCAACCTCCACCTCATCTGCATCATCTGTGTCACGTGTCTGTATGAAGAGACATAACATGACCAGGTTTCTTGAGGTTGAAACCTTTGAGGCTTCTCATACACTTTCAGCACAGGCACATATAAGCCACTTATCATCAAAAGATAGGAAAGTCATGTCAGTTACACACACTGTACCTATTGTCATCGACTCAGATATCCAAGTGGTGGACTGTCCACACAAGCTCTCATTATCTTTTCCCTTTTAATGTCCTCCATAAAGAGCGGTGTGAAAAAAGGCCAGACAGACAGACTTCCATCCAGAATCTCCTTCCACATATTTCGTCTGTGATGAACTACCTCACTCATCTCTGTCCCACTCGTTTAGTTCATGGTTTAGTACATTACTCATCACAGGTTCGTGACTAAGATAAAAACTGACTTTTTAAATACCTCTCTTTATATTAAATCAATGTGTTTGTGAAGTTATATATATGAGAGAGCAAGATGGAAAGAGAGAAACACTAACATTCCGCTTTGGTCATCACAGTAATATGCTGTAGTAATACTATCTATAGAAGGGAGTACACTGGTGTTACACTGATCCCTTTGAGGCCAGACCACAGTCCATTCTAAATCTCCCAGTAAAGCCAGAAGTAGCTTTCCCTCCCCCACTGCTCTCCTTTAATAGCATTTTGTTCCGACAAGACAGCAGCATGATTTCATCACAGACTGCACGTCCATTGACCTGGGAGTCTGAGTTGCACTGGCAATGCTGCCCATTGCATTTCAAAGCCTCCACTCAGGTTGGGTTGTCATCTGTTTCTGTGAGCACTGTGGCAGGTGTTGAAACATGCCACACATGCATTACTCCAGTACAAAATTTCTACATCTTAAAATGTATGTCAGATTGTAATTACAACCCGATACAAAATGGGGGAGGGGTGTGAAAGGAAAAAATGTACCAAGATGTAATTGTGAACATATGCCTTTGTGAATTAAAAAAGTCCAGCTTTCCGTCTCTGTCTAATCTCCCCTGAATCGCACCAATCCTTTTCCTGTGACAACCTCACTCCGTCAGCCCCCCCCCCCCCCCTCAAAAAAGACAGTACATTCCATGTACACATTCACGTAACTTTTCATTAATGAAACTGATGACTGCAGAAGAATTGGTAATTTTGCAAACTACACGTGTACAGTCCCGTCATTATGTTTGAAACGCAAGTTTGAAAAGCAAGTGTTGGTTTACGTGCGCTCTCGGGAAAGACAGAAGCCTCTTCTGCGTTAATTGCGTTAAAGGCACTTATTTCACAGCGTTCTTCACTTATCATGCGAAACGGTATGTGGGCATTTCTGACCCGTATGAAAAACATACTAAAGAGACGTTGAACGTTTCACTGTATTTTAGAACTGCCTTTATAAGGTTTGAATCCTAAGTGAAACAAAACCAGATTAAAGTCTAATAACCATGTCCAATTTACTCATAACTATTTGAACAGTCTGAGATGGCCGTTTAAATTTAAAAATGTTACTGAATGCAGACGTACAGCAATAATTATACAGTCTACAAAAATACTTTAATCAAGATCATTGTGAATTTGCCAAGCCACTGTTATATCGCTTGATAGCATAAATTATTTTTAGGTTTTTGATCTATTGATCTGACTTTGAATCTTAGATTCATGGTTGTCTACAAAATGTGAACTTACCGCTTTCAGTTGTTCCAATCGATCTTTCATTTTAACGAAGTAGCAGGAAAAACTGTAAACTCTTAAAATACCTCCGCAGTGAAAACTGGATTACCTCCCACAAAGGTACAACTGTTTCCAGTCCTGAACTCTCAACCAGAAATTTAACGTGTGATCACCAGGCTTCCTATTATAATTACTTGTGTTTCTATTATAAATATCAAGGTTAAAATGCTCTTGAAAACGCATTCAAAATATGCAATATGGCTGCTGCATTCCAAACAAGTAGTTTTGCTAAACCTATCCTCTCAAGAGGGATTAAATCGACAGTTGTGTGGAGCGAGGGTAATCTCTCCACGCTGGCTACGTGTCTTTCTCTCCCCCCTATGTAATCATACTGTAAAACCCTCATCGGTACCGTTTACGCATGCTCTGCGTTTGCCCCCTCGATTGACGAGGCCTCAACCCATCGGCATTTGTCCGGACTACCTGTGGAGCAGGGACTGCAACACCCCACAGTACCAAGACATTTGTACTCTAGGGCGTACATTTAGTATCCTGCCTTCTAATCCACCTCCACGCACCGTTAACGGCCTGCAGGGGACATATGCGCTACTAGTTATGCAGAGGTTTTCATTCCCCTTCAAAAAAGCAGTTATGAATAGGAGATAGCTATATTACAGACACGTCTACGAATAACACAGCTGATCATCTGAGAAAAGGGAAGAGGAAAGTCATCTTGGAACATAGAATGAGTGCTAAAACACCACCTATAACAAAATGCAAATAAAATAGCTTCATTTTAGGGTCACAGAATGAGGTTGGCTGTCTTTTGTCAAGTGAACTAAAATCTTAAACGCTTCCTCAACATTAGAGTCAACTGTTCATTTGAGCACCTTACACAACTCCCAGTTACCATTTTATTTCCAGGCAGGATTATGCTACATGTGCAACTAAAATATATGTGGTGGCAAATTCAGCCAGAAAAGCAAGGTCTCTTGTTACAGATAAATGCAAACCTTAGTAAAACATCTTACACACAGAAGTAACCCATACTTAAATGTCAAAGGCATATAGCACTTTACAATACACAGTTGTTGCAAGTCACCCTTGTACAGGAATTCTGAGTTAACAAATAGCAACAATCACTCAACTTCCATATAACAGACCATAGCCATCAGGAACAGAAATTTCATACTGCCACAGTACAACCCCGTTCACAAATATGGTCAATTACCTATATTCCCAAGGAATTATACTTGGGATAGCCAGGATAAATGGTCAAATCCTAGGCGCAACAGCAGCAGCTGTGGTCAATGTGACGATGAGGGGGGCGACCAAGCCAATGTAAAACAGAATAAAACTACACAAACTTTAAGCCCTGCCACTAACACTGGGAACCCACTGTAATGAAGGTAAAGGTGCTTCATTAAATATGAATGAAATACCTATCATTAAGCAAAACTGTGCACTACATGCAAATGAACAATTTACAGCATGCTAGAATTTTGGACAAGATGCAATGTTCACTGTAAAACAAAGCAGTGTGTCTGTTACATCACACCCTTCTCTCTGCCCAGTTTGGGTGGTTCAAGAGTAATAGGCTACATTTTAGCCTTACGAAAACAAAAAATAAACAGTGAGCCTGCTCTGTGAAAGTGCAGGCAAAGACAGCTAAGAAACTTATAGGAGTATTATTCCTCAAAGACATGACATCTTTAAAAGATGAGCCATATAAACACAAAAGATCATATTCAGACTGTTTTAATTCAGACATCCCAAATACTTCCATTCACCTTCAGCCTTCCAGCAAAATTAGTCCTTTTGTTCTGAACTTTTTGTATGCGTTTATGTAACAATGCGCAACATCTGTGCAACTGAAGTAATCATAGTTGTTCACCAAGACATAACTTCCATCCAAAAAAAAAAAAAAGTAAACATAAAAAAATGGATCTGCAAGGGGATTTTACAGTAAAAGGTTAAAGGTCAACCACAGCCAAACCATGGCTGCTTCCGCCTTTAGAAGAGGTTGAGCGGTCACAAGTTAGAGGTCGTCATCTTCATCTGGGAGTGCTGTTTCTGATGCCACCTGTTGAACAGAAGCATTTGGTGTAAAAAGACATAGGAAGTATTTTGTGCCTATCGCTCATGGGCTGACATACTGTCTTTCAGCTTATAGCTCATATCAATAAAACTTTTTTCTGCCTGGTGGTCATTTGCAAAGTTATGCCTTACCTTGAGGTCATGCTCATACTGTGCAGCCAGGGATGGGTCCATTGCAACCTCTGGGGGTGCAAGGGCTGGCATGGCAACAAACTCCAGGTTGGGGTCACCAATCAGCTTCCTGGCCAGCCAAAGGAATGGCTTTTCGAAGTTGTAGTTACTCTTGGCGGAGATGTCGTAATACTAACAAATAAAAGACCATACATCAGGATTTAGGAAAAAAAGAACTCAACTAAACTCGGAACCAAAAGTTAAAACCACCAGCAGTGGAACTGCAGATGAATATTTTTCTGAAGGGTTCAAGCAGTACTACACAGGCTTAACACAATCAGATCTAAAACCAACAGATAGTGGGCATATATTTTATGTTGTAAAATATCATTAGATTAACTCCACAAATGTATGACGATTTAATGAGTCTGTTACAGGACATACTGAGGAGTGTTGTGATGTGACAAATTTTCACCAAAAGGAAATGTGTTTTATCAGAGTCACAGCAGTGTCAACTAAAAATATTTAGAGCATCAGACATTTTCTTTAAAATTGCAATGAACACACAAATATGATTGAAATATTTTCATCACAAGTTTACACTGGCCCCAAGAACAACACAAGATGAGGTTTGGGATCTTTGGCAAACAGGGTACCTGCAGGTTCTTCTTCCGGTGGAATACAATGCTCTTAGCCTTCACTTTCCTATCTTTGATGTCCACTTTGTTTCCGCAGAGCACGATGGGAATGTTCTCACACACACGGACAAGGTCACGATGCCAGTTGGGCACATTCTTGTAGGTCACCCGTGAAGTCACATCAAACATTATGATAGCACACTGAGCTAAAGAAGGTGAAAGATTGATCAGTAAACACTTAAAAGTACACTGGTACCAAATGTTCACACTGTTGTACACTTAACACATGCTTGGTCCCAGAATCACCGTTATAAGACATACCCTGTATGTAGTAGCCATCTCTTAGACCTCCAAATTTCTCCTGCCCTGCAGTATCCCATACGTTGAACTTGATGGCCCCCCGGTTTGTGTGGAATACCAAAGGATGCACCTCTACACCCAAGGTGGCTATGAGAAAAGTGGGTTGTTAAGGTACTCAGAAACCAAACATCATATACAATGGTCATGAATGGGTACATTTAATCAAGCTTGTCCTTCAACTAAATTAAATCTGTAGATAGTAAGACATGAACAGTAAGGACTTCCAATTTGTTCAATACAGCTGAAGTGAGGTTAAAGGTAAATTCTGAACATTGTTACAAACGGCCTAAATGGCCAGTCCCCATTACATTGCAGTCACCAGTCAGCTGCCCCAGGGGCTTTTGGGAGACCAATTCACATTGTCTGATGGAACAATGGGTAGAACACCAGGCTAGCAAGCTGAAGTCTCCCGGGTCAAATTCTAGCCCAGTCACTAGGTGTCCCCTTGAGCAAAGCACTTAAATGCTAACACCCCGGGCGCATGTGGCTGCTTCCCCCAGGGGAATTGGTTCTGTGCATCTAACCTATCTCACTGCTACATGTATGTGAAATGTTTTAAGATGCTTTGCATAAACGCATGTGCTAAATGAATAAAATGTCTTTCATGCCATTTTCACACTTCGAAATTAAGTTCCTCCTTGACCTGTTCCACTGTCAGAATACTACATTATAAAAAAAAAAAAAAAACTTTCCAACTAAGCAGCAGTATTTAGAAAAACTAATCAATTAGAGAATGTGTTTTCTGTGCTCACCAACATATTTTTTCTCAAACTCTCCTGTTAAGTGTCTCTTCACAAAGGTGGTTTTTCCTGTGCCCCCATCACCCACCAACACCAGCTGGAACAGAGTTATTGCACATATTCATTAATTCATTCACTTTGATGCCTGGGACAGGCTGAAGCTCCCCAACCCCATCATACAACAAACAAAATGTATCGCCTCTGTAATAGCTTTTTTCACGTTCCACTATAATTCATAACGTTTCCTAATTAAACAACTGACTACATAAAATTTATCCACTATCTTCAAAATATACAAAAGCTCTGTGGACACTACATAGAATTACAACATAAAAATTGCTACATATGAACTGGCTCTTAGAAAGCCAATACTAATTTCAAATACTTTCCAACACCATTTAACTGTGTTGCATACGTACGCTATTAGCTTATTCCCCTGGTGAAGTTGGCCGCAACAAACCACCATATCCCGTTCAACCTGGATCCTTAACAACAGACCTTTTACGATGAATTCAAGGAACGTTTTAAAATACATATCTCCAAAAACTGTTTTTAAAATGACTGATTCCAACGGCAAACACGCACCTTGAACTGGACTTGAGGTTCTCCTTCCGCCATGTCTGACTTGTTTATCTCGAACTGAAGATGCGCTAAAGGCGGGAGAAAAAGGGAGATGGGTCAAACTGGCTGAAACTGTCCAAAACGACTGGATCTCACTGCATCTAACAAACAAGCACATAAGGAAATGAGCAGAAAGGAATCCGTGAACACTTATAAGACCTTAACCCTTGGTGTTGTGTTATTCTAGCAACTTCTACACACACACGTGCTTTTGCAAATTAGCTCCTTTGCTAACTCACACATCTGAAGTCAGCGCGATGAAGTTAATGACGCGCAAATTTGGAAACAGAGGAACGTTTGTGTCATAAACCAAATGGTATTATAGATGTGGGTCCATTCCGTGTGCTGCAACACCATACGGACCTACTACAGTCGCTATGGCTGGCTAGCAACCTAGCTAGCTAGTTTCGTGCTCATTGTTAGCATGGTATACCAATATACTTTAGCTTTTCTTGGCAGAAATATATAATCACTCAGCGAGGTGTTGTTTAGAAAGTGAATACAGGCTATGTATTTCTGCATGTTTGTCAAAGCTTTCAACACGCCACACAAAACAAACAGTAATTCAGGCTACACCAGCTATAAAATACAACCATCGTGTTAGCTCATGTTGTAAAAACACAAAAAAGCACAAAACGTTTACCTTCGTTGCCTAAAGCAGGCAAGCACGTAAATTTGAATATAGTGAACTTTGTGAATTGGGCAAACGCGAAATTTCGTTTAAAAAATAAGTACGGTTATTAAAACAGTTAAGTAAAAATTGCTCCATACGTACCCGGCGTTGAGAAGAAGAGGAAAGAGGAAATGGCGACACTAAGCGCAGCTTCACGATGCGGTGTGTGACGCATTCAACCCCATCATGTGAACAGTAGTAACGCTTACCTGACGAAACTTAAACCAGACAATTAGGATTGTTAACCGATAACGTAATTACGTTTTTTCCTCAGTTGCTAAAACACTAAACCCCATTCTCTGAACCAAATTCTCAGTGGCCTAAACTCATTTTTCTGATTAAACACTCTTTTGGCCAAACCTTAAACACTACTCAGGTACTTAGACACAATTTGCAAAACTCATCCGCTCTATTTTGCTAAACCTTGAACACATTCTCATTCACTAAACACATTTCACATTGTGATACACTTGTAAACACTGCCAGCAAAATGTGAACACACCTCCAACACAGCTGTCAGCTGTTACACACAACAACTCATAACTGAACACACACGTTTCTATTGACCAAGAAGGCAGGTTAAAAGTCTGGTCAGAGTGCACAGGTGGCACATCTACAATGGACAGAAACAAACAGAGAGGTAGAGGAGGAAGAGTTCCTGTGAGAGGTGGTGGATGAGGAGGAAAGTGATGAGGAAGACCAAGAACAATCATTACTGATGAAATTCGGGCAGCTGTTGTACACCTTGTCCTTGATCATAGGATGACAATGAGTGAAGCAGGACAAAGAGTCCAACCCAATCTGAGCAGGTTCTCTGTGGCCAGCATCGTCAGGACATTCAGAGAAGAGAACAGATAATTGCTTCTTGCTGTACAACATTTGACATACAGTATACTGTAGCATAAATACTGTAATGTTCATTACAATACTATTGGTCCTGGCTGTATACATTTGTAAGTGCATGTTCTCCTTTGTAGAATTGAAAGACATCCAAATGAGGGTGGAAGGACTGCCCTTTTCTCCCAACAACAAGAAGTACTCATTATTGGCATGGTGCTTTGAAATAATGCCACCCGACTCCATGAAATCCAGCAAAGAGTGATTGAAGACAATGTCAACTTTGATGGAATCAACTGTGTGTCTCTGTCAAGTATTGACCATGTCCTCCAATGCAACAGACTTACTGTAGTATGAAACAAGTGTACAGAGAACCCTTTGACCACAACTCTGCAAGAGTCAAAGATCTAAGATATGAGTATGTGCAAGTAAGTGTGTAACAATTCTATGCTTATAGACCTATTGTTACTGTCGGCTAGTAGTTGCAGTTGCTATGTTTACAAAACTGTAAACTATATTGTAATGTATGTAAATGTGGAGTACATATACTGAAAATACACTGTCTTTTTGTATCACTGACTGTACTAAACTATATTTCATATATATATATATATATATATATATATAATTTTATTTATTTTTTAGGAAAGTCCTTAATGTATATATCACTTTGGGTACGATAAATTTTCCAAAATGCATTTACAATAAACATTTTCCTGTTGCTGTAACTACATGCCCTGGATACTGTGTCCTACATTATGTTATGTAGTGTCTACCGATGCTCTGTGGTGAATATATTTTTACTTGCTGTGTATGATCTGAACACATTGTTTGGTTTTGAACACAGGATAACTGGTTTTGAGGTGATCGTTTGGTTTTGTTAGCAAAGTCTGGGGTTTTGTGAATGTAGTGTGAATTTTTGGATTTGTGTTTAAGGTTTTGAGAAAATAGTTGGAGGTTCCGAGAAATGTGTTTTAGCAATTGGTAAAAACTGTAAACAGAAAACAGTAGGAAAGTTAATAGAGTGAATAGATTCAGGACATACACAAACATATAGTCAGGATTCTGACAGCTTCAGAGCATTGCTTATAAACTGTAAAATTTAAGTATAAAATGTTCTGGATGGAAGGTACTATAGAAAATATTTTGGGTATCTCTATAACGTTTTCGTAACGTTAAATTTGTGGGTCCTACAGGTGTACTGTCTGCATTATTTATAAAGTTTGAGAGACATGACAAAACACCTGTATTCAAACTTAAGACAGGAATGGAACTGATGCCTGTTACAATACCATAAAGCAGGACCATTGTTTTTCATTTCAAAGATGCAAATGCACTGGGTGTACCCTCAGGTCATTGCAATTCTCATTTGATCCCTGCCGGTAGCTTTGTCTAGTACACCAAAGGATGAAAGACGTACAACACAATTCTGTGCTCCTTGATCCAGAGGGCACAAAAGTACAGATATAGCCATTCAAATATTTACACTGGCATATTCAAAAATGCCACACTGTGAATGAGACTGAACCTTTTCCCTATGCACTGCAAGTAAAATACCATGAAATACACATAAAATTATATGAGCCACTCATTTGTGATGAACATTTAAAAAACATGTCCAAAAGAACTTGTGTACCCTTGTCTTCCTCACTCTTGCAGTTCATGGGAGTAACCTCTGGCTTTAACAAACCTAGATCCCAACAACACAGCTTGCCAAGCGCTTCATTCAGTCCACCTGCACAGTGGTCCATTCTAGTCTGAAGACTTCAGTTGAATTCAGACAACCCCCCCCCCACAATGCTCTATCTTGAGTCAGTCCACAAGTAATATTAGGGCTTGTGTGTGCACACAAAGTTTTTCCTAAAAGAAAAAGCAACATGTGTAGATAACTTATGATTTGTACAGGACAGTAATTTTCAACTGGTTTGTACAAAGGTAAGAATCATGGTCTAATCTTTCCCAAAAGGGGCGAGAAAACATGTCAAGCAAGAAATCACAATACACAATATGCAAGTTCAGACAGCGAGCTTTAATTCCTTCTTTGTGACTACACAATTAATAGCTGCATATTTCAGAGAAAGATTCATTTTGGACAACTGAAGGGAGATAAGTTTGTGATGCTGGAGTCAACTCAGAGAAACACATCTACCAAGTTAAGTTAAAGTGAATAGGGACAACCCTTTTTCTAAGTATTTGTGATACTGTGTACAAATGAGTCATACACCACATTTTATGGTTAATACTCATTTAATGAGTATATTTCCATAAGGCTGGGATCCAGTGTTTCTGTCACCTGATCACAGCTAGTGCACAGTCAGCATCAGTGTGCTAGCTGGCTGTTCTATCTGTAAAGGTAGTCAGCCTGTATGTTAGCCGCAATTTCAGCCTCCCACTTGTCTCCATTATTGAGCAGCTTTTCCTTGTTGTAGAGCAGCTCTTCGTGGGTCTCTGTTGAGAACTCAAAGTTGGGGCCCTGAAACAAAATATGAACACTGCTGAATCATTCTTTTCCACCTGATGGGTGAGAAGGTCAGCACAATGCACCAGATTTACCTCCACGATGGCATCAACAGGGCATGCCTCCTGGCAAAATCCACAGTAAATGCACTTGGTCATGTCAATGTCATAACGTGTGGTCCGCCTGCTACCATCAGCACGTGGTTCTGCTTCAATGGTGATGGCCTACAAGGAAGCGAGGAAGCCAAAGAACAGGCTCATTGCAAAAAACTGGCTGATTTTTCAAGATGAAAACTCACTACAAAAGAAGGCCCCTGCCACTTCTAGAGGCAGAAGAGCAGTAACGCTAGTTGTAAAATAGCAAGTCCTAAGTTACCAAATAACTGCATAGCGATACTTGTCGCTATGCTCCGTGCAGCATGTGTTAAAATCCAACTTTGCTGAGGTAACATTCTACAGTACGGCTTTTGGCTCAAACCTTGGTGAAGCAGTACTCTGTCATTCAACGCTGATGATCTACCTGGGCTACTACTCTACTCCTCAGTACAGGCATGTTGATGTACCTGTGCAGGGCAGATGGCCTCACATAGCTTGCAAGCAATGCATCGTTCCTCTCCAGAGGGATACCTCCTCAGGGCATGTTCACCGCGAAACCGGGGTGATAAGGGTCCCTTCTCAAATGGATAATTAATGGTGGCTGGTTCTCTGAAGAGGTAGCTCATGGTCATTCCCAAACCTAGGCAAGATGAGGGGAAAGAAGGTACAAGAACTAAAATGGTACACCTATCGTAGCAATTTTCATATCATGGTATATTCATTTCTGTACACCTAGCTTTGGTCTCTATCATAGATACTGCATTGGATTTTCTCTGCATACCTAAAGCCACTACACGTTTGACACCACATAAAATGTGGTGTCAAACGTGTAGCCTCAGATGAAACATGTAATCTCAGCTGACACACTCATGGTTCTGGGAATCGGTACACAGGTTTTACCCCTGAAGAGTTCGGTCCAGAGCAAAGTCTGGGCAGCACGGTCTGTGATGGATTTCATATCTGTGGGCAGTTCCTGGGCATTTATATACTCTAGGGATTAGACATTAGACAAATAAGTGAAATCACAAAGTATACAGGCAACAAAACAAGAAAAAAATAACACACTTCAATAAAATGTCAACAAAAATGTCTTTGTCTAAACAAAGCATGTACACATTCTCTGATTGCAAGAAAATGACTACAAATTAAAAATAGCTAATATTCTGGATTACAGTAAAAACAACTAAAATTGTTGCAAGGGTCATGAGAGAATAAATATATAGATGGTAAGCTAAACTGGACATATACAACATAAATATAAAAACCTACATAACTATACGTTCTTATACATGTTCTCTGAGAAATCTTTGGGAAAGTCCTGCAAGTCATTAACGGAAAATCTTGTATTGAATTAACTGTTTAATCGCCATATAACACGATCACAATCATGTACACAGTGCAATCCTGATATTCAGTGTGAGAAACGTAGAAACTTACTGTATCCATCTCTAGGAAATGAAACACCAAAGGGACGCACAAAACCAGCGCAGCCTGATAAAGTTCCTGGATAGAATTTAAAAACCCACACGTCACCAATGAAATCAACAAACTTACAATTATTTAGCCCCCATAATAAAGCACTTCCTCTGCCTGTTTGTAATTAATACTCTCCAGACTCTAATAATCCTTTGTGCTAATCATCCTTTTCCAACATATTTTTATGTCACAGTAAACATTTTCTGATGCAAATTGGGAGAAAAAACATCCAACAACCTTACCTGGCCTGGAGACGCTATACAGAACACGAAGTACCGATGACATCGCGTCTTGATGGTGTTAAAAAGATAGTCAGAGAGACGGCGATCAGACAACACGACATGGACTGTCAGCATGGTTAACTGAAACACGTATCGCAGGCCATTTACGGCAATACATTCTAAACAATGTGTATTGTATCCGGACTTCCTTTTAGGCTTAACACATGCTAAGCGTAAACAGCAGCGTCTCTCGTGAGACCCAAACTGCAGCCCTTTGCTATAAGCACTGTACTGCATTGCCACGTAAAAATGCCACCTGCAATGTTGGTGAAACACTGACCGTGGTCACTACAACAACCTTTCAAAACGCAGTGAAACAGAACGTCAAGCTGGAAATACAGAATAAATGACATATCAGATGCAGCATTCGACTCCGTTCATTACTAAGAACATATGCGGACTTTTCCCTTACGAAATAAAATAGAAGGATTTTTAATATAAAGGATTACATCCGTTTGAAAAAGTTACAACTGCATTCATTGATTCAAATACCGCAATAGCTTTTGGCATGAAATTAAAAATAGGAACAAAAAGTCATAATAGTTGTATGTAGTTAAGTGTACTACTTTATTTTGTCTAAAATTTATTATACTAGTAACAGCTTACACATTAAGATTTGCATTACATATATTCTTTATACATGCAGTTTGGCTCACTAATAGGGCACCGTTTCTGCAAGTGGTGTAATTATGTGTAAAAATGTACAAATGAATCTCAGTGTAATGGCGAACAAAATCATATCAAATACATACATACACACTTCTGTTTTTACTAACCTACTATAATAACCTGAATGTCCACGGTATACACTGGCGATCCAGCTTCCTGCACGACGACACAACTGGATATGGGATTACTCAAGGACTTTCAATGACAGTTTGACCCATACTAAAAACACATGTTTAATTATTAGTCAAATAAGGCTAGAAATAAAAAATATATATTATATTTTTATTTAAAATACCAAAAAGTGAGCGATATGTATAATTTACCAAGCTATCCCTGCTCAGCCTTCTTAATCACAACTACGGACGAAGTAAAAAAGACACGCGCAGTGCACCGGAAGTGAGGTAGAGTTCAAGAAGCAGAAGGAATTAGACGCCATTTTGAGCGTGTCACTGTTGGATTTTAGCGTGTCACTATAAGTAAATAACATTAAGTTTAAAGATAAGTTAATTAATTAACTTGTTTATTTATTCTAAAACCGTTTATCCCGTACATTATCGTGGGGTGGCCTGGAGCCTAACAACATGACTAAAATTATGTTCAATTCTGTTAATTTTATTTAGTATCTGTAACACCAATTTGCCTAGAGGCAAATAAACGTCGTGTAATACGTCATGTTCCAATTTCAAAGGCAGACAAACCCAAATTATTTGGACCAAATTAAATGGAGACTAAGATTTCTGCAACCAACGAATGGGAATGACACCACTGTATATGTAATGAATTAAACAAAGTACAAAATGGAGCTAGAAGATAATGTAAGAAAGGAAACAAAAATTATTTAGTAAGGACAAATCCCCACCACATATGCTAATATTAATGCTGAACAATAAAGGAGAAGTATATGCTGTAATCACATCCTTCTGAGTGCCAGGACACCACTGCAGACCAGTAGATGTTTCTAAGTAAAAGTATTATTCATTAAGGCCAACCTGAATCTGTGGCACTAACTAGACCATTGAAGTCAGTCCTGCATTGTACTTAAGAGGAAGTCAATTATGTGAACCAAGTACAGTACAGATGTTGTATATTAGTACTGTTAACACTTATAACTGTCACATTTTGAATTCCATGCCAAAA
This sequence comes from Chitala chitala, assembly GCA_025773905.1. Taxonomy (NCBI): domain Eukaryota; kingdom Metazoa; phylum Chordata; class Actinopteri; order Osteoglossiformes; family Notopteridae; genus Chitala; species Chitala chitala. The sequence goes on along the minus strand of JABJVR010000043.1, from coordinate 4,071,250 downwards.
ACTATTTGTTTTAACCATACTAACTCTTGTTTATGTATAACTTAAATTTTCACCCCCCCTCCCTTATTTGACACCGATGACGTCTCCATTGCTGTATTTGCTGAATAAGACACAATTAGTCTATCTATTGAACTGTGTATAATCAATTGTAGCTTGCATTTGCCTGACAAAAAGATGAACAAATAATCTTTATAGTACCCTCTCAAATTGATTTTAAGATATGCATTTTATATTTTTCTTAAATGTAGTTTTGTTTATTACATTAACTATTATTGTAAACCAATTCCAAACATTTATTTATAAATGCTTAGAAATGAATATGCTATGGACTTGTTCAATCAACACAAACAAATGCAGATTCTATTAATTAACATGATGATTATGATGACGTCTCTTGTCTTGGTGTTATGAGTAACAACTAGATCTGTTTACGGTGTATGTGAACAGAACTGCATATTTGTATACTTGTCTGGTTTCACTGGATGAAAAACTGTTTTGGATTCACAACCACAAGTAAGTTGTAATTCCTACATTTAACTTTAAAAAGAGTGTAAAAGTGAACAAAAGTGAAAATTGTTGTAATGCCGGATTTTGTCCATATGGCTTTTTAGTATTAATTATACATCTTATGTGTGACATTCTCAGCAGATTGATATTTTATACAAGTATAATATATCATATAGTATATATGTGTTTCATTTATGTTTTTTCAGTGAATCTGTCAACCAATATTACAGATGTGGAACTGTTGTCAGGATTTGGTGTTGAAAGATCAGTTATCATAACTGTTTTGACTGTGGAAATGCTACTTGGGATTGTAGGAAATGCCCTAGTCTTATTTACCAAAATTAAGGTAAGGGTCACTTTTCACCATGACATTTTTGAAACTTGATTATCGTACAGTTACATTGCATTTAGAAGTATGTGCGCTACTAAGTGAGCTACTTGCAATGATCGGTTTGAACAACTTCCATATATTAGGCACTCAAACAGCTGTGTGGATTAATAGGCAGAATGGATTAAAAATTTGGGAAGTTAAATAGGAAGCTCAGAAAAGGAGGAAAAAATAGATGTCGGTTTCCATTTTTTAGAGCATTAATACAATCAGTAACCTATGTTTAGTAGTAGGGTATATGGTGCAATCAACCCAAATTAGAATTTTGAGATGCAGGAGCAATATTACCCGAACACTGTATTTTTTAGGGATTGGTGCTGTTTGTAAGAAGTGCTGCATCCATTACTTACTATCCTCTCCCTTTCCCCACAACATCTCTCAGGGCAGAGGTCAGTTTAAGAGCCAGTGCTGGATTCCCCTGACCAGCCTATCACTCTCTGACCTTGGCTCCTCCTCACTAATCATCTCTAGCTCACTGCTAGCTGTGCTTACGAGTGGTCAGAAGTCACCATGGTGTGAGGTTGTCAGTCTCCTGAAATTTGCCTTCATAACCTCCTCTATTGGTAGCCTGGGTATGCCCTCATTTCTTCCTTACAGCTAAATTTTCAAAAAACAAAATCTGAGCAGACATTTGAAGAAGATGGAAGCAGTTATGACATCATTGACCTTCCTGTCTCAGCGATTTTGTGCCTACAGCAAGCAATAGGACCAGTGTATAGAGGACGATCTCTGTCCATCGTCATGGGACTGGGATGCCTGATTTCCTGGCTAAGTGGGGTGGTGTTTGGAAGTGTACCTGTTGCATATGAATGGATCAGGTAATGTGCGGCAGATATTTATAGAGTGAAAAGTTTAGGTTTGAAGAGAATAAATTAGGTTTGGAAATATAGCATGTGACTACACAATGATATAATCCAGTGTGAAAAGTAATCAATTATAAAATAGGTTACACAACTCTGTTTGTGGACACAAATGATAATCTGATTTATGATGCAAGGTTCATAAAGTGTACGACAACATGCATGTGACTTAGTAAAGCATCTTACCTAAATTCAAAGGAATAGCATTTGGAGTCCTATAACTACAGAAAATACCGTGAGAAAATGGTGGAATACGTTTACATTTTATTCATTTATCATAATAATAATAATAATTATTATTATTATTAATAATATAATCGATAATATATAATTATATAAAAATAATAAGAATTATTAATTTGTGTTCCATTTCCACCTCAGATATGACCCTGCAGAGATGCTTTGTGCTGTGTTTTGGGAGAGCAGCTACTCTGACATGTTGATCTACATTGTTTGCGCATTCTCCATATGCATCTTCCCACCTTTCCTGCTGATCGTATTCTGTTCGTTTCTACCATCTGGTGGCTGGATAAGGAATAGCAACAGGTTTATATTTATGGTGAAATGCCTTTTTGTTCACTATGCAAGGTCTTGTTGACCCAAGCACACGTTGTAGTGGAGATCATTAATCACTTTCCTTTCCTCCATAGGGACCCACAAGATCTCACCTCGGTTACTCCTCTATTGGTGTCAGTCTACCTGTTTTGTTATATGCCGTTTGCTCTGTCTGAGGTAAGACTGTCCTTTGATATTAATTAGCTATATTTTTATGGAAATAGTTTGTATGTCAGTCAGTAGTTTTTTTATTCAGTCAAATTTTTGTAAATATCAAATAATAATTAGACAACTACCACCATCACTTTTGTAAATGACTGCAGTGACAGTGTTCTTTTGTAAATTTCAGCTTCTTCTACTGGCAAGAATGGATTTATCACTCACACCTGATTGGCTACGCACATTGTCATCTGTCATGGCTTACCTAGACTGTGGGTTAAACCCCATAATTTACTGCACCAATGAGGACTTTCGCCTGGTGATGTTGAGCCTCCTTTGGACCAACCACAAATCCCCATCTGAGCCTGTGCTGACAGCAGTTGCAAAGCTAGACTTATGAGCACAGATGGTGTCTGAGTGCATATCCGGTTACTGCTGATTAAAGACTATCCAGTACATAGAAGTGTGTCTGTGTGCTTCTTCAAACTGATGCAACCTCTGGGCGAGCAAGGCCAAAGTTGTCTGTTGAGGCTGGACAGCATGCTCACTATGTCAGCTTTTATACAAGGTTTCCCTGGTATATTTAAAGGACACTGTTTGCTAGCTTCACAAATTTCCTAGAATTTGAGTCCATGTTTAAAAAAAATAAATAATCAGAGAACAATTGCTTAATCTAATCAAGGGATGAACAAGTTTAGTCTTGCTGCCAATTTTTGTTATAGGTCCAGGTATGAATAACAAATACAAAAAAAAAAAGACTCAGTATTAGACCACATTACAGTATGTGTGTTCTGTATATAAACATCTAAAAACAAACAGATATGTAGTACCTAAGTGCTATTCAGTAGGTAAATTACTTAAATCAGAAAGTTAAGTGCAAAGAGAAGTTCCTTAAAAACATTTTTACAATGAGTGAAACCAGAGTACAGACACAATGAGATGTGGTGCGTTCGACCCCTTTTTTTTTTTTTTTTTTCCCAAGCATCCTTAAAGCTCTGTCTTCACAGATTTTTCTTTTGTGCAGTTGTTGTCAGGTGTGTGAGGAAACAAAAGCTGTAGTGAAACTGCAGAATATCACACACCTTAGACCAAAAGTGTCCGGTAATATACTGGAACATCCAATAGCGGGAAAGGGGGTGATCCAAGAGTTTGAGCACGACAAAGCCAGAGCAAAACGTTACGGCCAGAAGCAGGTATCTGAAGGAGAGTACATCTCCGTGACAGACCTGAGCTCTGACACCCTGGACAACGGCGAAGGCAACGTGACACGCCAGCGCTGTCTCGAAGCCCCGATTGTGAATCAACGCCAATGCGTAACTGCACAAAGAGAACAGCTCCACCAATAACGTATAGCGCGGTTGCCATTCGTGCGTGATGAATCGACACCATACTGGCACCCAAGCAAAAATGGGCAGCGTAAACCACTGGTCTAGCACAGCCGGAAGTCGGCCCAGTGTTGCCAATCTAACCCATTGCACAGGTGCATATGTTACGGCCATGAGGGCGAAGACGTCTTTCATGTACGTAGCTCGCTCATTTTTTGCTTCACCGGTGTGGCACAGCCAGTATAAGCCCATAACGATGTATCCCAAATTGACAACGGAGTTAAATGGCATTGCAAGGAAGCCAGGCAGTCCCTCCACTCTTCTCTCTGCGTAGTGATCATAGGTCAAATCCATTAGGACACTGTCAAAAATCCCATACGCAGCTATAGCTAGGCATACAGAGAAGGGAATCAGCACGTGCAATAGTGCTTTTTTCATGTCTCATAGCAGGATGCCGATCCAACACAACACGTAGGGAAGTGAGCTCGTAAACGACATCCAAACTCTGTGTGTTACGACGTGTAGGCTAACGAATACACTAGATTAAAGTTCGGCATGGAAGATATTTATTTCCGGAGGTAGCGTCACTCTGCGTCATGACGTATTACCATAACCATCAGATCCACGTATGTGCGAAATGTGACCACGTTATCTAATAAGTTCACACCTTTACATACAGAAAATAATTAAATGGGCTTCAGCAGTTCTGATTACCAAATGCTATTTATTGCAGTCGCTGCATGCAGAATTCATGATTTGTTTGACTCCGAGATTTGATCATTTTTGGAGTGTATTATCGATTGTACCTGTTATAAGTCATATTGATGAATGGCAAGCCTTTCATTCAGTTAGATATATAACTGAATGAAAGGCTTGCCATATATATTAGTTATATTATTAATATATTATATTAGTCTAATATACACTACTCACCGGCCACTTTATTAGGCACACCTGTTCAATTGCTTGGTAACACAAATTGTTAATCAGCCAATCACATGGCAGCAACTCAATGCATTTAAGCATCTAGATGTGGTGAAGATGACTTGCTGAAGTTCAAACTGAGTATCAGAATGGGGAAGAAAGGGGATTTAAGTGACTTTGAACATGGAATGGTTGTTGGTGCCAGATGGGCTAGTCTGAGTATTTCAAAAACTGCTGCGCTACTGGGATTTTCACACACCACCATCTCTAGGGTTTACAGAGAATGGTCCAAAAAAGAGAAAATATCCAGTGAGCGGCAGTTGTATGGACGAAAATGCCTTGTTGATGTCAGAGGTCAAAGGAGAATGGGCAGACTGGTTAGAGATGATAGAAAGGCAACAGTAACT
>JABJVR010000043.1:4004389-4044258 GCA_025773905.1 Chitala chitala | reverse complement strand
GCTCACTGACTCTCAGTATTACAGTATATGATGTGAGGTACTCACTGATTCTCTCTTTAACTGTATATAATGTGAGGTGGTTACTGACTCTCCCTGTAACTGTATATAATGTGAAGTGCTCACTGACTCTCAGTATTACAGTATATGATGTGAGGTACTCACTGATTCTCTCTTTAACTGTATATAATGTGAGGGGCTCACTGACTCTTCCTGTTACTGTATATAATGTGAGGTGCTCACTGACTCTCCTTCTATCTTAGTTACCCAACATGTTTGGCAATATTCGCTCCACCATCCTGTCCATCATGTTTGGCTCCTATGCATCATCTGCTGTTACCTTCCCGGGAGTCAAGGTACCTGTAGCATATTTTCTTTACTCTGACTAGCAGAAAGCTGAAATTTCCTGTGTACAGGTGGTGTTATGTTTACACTGACTCCCTGGAGAAAGCTGGTGTTGTGTTTACACTGACTCCCTGGAGAAAGCTGGTGTTGTGTTTACACTGACTCTCTACAGTAGAGTAGTGTTTCCCTAAGTACAAGTTGTGACCCATTTTGGGATCACGTTCTTGCTTGTGATGGGTCACTAAAGAGATTAATGAATAGAAAAGAAAATTGAAATGTTGATGCTATTGGGTCACAAAATGGATTCTAAGATTTTCAATGAGGTTTTAAGATTACAAAGTGTAAGAATCCGAGCCCTAGAGAAAGCTGATATTTCAGCTTTAGACTGACACTGCATTTAGCTATTATGTTCTTCAGCCATGTTGTGACCCTGATCGTTGATCATGTTTACACTCTCATCGACACTTCTAGCTCATCTATGATGCCGGTGTGTCTTTGCAAACCATCATGTGGGTGTGGATGGGACTGGCGTGTCTCGTCTTCTTCAACTGCTTCCTGAACTGGCCTGCAGAATCATTCCCTGGCCCAGAAGAGGCCAGCTACACGTTAGTACAACATTAGCATAATGTGTCCTTAAGGTGGTGCTGTGCTGTATTATGCAAGAATGCCGTGTAGACATGATGCCACAGAGTGAGCAGCAGCAGGTATTTTAGTAACATAGATACAAAACTGCACAAGTAGCAGGTAGTTTAATCACATAAATACAAATGTATACAGTGTAGGTAAGATACAAAACTGTAGTATAGATGAGCTACAGTGCAGTCATGTTTCCTGTGTTAATGCTGTAACTTTACAGATAAAATGCATCGGTACATATCAGCATTCACACAGAGGCATTGTCTGGCAGGAAGAAGATCAAGCTGAAGAGTTTGGCTTTGGACCACAAAGTAACAGGAGAGCGTTTTCACAGTCATGTGACACTGGTGGGTCAGAGACTCAGCCAGAAACAGCGAGAAATGGAACAGTCCACTGAGACTTCTGATGGCCCCCATCTTGGTGAGGAGCTCTTGCCTAGTTTAGACCAATGGATATGGCACCATATCTTGAAAGGTGGCACAGTGGTTCAGTGGCTAGCACTGTTGCCTGTTCACCTACAGGATTATGAGTTTGGGTCTGGCTGTCTATACCATGTGAGTGTGAAGTTTACATGTTCTCTCTGTGCATGCGTGGGTTTCCTCTGGGTTCTCCAATTTTCTACCACAACCCAAACACATGCAGGTAAAGTAGATTAGGAAATGTAAAAAAAAAAAATGTCCATTGTGTGTCCTGTGATGGTTTGGGGCCCTGTCCAGGGAATACCCTGTTTTGTGCCTGGGATAAGCTGTAGGCCACCTATAACCCTGCAAAGGAAATGCGTTTGGATAATGTATGGGTGATCCATCGCTTTGAAGCATAACTGACAACAGAGAGCAGTAAATCAATATGGACATGCCTAACATGGTCTCATGATTATTACTTTTAAAATGAACTTTGTTTTTCTTTTGTATCCATTTCCTCACGCTCTAGTATCACCCCCATTCCGCACATCGGTGTGCTCCCCGATCTTCCTGTGGAGCTTGATCACCATGGCGATGACCCAGCTACGAATCATCTTCTTCATGGGGGCCATAAACAAGATGGTGGAGTTCTTAGTGACCCATGGAAGCAGTAAGTCCCACCCCCATTCCTCACCCATTAAAATGGGCAGGTGGGTGCCATTGCAGCACCATATACACAATTTGTTTTTTTCTGCTCAGTTTCTTTTTATGTAGTACTTTTAACAATGGTGTGCCTCAATGCACGATATGGGCTAGTACAAAAACACAGGTAAAGCTGAAATAAAGGCCACATAACAGCAGAAGAGAGAAACCAAAAACCTTACAGTGTGCACATAAAAACAACCTTTTGGTGTTCAAGGTCAACTGGCTGCCCAACCTCCCATATGCATGCTGGCATTGCAAATACCATATGGGATTAGGTCATTAATGTAATGTTGTGGCAGGTTGCTTATCATTTTTTGATCTGTAAATTCCCCCGTTTCAGCTGATGAGGACTTACTGAAGGAAGCAGATAAACAAGGTGAGAGAGGCTAGTTGTGTATTTTACATGACTGGACCTTGGGGCAATGGAAGAAGGGTGCTTATTCCAATGAGTCCTGTTTTATATTACATCCTGTGGACAGCTGGGTTGTGTGCATCGTTTGCCTGGGGAAGGGATGACATTGGGATGACACCAGTAAGTACTATGGGAAGAAGACAAGCTGAAGGAGGGAGTGTGATGCTTTGGGCAATGTTCTGCTGGGAAGCCCTGGTTCAAGCCATTTATGTGGATGTCAGTTTGATGCATGCTGCCTGCCTAAACATTGTTGAGGACCAGGTACATCCCTTTTTGACATTGGTATTCCTCAGTGGCAATGATGTCTTTCAGAAAGATAATGTGCCCTTCCACACTATACGAATGGTTTGAGGAACATGACAGTTCAAGGTCTCCCTAGGGTCTCAGTCCAATCTGTGAGGTGTACTGGAACAACACGTTTCTATCCTCAGCAGCTCCACCTCACAAAGTATACCACTTACATGACCTCCTGCAGCTAATGTATTGGTACCAGATACGCTGGACAGACAACTTTAGAGGTCTTGTGGAGTCCAGCATTTGCTCAGTCTGAGCTATTTTGGTGGCATACAGCATATTAAACATGTGGTGATAATGTTTTGACTGGACAGTGTATTTCACAATACATACAGATGTATGTATGCAGTACATGTAGTAGTAAACAAATATCACGTATTTCACATCGTTAAGCACTACCATTCTCCGAGCTTGCTCAATGGAACAGCAACTCGTACCCTTCTGTGCACAAGTGTGCCCTGAGTAGCATGCTGTGGGGTTGAATATGGCTGTGGATCACATGATGCTGATGTTGTCTCTGCAGTGGGATTCTACTCCTATATGTTTGGCACACTGCAGCTGTTGTGTCTGCTCACATGTCCTCTCATTGGTTACATCATGGACTGGAGAATGAAGGACTGTGACAGCCAGTGTGACAGCCAAGGGTCAAGTGACCCAGCTCAGGTAGAGAAGAGGTGAGTGACCTATGGGTGGGGCTGTGGTCAGAACAGCCCTGAACATGTGGGTGGGGCTGTGGTCAGAACAGCCCTGAACATGTGGGTGGGGCCGAGGGCAGAAGAGTAAGGTTTTTTGCATGTTTGTTTTATTGCTTTTATTCAATTCTAATTTTTAGCTTCCCAACCGTTCCCAAGAGAGACAGAAAAATTCAGAAACTGACCAATGCTAGTAGAGCCTTCATCTTCACCAATTTCCTGTTGGTTGTGTTTGGAATCATTTCCCTTGTAGATAACCTGCCCATACAGGTAAGTAGATTCATCTACTCTAGTCATGTGTAAGCTGGAGAAAAATCAGGAGTAAATGAGACAAATCTAATCAGTCATGCTAACAGTGTCAGTGTTAAGAAATGATTGTACAGCAGACTGAGCAGGCTCCACTGCCCTCTTCCTGTTGATGTGAGCAGTATCTGCCTGGTGTCTGGTGTCTGGTTGATGTTTGACTGCTGTCTGGCTGGTGTGGCTGCTGTCTGCTTACTCACTGGTTGGTGTCTGGCCTCTGTTTTTATGTTTGTATTTCTGTATCATGAACTTGTAACACTTGTCACTTTTGAGCAGAATAAAGCTGGAACAGACAACGTTGACTTTTGCTTCCTGCTTTGTGCAGGTTGTCTCCTTTGTACTGCACACCATTGTGCGAGGTTTCTTTCATTCCTGCTGTGGTGGACTCTATGCAGCCGTGTAAGTGGGGGGGGGGGGTTTGTGCTCAAGGCTGGGCAATTGTGACAGTGTGAGGCACTGTAATGCACAGGATGCTGAATGTCTCTTCATCCATCTCAGATATCCCTCCAGCCACTTTGGTACGCTCACGGGACTGCAGTCTATGATTAGTGCTACTTTTGCACTAATCCAGCAGCCTCTCTTCATCCTCATGCTGGGACCACTGCAGGGTGACCCCTACTGGGTAGTAATGCACACTACACCAGCAGAACTGAACATGTAAATGTTAGCCATCCTAATCACAGGCACAATAACGGTCAAGGACAAGGACATAGTAATACTTACAGCCATAGCTGTTATTGTAATTACAGTCATTTTAAGTATTACAGTGGTAGTCATGGTCATATTTATTAGCCAAAGTCACAGTGGTACTCATTGTTACATTTATTATGTACAGTCACAGTCATGATGCCTTTCATTACCCATAATAACAGTGATAGTCACGGTCATATTAATTACCTATTTATTCTAGGTCATATTGATTATACTAATTTACAGTACTGAATACTAATTGTATGATCATTTAGTCAAGCCCTGTATAACTGTGTATTGATACATTCTCTCCTCTGATGACTAGATTAATTTGGGTCTCCTGATCTTCTCCCTGGCTGGGTTTCTGTTGCCTGCATACCTCTTCTACCACCGAAGACACCTCATTCATGAGAAGGAGAAACGAGATCGAGAGACAATGAGCCAGTTAGAAAGCAGTGATCATAAACGCCGTACTAATGGTGCTGCTGCTCAGGATTAGGACTTTTCTTTTTTGTTAATTTTTTTGAAAATTTTCTTTCTGTTGCCAAAATTATTTTTCATGCATGTAGTAACTGATCAAAAATTATCTTGATATTAACAGTTCTGGTTTCAAAATAATGGTAGCAAAAAAAAAAAAAAAAAATTTTTGTAATATCTTTGTTCAAGCACTGGTAGGGGGAGAGGCTGTGTGGATAAATCAGCAGGCAGACTTTGTATAGCATTGTAGCGTGATCCAGTACAAGTTCAGATAAAGCACAGTCAGCATCATTGCTACCAAAAATATTGTGCAAACTTGCGAGTAAAAGTATTATTATTTCTATGCTGTATTTTTTTCTAAAAACTTACATGAGTTGATCTAGGGATACAATATGCAATGCGGACAAAGAAGCAGACAGCCAACACATGCACAAAGGTCCATCAATAAAGTGTGATTTAAACTCTATGTACTGTCACCCAGCGTCTGTTAAACTTTTACAAAATGATTTGCTACCAACTCCAGTGGTAAACAGTAACCTACCTAGCAAATCAAACAAAAGAAGCAATACATACACTAACCTTATTCCCTGAGCACAGATAAAGGGTTCAGGCAAGCACAAGACAGAGGAAATATGCCTGGATGGATGTGATACAGGCATGCATCCCTTCTGACAATTAGCACCTAAGTGTATATGTAGCCGTGGCATGCTGGTTCAGTGTGTACCACTATTGCCCCTTCCCCTTCATTTCCAGGGTCACGAGGTTGACTCTGGCTATCGGCAGTGTGTGGTGTATAGACAGATAACTGTATCGATCCTAAAGAAAACTGCAGGCAACATCTAAACACGATGTGAGACAGAATGCAAAAAAACCTACAGAGGAAATGTCAAGGAGGTTTAAATTGGTAAAAAGATCATATCTAATATTTGCCAAAATTGATTGAAATGATTTATATGAGATGTTCAAAGTACTTCCAGAAACCTAATAAAAAATAATACCAATTTGCTATTCCTCTTGCCAACAATAATACCATTGGTGGTGGCAGGACAAATGGCAAATCAGAACTGCTCTTTGTTCACAGTTGGTTCTTTATGCCGCCATAGTAAATGAATTACTCAATCACCATTTCACACATACAGATATGCAGCTATATTAATGTACAATTCTAATCATTTTAGCCTGAAGAAAGATAAAAGCTCTTGTAAACTTGTGGCCCGCCTTTCTGTAGCTCCTGCTTATCTGCTCCACAACATGGGCACTGCGACAAAGACTGATAGAGGAGAACTATGGTGTCTTAAACCAGCTGCACTGTCTGAAATCACAGAAGCAGGCATCATTAACCTTGGAGTGTACAGAAAGTTGAGTAAAAGAGCAAGGTGGAGAAAGAGAGGCATAGGTTCTGCCAAACAGTCAAAAGACATACATGTCATGTGATTTGGGAAATCTAAATTAGAGTGCGTGTACCCCAGGATGGGTTGGTATCCTGTCCAGGGTGTCCCCAGCTTTGTGCCTAGACTGCATAGGACTGGCTCTAGACCAAGTGTGAACCCACTAAGGATAAGCAGTTGGGTATTGCATGCTTGGATATGTGGAGATGTACACAAAATATTTACAATAGCAGACTGCTGGACAAGCTATGGAGCCACACCAACATTAATAACAGTTCAAGACTGCATCACAACTCTATCTTCATGGTCTTAATCTGTTCTTCTATTCCAGATCTTCCGCTTCCCGCTGGTTCCTTTCTTCTTTTTAGCAGGCCTTGTACAGTAGATGTTACTTTTACATTAATTCATGGGGGCCATAAACAAGATGGTGGACGCTGTTATTGAAAGCAACAAAATATTTCAAGTTATAGTAATATTGGTTGTTAGCATTTAACCCATCTCCCAGGGGGGAGGCAGTCACACACAGTTCCCATGGAGCTTGCATGTGAGAGTCTTGCTCAATGATACACATAGCAGCTGGGCTGGGATTCAAACTGGAAAGCTTCTGCATCCCAGCCTGAGGTTCTACCCATTGATCTACCAGCTCATTTGATGTTTTGAGGCTATCTTTGGAGCTCCACTTGGTGGATAGGAAATCCACATGAGGACACCAAAAGTTAAGACACAAAAACACGGTTTACAAGGTAGAAGCTGTAACACTATAACATTTCACGTTTAATAATATCTTAAAGTTCAAATATAGAACACAACCAAAAATGCATGAAGCTAACTAAATGGAGCTATAATGAATCACCAGTTAAGCTATACAGTTCTCTGGAAATTTTGAAATTTGACAAATTGGTATTGTGCTAAAAAATAAATCTGGACTTCATTTTGAACACTACCAGTATTCCCAACCATAACCAACGTGGATGTTTATTGTTGTAACAAACCACAGCCACAACTCATTATTGGCAGATACAAGATTATTGCATAAATTTATCTTCCATGTTCCTGTTAAGAAAAAAAAACTACACAGAAGGTAGAATAGCTTTGAAATCTTGCACGTATTAAGTTTATCTTATGCAAATAGTGGCCCTGTGCAGGTCTTTGAAAGGGAATGGATTACTGGCTTCTATTATGATAAAATCATTTGCACTGCTGAAAAAACACACCAAAATCACACATCACCTAAATAAATCCAAACTGACACTCATGTCCACATCATAGCTTTTAAAGTTTTTAAACAGGCTAAAAGTAGCCTGGGGTAACACGTGAAAAGAGAGCGACATTTTAAATTAGAAAAAACTTTATTGAAATATAACTGTATCAGCACATGTTTACGTAGGTGGCAGTTCACCCACCCTATCTACAAACCTTTCTCATGGCTTCATACCTCTGTCCATCAGTGTTTGTTGTTGAGATTTGTCAAAGAAAAACTGTCACATTAAGGACAAAGAACATCTTTCACGCTGAGGTTTGGAAACAGCAGACATGCTCAGTGTTGGAAAGGCATGCCTGCAGTGTCTCCTCTTGCATGATGGGAACGCTCTTTGCATGTGATGGGTTGGGGGGCCACCAATATAGACAAGTCCAACTCCTTCTCCCCCACCCAGATCACTTCTACCTCAGGCTGCTGCTGCTGCTACTGGGCTGAGAGCCAGGTAGACCAGGATGGTCTGGACTGTGTCGGTTCTAAAAAAAAAAAAAAAAAATTATAATAAAAAATAATTAAAATAATGCAGGTGTGATTAAATGTGACCATACATGGTGCATCACTGTAACAGCATGTGTATATGCAAATGCTAAAAACATGCAAGTCCCTGTGTCACTATAGTAAAACAATAATACATTATAAAGACTCAGCTGGCATGGCCCACTTTTACACACCTTCTTCTTTTTCTTGTCCTTCTTTTTCTTCTTGCGATCAGGGTCATCATCCCTCTTCTTCTTCTTCTTCTTGTGGTCTGAGTCAGATGGTGTCTCTGCAGGATATAAACCTACGTGACCTCTATTCTTCCAATAGGCCCAGCATAAAGATGCTACATTCAGAGCCAAGACCTCCTTGGGGAGCCCTGATCCTCTTCACTTAGGGTGTTTTTTTAACCTAGAAGTAAGGGGTCCTTTGGCTGGTTATATTAGTCTGTGTGCATTAGTTAACTGGACGTAGGGGACCTGTGGCTGGTGGTGTCTGCGTTTTACATGGAGGCAGGGGATCCTGTTGTCAGTGGTGTCTGTGTTTTATCTAAACGGAGGGGATGCTGTGGTTGGTGATGTGTGTGTGAGTGTGCGTGTGTGCTTTACCTGGAGGCAGGGGATCCTGTGGTCGGTGGTGTCTGTGTTTGTGTTTACTCTTCTTCTTGGGTGGCTGGATGTGCATCAGTCTGTACTGTTCTGGAAGCTGCAGTCAAAGACATCAGAAATCAAATTATTTCTTTGTTTGGGTCTGCAAAGCTACCAAAAGGCATCACACAGAGAAAAACAGTACCGGGCCAGTGTGCAAACGAAACCCGGTCAGCATGGCTCCTGTTAGGGGGTTAAAGGAGTTGCCACAAACAGGGGGCTTCTCTATTAGTGACCGTAGTGAGCTACCATCCTGGGATCCCGGGCTGTCAATCATGCCTGGGGCGGAAAAGGGGGGAAGCAGTCTGTCACAACATCTAAACCTTACTACATGAAATAGAGTACCAAAACTAGTCACGTGGAAAAGTGTGAGATTAACGAAGTTTAACAATAATAAAACGTACCATTAAAACAAACACCACTGTCATGCCTAGAGAGGCATACGTTTCGGAATCTTATATCAAGTACAGGAAACAACTTGCATTCTTAAAAAAAAGGCAGAAAGGTGTAAATTCACACCTGGAAGCTCGGGGAGGAAGTTGCTCAGCTTTTCTTTCACCTTCTTCCCACAGAACTTGTTAAAGGCATGCTCCAAATTATAGTGTGTGATCAGGTTCGTGTTTCCAGTCAGCTCCGTGCCCACTGGGAAAACAGTCAAAGCAGTCACACTAGCTGTATGTGCCAGAAGTATCGAAGGTACGCACTGTTCAATTTTAGTGACATCATAACATGCATTGCTCTAATACTACCATAGTTACAGTATTTTGCATGAAATACAGGTAAATGTAAAATGTGTTCTCCGTATTCGCCACTCACGTAAATCAGAGGAAGATACAGTTACAGTTAAGTAACGAAGTACATTATTTGGACGTGTTAACTCACATAACCTAATTCCACAAAATATCGTAATGTTTCCCACGAATTCTTCTGCAATTACCGGGTAATTCTCGAAGTAAGTAAAAAGGTTCGTTCATAACTCCGGGTTTCCGTAAGGGAGGCCCATCATCCCCGAGCTGGTGTGCAATCTGGACGCCCATCGAGACCTGGTTCTGTGGGGGTGGCGGCGGAGGTTTTCCTGGGCCGAATCCTAAGGCCGAAGAACCAGTGGGCACTTGTGCCTCACTTGGAGCGTACAAAGAAGAAAATATTTCTGTCATATCAGTAAACGTTAAAACATTACTGCTATAAATATTACGGCTGTGCTGCCGACAATACTGGTGCGTTACGACTATTCGCGCAACAATTCTGTCTGAATACCGTAATATACATATGTAACGGTACCACAAAATCACCTGAAACCTCTTCTCGCACCCAGAAATTTTGCAATAATTTTCGTGTTTTACCATTCATACCAAGGTTCACTGTGTAACTGGGACTATTGTCTGGGTTTTAAAAATTGTTATTGTGAAATATATACACGTTTAGAAATATTTTTGCTTTTCATTTACTGATTTGGTTGAATCGTTTTTTTGTGTAGCTGTGTAAAAAAAACACAACTACACCATCATCATACAGTCAACTAGGCTTTTAATGTTACATTTCTTGAACTTGCCATTGGACATTGAACATTTGACGTTTCAGCTGTCCCTGTTAGCCGTTAACTACGGTAAAAAAAATGTTTTCCGTCTTTATTTTTTTGCAGCTACCAATCACGATTTACGGCAAAACCAATCATCCGTCCTTATTTTAATCCTGACCAATAATATTTTAGTTAGAAGGCGGGGTTTGATTAACTGTTTCCTTTCTGTCGACGTCTTCTCTTGCTGCTTTTCGTCGCTCAAAAACTGATTTAGGATCAGTTTGAAATATTCTAAGCCTTTTTGCAGCTACTACAATATAAGTGAAAATCCGATCCAGGTCTAGTTTTTTAAGGGATAATGTATGACCTCGGCGCCTAGTCAGCTCCTTTAAAATACAATTTTGGGTTTGCCGACAAAAAAAATATATAGTCCAGTGTTGGTTTCAGCACTGCACCAATTATTTTCGTTTTTTCCGTCACCTCAATTTGAGGAAAATGGCGTTGCTGACTCCTCTATTTGCATTTCTTTATCACCTCCCGCAGGTGTACAAGTGGTTGCTGAAACCTTATTATGTGGCCTCGCTGTTCCTGTCCGTCGCCTTTCTCATGGTCCGCAAAGCACCGGGGATATGTGAACATCTCCCGACGCAGAGAGAAGATGGCAATTCCTGCGACTTTGACTGGGTCCGTGTCCCTGATGCTGGGAAGTACAACAAACCAGTGTGGCGTTACTGTAAACACCCAGTGGATTACGTTAATTTCTTGATATTTTATATTGGGGATCACGAAGGGAAACAAGGGTATTGCCAGTAAGGGATGCACTGGTATGGGGCTAAAGGGATCTCAGAGACTATCCGTGTATCGCCAGTTTTAAGTGTGTGCTTACGTCGTGCCTGTCTTGGACCCCTGGTGCAGTACTGTTTGTCATTTCTCACACGTGCGTTTAAGTGAATTGCGCATATGGAGCCGACCTCAGTTAAAAATGTTATATCGGGAGGGGAAAAAAATCAGTTCGCTGCTGTAATAGCGCCTCTTGATTTGGAAGGGAAACCTAGTATGGGTGATACACAGAATCTGTTGTTGTTAATATCTGGCGTTGTGCTCTATCCGCAGAGAGAGGTGGAGATCCTGATGTTCCTGAGCGCTATTGTCATGATGAAGAACCGTAGAGCGAGTAAGTCGTGAACGTTTTATCTCCAAAGTACCCTGTGCTGTCTATATAGCTTATCGTATGGATGGATCCAGGTGTTTGGCCCTCAAAAGTGAGTTTTTTTTATTACTGTATTTTAACGGTGGCTGCTAACCATTGTAGAACTCAATCAGGCAATGTACTGGTCAAACAGTCTTTATTATTTACTTTAAAAAAGGACATTTAGGCAGACCTTGTGAGGCATAGAGTCACCCAAACACACACTGTACTATAGTTCCTGGAAACAGTGGAAGGGTCTGTGCTCACACGCCCAAGCACACCTAGGGTGGGGACAACAATATAGAAAGGATGCTGGGAGGGTGCGTAATCGACCCTCCTGGGTGCAGTCCATTGGTCGCAGCATCGGCACTACAGTATCTTGGGTTAAAAAGGTTGCCGAACTCTGGATTGTGTGGTAGGAAGGGTGATTGTCTGAATAAATAAAAAATGACTGGCGATTAAGTAACCCAGTGTTTAGAGTATATTATTACTGAAAGTCAGATGAGAAAAAAACAACAACATAAACAGTAATATTTCTTAAAGTACAGACTGTTTTGTGTTTACTGTGATCTATGACAGTTAAATATCCAGCGATTTGCTGTTCACATAATCCATTTAATTGCATGTTAATTCCAATGCATCCTGTTAATGTTTCTTTTTTTTTTTTTTTCTTCCTGCCCCTCTCAGTTACAGTCGAGCAGCATGTTGGGAACATCATCCTCTTCAGTAAAGTGGCCAATGTCATCCTCTTTTTCCGGCTGGACATTCGTATGGGCCTCTTGTACCTCACTCTTTGCATTGGTCAGTACTGTCACTACTGTGGTACAGTGATGATAACGTCCTGTGTATCGATGAGTACTGGGGTGCAGTAATGATACCATCCCATGTTTCAATCAGTACTGTAGTACAGTGATGATATTGTGCCATGTATTAGTCAGTACTGTGGTGCAGTACCGATACCGTCTTGTATATCAGTCAGTACTACAATGGGTAGAGCATCAGGCTGGGAGGTGGAAGTCTCCTGGTCCCTGGTTCAAATCCCAGCCCAGCCAGGTGTGTCCTTGAGCAAGACACTCAGCGCTAGCTCCCCGGGCACCATGTATGGCTGCCCACTGCTCCCCCCAGGGGGATGGGTTAAATGCAGAGGACAAATTCCTTTTATGTGACAAACATACTTGGCCATAAACACAATTCCCTTCCCTTCCCCCTTCCCTATTGTATAGTACTTGCAACTATGCAAAGTGTGGAGAACTCTAATGATGATTTTATTTTCTGGAGATTTTAGAGACGAATAAAGAAAGCAGTGTGTGTACTCAGTTGTGACTGCTTTGTGTTTCAGTGTTCCTGATGACCTGTAAGCCTCCGCTCTACATGGGCCCAGAGTATATCAAGTACTTCAGTGACAAGACCATAGATGTGAGTGTCAAGCTCAGCCTTCAGGAAAACTATATGAAAGAGTTGTAGTTGTTTAACTCCCAATTTATGTGACAAAACGTAATGAACCATAACTGCCAGGGTCACTCCAGGCCTCCGTGAGAAAATGTATGAACTTTGTGACACTTTTTAAGTAATGGAAGGAGTTTGTGTGGCTTGAAATGTGCTGACGTTGCTATGTGACCAACCACAGGAGGAGCTACAGAAGGATGGCCGTGTGACATGGATTGTGGAGTTCTTTGCCAACTGGTCTCCTGAGTGCCAGTCGTTTGCTTCTGTCTATGCCGATCTCTCGCTCAAGTACGCATGCATGCCCGTACAACTGCACATGTTCAGACTGAGCGGTCCATCATGACTGACAGTTAGGTCACCTCTTAATACTTTATAGGTACAACTGTGCTGGCCTCAAGTTTGGAAAGGTGGACGTTGGAAGATATGGAGAGGTCTCTAAGAAGTAAGTGTTAATGGCAGCATTGCCATCATGAACACTGTAGAAATCATGAATGACCTGCAGTGTTGTATCACTATGCTGGTAGCAGTAACTAATCCTCTGGCCCTCACCCTCTCCCCTAGGTATAAAGTAAGCACCTCGCCCCTCTCAAAGCAACTCCCTTCACTGGTGCTCTTCCAGGGAGGCAAAGAACTGATGCGACGGCCCCAGGTGGATAAGAAAGGTCGAGCAGTGTCGTGGGCTTTCACAGAGGTGAGGGGCCTGCATGACTGTGGTGTCGTGGGCTTTCACAGAGGTGAGGGGCCTGCGTGACTGTGGTGTCGTGGGCTTTCACAGAGGTGAGGGGACTGTGTGACTGTGGTGTCGTGGGCTTTCACAGAGGTGAGGGGCCTGTGTGACTGTGGTGTCGTGGGCTTTCACAGAGTTGAGGGGCCTGTCTGACTGTGGTGTCCTGGGCTTTCAGTGTTGATGAGGTTGTGTGACTGTCATGTCCCGGGCCTTCACGTAGTTATTGGGGTTGTGTGACTGTCATGTCCCGGGCCTTCACGTAGTTGATGGGGTTGTGTGACTGTCCTGTCCCAGGCTTTCACTGAGGTGAGGGATATGTGTCACTGTGGTGTTTTGGGCACTTGGTTCAAGTGAAACCTCACAGATGCTCTGGTGCGGCCCTTCCCTTTTCTCTATAGGAAAACATAATCCGGGAGTTCAATCTGAATGAATTGTATCAGAAGTCCAAGAAACTCTCCAAGGGAAAAGATGACAAACCTGCCGAACCATATTTCCCTCCAGTACCTGAAGAGGAAGAAGTGGAGGCGGGGTCAGAGGCTCAGGGGCCTGGCACAGAGAGCAAGAAGGACAAATAGGGTGATTAGCTGAAGATGACTCATCGTTAATGCTATTATAAAACAGACTGAAAGGTGTCAGGCACACAAGCAAAACACGGAGTCAGTTTGTAAAATATTTAATGGACTTTGGAAAGTGTGGAAAATGTTTCAAAATGTGACGTCATGATTTTTTTTGTTATGACTTTAATTGTCCAGTACTTATACACTGTCTAATTACTTCCAGTATGAGAAACTGATATATCAGTTTAAGTGCAAAAATCTCCAGCCTAATGTCATTATTGAAAAAGACCTTTTTACTAAACCAGCTCCTTCCACTTAAATTAATTAGGCAGTGATCCTTTCCATCCATCCCTTATTCCAACACTTTGGTCACGGTGGCCTGTGGTCTATGCCTGGTAGCCTAGCGTGTAAGGCAGGGTACAAACGGAACAGGGTGACAAGCCATTGTAGAGCACACACAGACACTAAGGGTAATTTTTTAGATTCACCAATCCATTGCATGTCTTCGGCCTTGAGGAAGGAAACCGGGGAACCCGGAGGAAGCTCTTGTATGGACAGGGAGAACGTACAAACTCCACCTATACATTTGAACACGTTGTCGGAGGTGTGAGACAACACACCCTTGAGTTAAGCAGTAATATTTGGCAACATTTTCTGTTATATGTTGCCAGGTGGTATTACATATGAATTCTGGGGCCAGTAGATGTTTAAACCACTGCATTTATGCAAAACCTTTAAAGTGCATGTTGTGCACAGAATGCTATTACTATAATAGGGTAATGTAGTAGCCTACATGTTGGTGGGCAACAATTTTCATCTGCTTTCACTGACATGATCAGTAAGAAGTTAGAAGTAAGCATTTTAGGAAAATTTGAGGCACAGGAAGAGTAAAGTAGTTTCAATACTACTGAAATCGGGTGAGGAGTTTTGTAGCAAAAAAGTCAGGGCTTGGTACTAGGTTCTAAGCTTTCAAACTGCTGTATCCTATCAGAAATGTCAGTTGCTTTAAGTCCCTGTAATTTCTGGGAGTATAAATCTTAGTACAATCAAACCACAAATATTTCCAGATTGGCCATGTTTTATACTCCAGACAGGTACATTTAAGAAAGATGTGGTAAAGCTACAAGTGAAGAATAAGAATCCATTGACCAATGCATAGGGCAGCCATTTTAACAGCTACAATGAGAATCCTCTCTGCCATCTACTAATGAGTAGGTTCCCATTTTTTGAGTGTCACATCATTTTTGGGGTTTTTGGGAGAGAGTAAAGTAAAAATTTCTACATCCACCTGTTGACTGCACCTTTGAAGTATTCACACAGTAGTATTTAAGGAACACACCCCTTTCTTATTGGGAGGTACCTGATCTGTAACAGTGCCCAGTTACCTTCCACTGTTTCTGTCTGTATCACAGGTCCACTGTGATGACACACTCAGCTCCCATATTTGTATTCAGACCCAGTTCTTTCCACCATTATATTTAAAGCATGCAGGTTTAAAGCATGCAAGGAAAGCCACAGCAAGTAATATTCTGACAAGAACATAACCAAACTAAGTGGACAAATTCAAGTCTATTCCAAGCATTTCGTCCATCTACCACCTTATCCATAGGAAGCCTAGAGCCCATCTCAGGAAGGACAGGGCAGGGGACACCCTGGGTGGGGCACCAGCCCACCACAGGGCACATGCATGTACACACACACACACACACACACAAGCACACACCGCAGGCAAGTTAGAGACACCATTCAACTTAACCCACGTCTTTGGACCGTGGGAGGAAACCGGAGAAAATCCACCAAGCACAAACACCATGCGCATACACACCCAAGGCAAGAATCAAACCCCAGGCTTGGAGAGGCAAGGCAATGGCGCCAGGGACTGTGCCACCCCGAGCATTTCAAAGGTTTAAAAAATGTGGAAGTGAACACAAGATCAATAGATTAACATAACCGGTCTTGGCTTCTGAAATTCCGACCCTACACACAAACAAGGAAAAAGTACACTAAGCTTGTGAATGCCTTATTTCTTCAGTGGTTAAATACAGCAGGGTGTAAAAAAATTCGGTATCGCGGACTGCCACCACTGCCAACTGTCCGCATCCACCATTAGCAATGCTACGTGAACAGCTGATAAACTATTAAGTAAATGTATGAACTAGAAAAACGTGCAGTGGTAATTGTGTAAATTAATAAAGTACCATACACTGAAAGTTATCTTCTATGAAGCATTTAGTATGGCCAACTGTTTAACACCATCTTCACACACAAGTTGTCACTTCACAGAAAACCAAGGCCTGAATGAGATGCCACTCACTGTAGGCGCTGGTCAAGTACGGGAATTGTCCAGGACAGTCAGCCTTGTGCTTACCAATAAGTTTCAGTGGTGAATACATTAAACTAAAGTTAACATTGTAGTACTGTACTTCTCCACCCACTAGGGGCAATACTGATACTGTTTTTACACATTTAAATGTGTATGGTGCCCCATGTGAGGAGTGTAGTAACCTTGTGGGCAGTTCGGTTTTGCTGAAGGCCAAGTAAGGAGGCAGACCCACAACCTGAGACTTTGGGTGACTCTTCATCAGAACTTCCAGCAGATCCATGTGTCACTCAAGCAAAGTTACGTAAACCCTTAGGAACCTGTACCTGGAACTAGATGTGGAAGAAAGTGAAGCGGGTGACCAAGAGCTACCTACCCCTACACTCTCTCCAGAGTGATGTTTCATAGACAAGGATAACGCTGAAGAACTTAACAGATGGCCATTGTCAAAGAGCACTTGCCACACCATGGTGTCCTTGGTCACCTACCCTTGGATAGATTATTAGGGTGCACTGAATGTGTAGAATATGTAACTGAATTGGGGGTGGCACACTGAAGAGATACCATGATGCCTTGCTCATCCCAATCACAACAGGAAATGAGTGTTTTACAAAGTTTATTATCAATGCTCTGCCACACCCACAGCCAACCACACCAATACAATATGTTAAAAAAGCCCTACATTCCCCTCTGCCAGGGCACTGGTGGTCACAGTCTACTGTTCATTTTAAAATGTGCAATCATCCAACTCGCAGCACCCTCTTTGAACAGGTTACATAATCTGATATCTTAAATCCCAGTGAAGATTAATCTGTTGTGGGAAAAAAAAAAACATGCTGTTTTGAAGCATTTGTTATATTTCATCCTGGGTGTTACCTCTGGGCTACGACCTGGTCTTCACTCAACTACAAAGCCATGGTCACATGACATGGCTTCGCTTGTTTATTGGCCACCTGTGTTGCGGCAGAGTAATGGCCGTCTCATGACTGATAAATGGAATATTATTGAACAACTTCTGAAATATACAATAATTTTAAAGAGGACTTTCATCTGAAAACAGGTATTCCAGAGTAAAATACCACAATGATTGCATGTTTGCATTTTCATTCAGAAATGACCTGTTTCTGGTGTATCACAACACTGAACGACAAAGGCATCATTCAGATCCTGTTTTCTCTGCACACAAACTACAGCCAGACCAAAATACCTCACAGCCAACTGTGTTTTGTTGCAAATCTTCAGTCATCTGTAAATGCCATTATCTGTGCTAGCATTTTTGTGAAATACATTGTACAGTACAAATTCATAGAAAATAATGTAAAAAAATTAAATAATTAAAATAAGATAGCGAATTTCAAGAAAGTCAGAACCTACACCCCAACTCGGCCATGTGGAAGTAAACTGCCTCTTCCTTAGCTGAGAGGCCCAGAGCATGCTGATTGCTGACTGGTCTGTTCTGAAGATTGGCCCATCACAAAAGATTACACTGGAGGGTTTAATCACAAAAGTCCATGCTCACCACACCAAAGAAAGTCCACATCTATCCAGATAAATTAGGTTCAGCAATGCAACTAAATCTACAGCAGGAGTCTTTACAGAGTTCAAACAAACCAGTTTCTCTCCAGCTAACCTAGAGTCCGTCCATTTTGTAAAGCTCTAGGCAAATGCCATTAGCCACCTGGGTCCACCACAAAGAGCTACATGCCTGTTATAATCAGGATTATAGACTTTCCCAGATGTCAGTCCTTTTCAGGAAGCTGGGATGAGCAAACAGGAGGAGGCAGGAGCTGGTGAAGGCCACTATATGGTGAGCAGAATCTTGATTCCGTCGGCAGCCGTACTCCTAGGCTGATCACCTGCTCTTCTGTCCCACAGCTGTGATGCTTCATTTAAGGAACCTGAGCATTGTATTTGAACTCCCCGGTGCACGCCAGTTCATCAAACCGAGATTTCATAAGTGGTTCCACCAACACCTGTAACCTTCTTCACCCCACTCGTTTGCTTATGGGCAGGGCTTTGTGGTGAGGGTGTGCTGTGATTGGCTGGGCCTGGATGAGCAGTGAGACTGACTGGGCTGATTGAGTGGGAGGGGGAAGAAGGGGAGGAGACAGACTGATGAGGAGAAGGGGTGTGGCTTGTTTTCGACTGTCCATTTAACCGGCTATAGGACTTCATCTGAATCTCATCCCTGGAAAAAAGATAAGGGGGGCGGGGGTAAGACAAAGAATAAGGTAATGAAAAAACAAAGAGGTACCATATTTCTCCTAATCAATGTGCCCAGGGCATTACAAGTTATGTGTAGAGAAGATCAATTTGAGGCCAAAATGTGCAGATTATGAAGTTTTTAAAACAAGAAGTTCAAGTTTAAAAAAAAAAAAAAACTAAGTTCTTTTAAAACATAAATACAATAGAAAAAAATTAATTCCTATTAACTACGGCTTATAAAAACGAATAACATTCTATCATTATCAGAGTTTCCGTTAGGCATATTGGACACAAAATAATGTAATGCTTAAACACGAATGAAATATGGTGACGAAAAAGTTGTACAAAGCTTGTTTTAAGATGAAGGTAACTGCACTGGCTGAGGGAAAAGGAAAACATTTTGTTGCTAAAGTTTTCAATGTTCGCTGTCGGTGAGTGCTAAATTGTAATCATGCTAGCAGTTGATCCAAAACAAGACGCGATTACAAAACGCACCTAAATTTGAGAAAAGAAAGTTGGGATAATATGAAGAAAACACCATAAACACGACAAATGGTGAATGAATTCAAATGGTGAATGAATTCGGTAAGAATAGCACAGATTTTAAGAGATTTAATAGATTATTGTACTTGATTAACTTCGTTGTCGGGTGAAATTCAAGGTGCATGTATTGTAAAAACTGAAAATATCAGAACATCACTTGTCGTGTTTTACAAGCGATACCAGTGCAATGCACGGCAAATCAATTTGGGATTCAGAAGCAAATTTTGTCCATATTGTAGCATTTTTGTGTTAATTAAATAATCTTTACTTGTAGAAAATGTGTGTAATTCACTGCATTAACACATTCGTTCTCCGCAAATCCAGACTTCTATGCATTGATGTTTCTATGTCACCGCTTTAGTCATGTAGAAGGGTACCGTGTCTCGTACTGTATCATCAGGTGGGGGCGCATCTATTAGGAGAAATACGGTATTTATAAATAAAAATAAATAAATAAATAAATAAATAAATACACCCACCCCAACTAGTAGTGCAGAGGAGTTCTGGAATGGATGAATAATTTGGTATATTCTGATGCAACAGTAAAACACTTAATAATTCCCCCTTCCCGCACACACACACACACACACACACACACACACACACACACACACACACGACAACATTTTCACAGTAACTGGCTATTAACATTAACACTAAAGCCTTTACCTTTTACAATCAGCCATTTTGCATCTGCCATTTGATAGCTGGTACATAGATTAGTAAGAATTTGATTAAACTCAAAGGTCTTGGATACCAGCATTGAAATGTAAGCATACAACAATGTGGGTGAGTCTCATACAGTACTTCAGAATTTCATATCAAACCAAACTAAAACTCCAACATGTGAGTAAATTTTGGTGGTGGAACAATACCCCCCCGCCAACATGTCTCTCACAGAAACTAGAACTTCCATCCCAGCATTAGTCTAGTGTGTTAGCTAGTTGAGAGAGAATATGCAGTACTTAGTTTACTTCTTTACTTTTGCAACTCAGTTTACATTTTCCCACTAAAACACAAACATGCTTAAAATTAAACAGTGCATACTGAAAATGATCAAGTTAAAATGTTATAAAATTTAAGTTACTTATTTACAATTAAGTAACTCATCATAACCAATAAACAGAAATGATGTTGCGCACAGCTACACAGAGCAGTACCCTGCCAGAAAAACTAACGGGCTTCTGGAGAACATAGTGCAGTGACAATATTGACAGCACAAACAATAACAAACCATTCACATCACAGTGGTCATGCAGTTAAAGCACAGCCAATCACAGTGATCATGCGATTAAAAGACAGCCACAGCAGTAGAGGAGGAAAAGAGGAAGCACTCACAGGAGCAGGGAGGCAGAGGAGGCTGATGGCTGCAGAGAGCGGTACTCACTTTGGGGCCTGGATACCTCCCCCTGCCGAGGCCTTCCGTACCAGGCGGCTCTGCATCTCCGCCGCTGCTGCGCTCGAGTATGACAGCGACTTTCCCAACGGGGGCCGATGTGGCACAGGGCCTGGAGAGGCAGGGCTGCGCAGGGGTTCTGGAGAGCCCAAGGAGCGGGCCCAGGGAGCCGGGTGGGAGTCGGCCAAGACCGCAGCTCGGGAAAAACGCAGGGGGCGGGAGTGGTGCTGGGGGTGTCGCTGGGCATCTCTGTCCACCGGTGTGGATGGCGGGCTGGCAGCATGAAGGTAGGCCCGGCGGGGGGAGGAAAGGAGGACAGCAGAGCCCTGCTGCAGCCCAGGGTCACGCTGATGAGCGATCTGTGCTGACAGGAAGGGAGAGCTGTAGCCCAGCACAGGGTGTGCATGTGTGGGATGGTGGGGGTGGGTGTGGGGGTGCAGACGAACTCTGCTGGGGGACAGCTCGGGGGCCATTGACTCAAAGTCTGGGCTTCCAGATGGTGTCAGTAGGCTGTCATAGGAAAGGCTGCCATTGCGTGGCGTCTGATTGGCTAGGCTCTTGTAGTTGGCGTGGGCGTTGCCCTCTGACGGAGGAGGTCCGAGAACGCCATGGCCCGCATGTGCCGAGTGCACAATGGAGGAGCGCGATGCACCACCAGACAGCACCGCAGGGTCCGAGAACGATGGGTAGGAGCGGCCGCCCAGGGAGTAGCCAGGCATGCCCCCAACTGGTCCAGGTGCCCCGGACATCCGCTCCTGCTCATTGAGATCAGGTTCCCCTTCACGGCCATCCAGACTCGGCTCTGATCGGTAGCCAGCCTGCTGACTGGACTGGAGGAGGGAGGGGGCTTCTTTCAGACCATCCGCTCGACTCATCTTGAAAGAGAAAAAGAAAGAAATTATAAAGACACGACACAGGAAGGTATGGAAGAGCCACCTTGAGGACAATAACATGGAATTGCAAAAAGAGAAAAAAAGGCAAACAAATTCAGAACTTAAAGTGTACAACTAGAACACTATGAGCACTAAGTGAACACGGAGGGTTAGGCTTAGGACATGTTTATAAAGAGAAGCACAAAGCCAGGCTCAGGACATGTCTACAAACAAAAGCACCACAGAAGGCTTAAGACATGTTTACAAACAGAAGCACCAAAAAAAGGTTAGGAGACGATATGCAGAACTGTAAAGGCTACATTAATCTGTGATGCTGATCTGATTAACTTGTCATGGTGATGCGCTAATGCTGTTCACATCGGTGGTAAATTATGATTACACTGCAAGAAAAACCTCCTGAAAACACTGACTACCCATTATCCAGGTCTGATCCAACGGAAAGACAAAAAATAATTTTAAAGCGCAATCAAAACATTCACCAAAAGAGCAGCTGTAACACATCAGACGAGGGCTTCCTTTTTCTCTCAAATCGCGTCGCAGCATATCACAAAACTGCACGTTTGCATCCATGCGCGCACACACACTATGCTCAGCTGAGCGCATAGGAGCACCGCAAAAAGCAAACACACAAACACAAATTAAAACACCACTTACTGATAAGGATCAACTGCTAGCCACTGAGTCACCAAACAGAAAAAAAAAAAAAAAGAAGTATAAAGACATGCTGTTAACAAAAGTGAACAAAAACACAAACACACCTACTGACAATCCAAGCACATCTGCCGTCATGCACACAAATCAAACTACATATTAAAAGATACCCAAAAGGTGGAGCAGTGGTGTCAGTTAGTACAACTTCTCCAGGCTTTTGGCACTTTTCCCCAAACTCCAACTGCCATTACCTGAGTAGTGTTGTGACCTCACACCTGACATTCTTAACGTGGGACCGTGGAGTTGAATAGGAACAAATGTACACTTTTCTTTTCATTAACCTCTAGCTTCTGATTTTTACTTTTGAATCACTCTGGAAAGGTGTCCATGGGCTTCAGCTGACTAACAAAGGGGTCCTTGATACAGAAGAAGACACGAACCCATGTCCTATGCTGGAATAGGACTGGGAGAGGCTGGAGCGTTAGGAAAGTCTTACCTTGCTGGAATAGGACTGAGAGAGGCTGGAACGGGTTTTCCCAGGGCTGCTATAGGCAGGCCGATACTTAAACATAGTGGGAGTGGGCGGGGCCTTATTCAGCAGGCTGCTCTCTGGGTAAGAGTACAAGGAAGAGTATGTATTTGAGTATGTATTTGACTGAAGAAAATATACTAATTTCTCTATTATACAGCCACTTAACATAGGATTCAGTCACACAGAGGAGAACTGCATTTACCCTCAGAGGAACCAAGAGACATCTGCCCTCGGGACAGGCCAGGATATCTGAGCTCTGGCTTAGGAGGAGGGGGTGGTTCTGCATCAGCTGACTGGCTCTCCATCTCCAGACTGCTCTTTGACTGGTCATGGGGAGAATGTACGTAGCATTAGTGCACAAACATAGCATCGACAAATAGAGTTAATGCAGTAACTGACAGAGTAAGTCAACACTGTGCTCACAGAGAAGCACTACACATAGAAGGTTAAACACATTGACCAGACAATATAGTGCACCGAGTGGGTTAGTACAGTACACACACAGTGACTAGACATTAATGGACATTCATGCTGTACTGAGGACTACTACAGTCTAACATCTGCCAGTGTCCACTTACTCGATGCAGGTCTCCTTGGATACCGTTGTCAAGAACCTTAGCTGCTAGCTGGGCCTCTGAGAGTGGAGGTCTAAGGAACGGTGGTTGGATGGACACACTCTGAGGCTTTTTTAGTCGGCCCAGATACCTGTAGGCAGAAGCAGCCAATCCCATATGAGAAGACATTGTAGTATCACACTGCTAAGCGAAGTGTTATGGTTACATGCACATTTTAACACTGTCTGAAAACTGGCCTAATGCAGAATGTGTACAGTCTGTTCCACTACAGACAGAGTACTGTTAAATATGCGAGGAACAGTTTAAAACAGGAGGCAAATGGACAGACAGACCTGGGAGGCAGCGAACTACAGAGCACACGAGACACGTTCCTCCAGCAGCCGTTGGTGAAGGGGTTAACGCCACCTCTGAACTTCCCTGTCACCTGGCACAGATACGGGATACACAAACACATATTAAGGTAGAGTTTATTCATTCTGAAGTCTAACTGGCTTCACTGTACTATAACAACTGTCCTCAAAGACACGGCCACAGAGTTTAACATCAGTAGAAGGATATGGGTCATATTATTTGGGTCAACAGTCAAATATAAACTAAAGTACAGATAAACAGGATGTAAATTAACACCCACACAGTGTCTTCACACGACCAGTTCCCCTCATTTAGTCTCTGTACAGCTGGCCTGACAATGTCCATATTTGAAATTACAATAGCAATAAATGTAACAAAACTTTTATAAGAAATATTGTATCAATCTGCATTGTTCACTTAGCTGTTTAATCAATAAATTACCAGTAAATAAACATTGATATACCTGCTCATTAGTGGTTCTCCCCCGGGCCACCAGTACAACATGGAAACCAGTAAGACCTGCTACTGGGATGAAGAACAGGCCAGCAACACACATGACAGCCATACTGGGAGGGAAAAGTAAAACACAGTAAATAATAAACAGTATGAAAAAACACAAAGTGTGCACGCACGCATTAACACACAGACATAACTAGCAGGGCTCTGCTTACGTGACAGCGGCGTGCAGGCGATCTAGCTGCTGGGTATGGTGCAGAATGAACAGCAGACTGAATCCAAACACAGCCATAATGTGAGCCGTCAGCGACAGCAGGAACAGGAAGAAGTAGCGGTAGTTCCGCCGCCCGATGCAGTTGTTTACCCAGGGACAGTGGTGGTCAAACTCCTGTGGGGGGGGGGCATAGTGTAACAACACCTTTTATGGGTTCACGGCTATCTGTGTAGCTGTATGACCTCACTCCTTCATCTTCACTTATAACCTTGTGCGTGTGCAGTCATGAGAAACGACGTGCAATTCAGCTTGCGGGTGTGTGTCCGAGTGACTCACCTCCACACAGTTGTCACACACAGAGCAGTGAGAGCAGCGCGGGGGCCTGTAGAAGCGGCAGGTAGAGCACCACTTCATGCGCACCTGGATCCCCCGAATCTCCACCGTCTTGTAGAGGGGGGCGCGGAAGTCATCCTCTTTGTCTTCGTCCTCCTCGGCTGCATTGGGGACACGCCCATTAGCACATCAGCCACAGCAAAGACCACAGTACACCCATCCTAACGTCTTCTTAATATCCATGTGAATGTGTATCCCATGGCGCTACAAGATCAATTCTACCAATTTTGAGAGAACACTTTCAAGCAATGCATAGAATCTCATAAGCAAGACTGATAAATGACAAGGCATGAAACCATTCATTACTGAAAATCAACACCGTAACTACATAACCATATAAAACACAGAAATTAGTGAATTATAGCAGGCTGTTTTCAATGACAACACTGCAATGAAAAGAAACAAAAAACTGTTGGATGCCCATTTGACAAGCGCATAAACGACATATTCACAATAACTGCGCACTAATGTGCCAACGTGATGAGTATACTCTGTGACACAAACCTCTAGGGAAAATTCCTGGATCCATGAATGTGGCCATGCAGAAGTTAGCAAGGACAAAGAGGAAGACTACACCATTATAGGCTGGAACGGCCACAGATAGATATTCAGCAAGCCATGGACAGCTGAGGGAAGAGAAAGGGACAAAAGTAATTGGACAGTTATAATAGCATTACACTGTGCATGGATAGATGTACATCAACACATGAGCATGGGGCTCATTGTGCATGTGTGGTAGGGATATTGTTTGTCTAGTACAATGACAGGGAAAGGGCACATCAGCAACTGGCAAGACAGAGAGCCACACGCTGGCCTGGTTTTCATTCTTTCTGGGTCAACGCTAAAGAGGATAAATGACAGACCACTGCAATCCCGCAGCGCGTCAAAGCCACGAGAGTGAGAAACTGCATCTCAGCTCCATTCAGCAACAAGATGTGCTCATTTAAAAGGCAGATGACCACATCCATCAGTCAGCCAGCCACCTGTTAGGCCAGTGTGCTCTCAGCCCCTGGAGTATGTCAGCTAACAGATATACCACCTTTGGCAACCCGGGAACCAGTACTCACGTGAAGCAGAAGAAGAGCGTGGTGGATCCAACCAGGAAGGCCGTTGCAGCAGACACTGGAACATAGCGGCTGGGCCTCAGAGGGCGCAATGGTGAGGATGACGAAGATGAGGAAGAGGGGCCAGCAGCACCCCCACTTTTACTCGCAGCCGGCATCACAGGGGAATGGGGTTAGGGTTTTAATCAGGGATCAGAGGTCAGGAGAAAGAGAATGAAAGAGGAACAGACATCCAGCAGCCCTTTTAGTACTGCTGCGTGGCGGAGAAAAGCGAAGGACAGGCATGTTCAGGACAGAGGATGAAGAGGGTGAAAGCTGAGACAGGAACGCAGACCTCCTCTCCAAAGCCTTGCTTCATACAGCCAGGAACACAGGAGCTATACAGACTCCCAGTTGAACTGACAAAATGTGTAGACCTTAAAACTTCAGCTTTGTAATTTGAACACAAGTACCATACAAAGTACTCTGTGCTATTTATGAATCAGCTGACAGTCCATCCTAATCTTTAATCTTTTTGAAGAAAAAAAAAATTGCAGCAGCTATGCCTACTGTGCATGTCAGCAACAAATTACCTGTTTTAAGAATGTCAAAACAGTGAACAAGTGACAACTGAAAGACACTTATGGTGAAGTTGTAAAAGTTAATTTAATAACTTGTCTCAAGGGTCACTGTGGTAAAGCTTCACAAAGCTAAACCATATCTGACTTTATCTTCAGTAGTTTAAAAAAAAAAAAAAAAAACAAAAAAAAAAACAAAAAAAAAAAAACAAAAAAAGCACACAGGAAGCGTGTCAAAGATCTGTGCTTCCTTTATCCAGGAACCTCCAGAAGTGACATAACTGCACAGTGCTCCTCATTGTCCAGTTTGCTGATCCATCTTGGGAGATGTGCAAGTTATCACATCTAATGCTTTAATGAAATAGGCAAAGGTAACACTGCACAGCGCTGCCTGAGGCAGGAACACAGATTCGGTCCAAGATCTCCCAACACAAGATTCCCACGTTTCCTGCAGCTGTGAGCATCAGACACGAAACCTCAGGTTACAGACCCAGAAATGGTCTATGCTTATACATGGCTCTGCGTCTCAGCAATGATGCAGTTATAGAAATGAATATCATGTAAAGCAGTAAACTGGTGAGCCTTATTTGTTCTTGTTTCTAATCACTTTGACAGAGCGGTGGCTTCGTTTTACATTCTGGCTGTAGATCTTGTGCCTTCAGAGCCATGAATGCAGCTGTGACCAAGTGAGGAGATTCTTCACACACAAGCACAGGAAGGGACAAGACTGAAGGATTATCGGAGGAAGCCAATGTCCTGTGACATGCAGTTAAGTGGACAGATGCATCAATCTTCCATGTATACAAAAAGGGGCCCTTCACTCAGCAGAGAAACCATCATGATCTTAATCCTCACAATAATGCTGTCCTATGAGGCACTTGCAGAAATACAGTGGAAACACGAAGAGCCAGTCAGCACAGCCAATCAGCACAGCTGGGTGGAGCTCCTACAGTGTTTCGCCGAAGCCAAAACCACTCTTCAGAGAAGACAACAGTCTTCCAGCACAGACGTAAACAGGCCAGTATCCTCTCCCAAAGAGGTCGTCTGGAAGGCATCTGTGGAGAGGAAGTCATCAGAGACAGAAGAGATGTTATCATGGTGTTCACCGTACCCAGAGCAAACAGATTAGCTTTTCGTGGACTTCTCTAGAAAGTGGAAATGTGCTATTAAACACAGTTGTATGATTATCAGAATACATAGATGAGGAAGGAAAAACGGATGTTGTCCGATTCATCAAAACTATTCTCAGTTGTGATGGTCATCTAGGGTTCTAATACACCAACAGACAGCTTCAGGACACATACTATCATACCCATAAAATGAGCACCAGGAACAGATTCCTGCAGAGATAGCAGAGATTTATATAATGGTGTCATCATAACTACAGGCTATCCTGGATACAGGATGTCTGACTGACAATATCATATGAAGTCACATTCCAGCTTGTAAACTGTGCCACAAGTGTCTGCACTGACTTCAGTCCATGCCAGTGATACATAAGGCTGACTTGGGTCGGCCAGGCCCTTTCCAGATCTACAGCACCTAACAGTGCAGCCTAGTTCAGGAGGAGAAAATGTGCTGCCATACTAATCAGGTATAAACAAACACAGAAGAGAGAAGCTGGTTTGTGTTTGTGCTTTTAGTTTAGTTTAACTGCCGTTTTCAGGATTCAGAGGTCTTTGCCACCCCAAACCAATGAAGGCTAACAAGGCTGACAAATTGAACAGCAACGAAAATGGGAAGGAAGCCATCCAGCAATTTTCTGTTAATCATCACTTATGCACTGCCCGCTTGATCAAGAATGGCTACCGATTCCAGAAAACAGAAGCAGCAACAACAGCAGCAGCAGCGTGAGTGTGTGTGCGTGTGTGTCCATACTGGACAGTGCCTTCCTAGCCATACACAAATCAAGCTCCTTGCATAACAGAGCCTTCCTTTATGCAGACGTATACATTTTTTTTGCGATACAGTCATTATACAATTCTTGTCTTTCAGACACACACAGATAAAATTACATTAAAAAAAAAAACACCAGTTAGGTGTATGTTTGCAAGAAACAGAGCAGTGGATCTCCTATAACACTGTCAACTTTGCTAGCATGAGGGAGCACAGGCTGGGTCTACACCCTACCTCTACTTTAAACACATCTGTATAAGCATGACAAGTATTTCATAACTCATTACTGTATCGCTAAAGTAACCACACAAATTAGTCGTACAGCAACATAGTAGCTAGAGGAAAATATCTGAAATTGTGATATGTTGTTTCTATGCATGAATTTAGGCTCAAACACCACAGAACACACACACACACACACGACGATAAATACAAAAATGGATCTGAAGAAGTACATCGTTGCAGACTAAAATATTAAATGCAGTTGGGTTGTGAATTTATACATCAGACAATATACAGGTAATCGAATAACATCTATCAGCTTATTTTTTTTAACAAAAATGTTAAATCTAAAATAAAACGATGTTCTTTAAATCGTGATTACCATTTTACCACACTGTACTGAAACGTGTACGAAATACACGAAGATCAGACAGCCAGCGGAACAGGACCCGCTCTTCCGTGCTGACTCATAAACTACCTCGAACGTGTTTTCCGATTATTTACGGTTTTCTGAAGCGCACCTTTACATCCACGTCAATCCTAGTATAAATATGTAGTTATCCTTAACAAGCTGGATGAATCCACCTCGCTACGGAAAACGGGAGCAAAGGCCAGGCGAAGACACGGCCGTGTACCTAACAATTCAGTATTCCACACTTAAACACCAAAATATTCCCAACTGCAAGAGAATGACATTAACTGCTAAGGAACTGGAAAAATCGTTCACTAACTGAGTACTATCTCATGGTTATAATATGTGCCACGTAGAAATAGATTTCAAAGATATTCGAACAATACGCACAATTTAGGTAACCTTTCTATTGCACGAGACTGCATATTCATCCCCTGCACTGTCCTAAATGCCTTACGATGCACACGCGTCCAGCCGCTCGTCACTGCGTTCAGGGTGTGTGCTCTTGTTGAGGACCTGAACCAGCCTTCGGCCCCATTAAATCCCCGACATGCGTACGCAAAATGACAGCGAGGCTCGACTCCGAACGGGTTTGCATCCACGCATAAAGCACACAAACGGTGCGACGGCCCTGCGGTAGGGGATCGCACATCCAGAACCCAGGTTTCGTTGCGAATTGTCACCGACTCCGGTTGTTAAATAAAATAACACCGGTTATTTTAAGGCAACACCTTTCAAGATGAATATTTCTGAAAGCGTAAAGCGACTCCTCTTACTAATACCAAACCACACAACGTAAAACACAGAAAGCGAACTGTATTTTTGCACTGAGTGATATGAATGTGTATCTCCGCAGCCTGAAATTCAACACCTCACCTAGACCTATAAATGCTCGACGCCGCAATCCCACACCTCGCCTACACCTGCTACACTTTACCCCGTGGTCCAGCACCTCAACACGCCTGTGAAACATTCCAGCCCATGATCCCTGAAAACTACTGTGCCCTTGAAATCCAGCATTTCAACCACGCCTGTCAGATATTCCAGCCTGTGACCTGCACACCTCACATACACCTGGTATCCCCTATGGCCTTATAACACAGCACCTGAGACGCACCTGTCACATATTCCAGCCTGGGATCCGTACCTCACATGCATCCGGTACATCCTATGGCCTTGTAATCCAGCACCTCAACCACACCTGTCAGGATATTACAGCCCGGGTCCGCACCTCACATGCATCTTGTACACCCTATGGCCTTGTAATCCAGCACCTTAACCACACCTGGCACACTACAGCATCTCCCTGCACCCCAGTCTCACTGAAATTGGTCACCTGTAGGGACCAGTTATCCATCCACTGCCCTCTTCATACCTTTTAGCAAAGAAGCAAATCGTGAGCACTATATACGAACTGTTGTTATTTCAATGTACTATTTATATGCAACAATTAAACCATAACCAATACAAGTGTCTAATCGTTTTCTTGACATACGAGCTACTAGCTAATCGTGTTGGAACAAATCAGAAATCGAAAGCGTCATAATTTTCAACTCCGCACTTACTGATTTTTTGATTTGCCGGTTTTGGTGTTGTTAACATCCAAATACCTACAACCTAAAACGCTGAATAACGAACACTCGATTTCGGCAGAGCAGCAACAACCGGCAGGCAAATCCTAAACGACGAAACACTCCATATAGAGTGCAGCGCCATGGGCCACAAAGTCCTCCCAGGAAACCGCGTCAGTCCCGCCTCCTTTGAGCCTATTGGCCAAAATAACGTGTCATTCAAGCAAAATAGCCCAATGAGATACTCATAGTAACTCGCAAGTGCATTGTGTCACGTTCCTGCCCACTACATCGCCATTGGCCAACAAGCCTGTCATTCAGAATGTCAACGGGTGCGGCTTTAATCGTACTGTACTGTGTCTATGAAGATTCTCAGTCGTCCAGGTGAGGTTATCTGGAATTTTAGTTTGACTAAACTTCCAGACGTACTGTACTGTCTTAATCCTGTATAAAACATCGCCAATGCCCGGTTAAGGAATGTCACTACTCGCTGGATTGTATAGGAAATTATTTAAATTTAAGGGACGATAACACGCCACACGTTTTCAACATGGTGAATAGATGATACGATAGTACAACAGTGTCATAAGTAAATTCGCCACTTTAGAAAAGACGGTTGTCAGGACAAGAGTTCAGTTAGCTCCCCAAGTAGGAGACTCGGGTCTGCGAACCCCTCAGATTTGTCCCCATCAAAGACCAATAACCTAAAATTAGCGTCCGCCGGCTCAATGGGTGGAACATCTGGATGGGATGAGATTCGAATCCCACCCCAACCACCAGGAATAGCACACTTAGTGTAAGATTTCCTGGAGCTGCATCACAGCTGCCCACGGATCGCCCAAAGCATGAGTGCAAATGCAGAGATCCAATTTCGTTGTGATATGTATGTATTGTAATGTGTATGGGAATTCAATTACAATAAAAGGTCTTTATCTACAGTACAATCGTAGACTGTGGCCACGAGAGCACAGATGTAATAGTTTAAACAGCAACAGGTGTTTGGGCTTCAGCCCGATTTTACCCCGAAAATAACCGGAAACGTACCCTAACCAGAAAATAAGCCCTGGCATGTTTTTTTAGGATGCTCGTAATATAAGCCCTACCCCAAAAATAAGCCCCAGTTAAACTCATCAGCCAGATGGACGCATTTAGTATATTTGTTGAAACATGACGGACATATTGAATTATAAAATAATAATAGTATATAATTAGATATAAAAAAATAATATTATTGACATTAATACCTAAAATAAATGATAATATAAATTAATTATAATTAAGTATTTGTAAATACCCAAGTGGGCGCCTTTGGACAATGGGCGCCTATGTAAACAGATAAACTCAAGACTTATTGCCAAATACCAATGGTTCTACAAGAAATGGAGTCGCAAGAAATTCAGGCAGGAATTTGGGGTTTGGAGAGTTATGATGATGTTCCAGAAGAAAATAACATGACTGTATTTGAATAAATGTAGATTTTTGTTCATGAATAAATGTAGATTGTTGTACATGAAAAAATAAGACATCCCCTGAAAATAAGCCCTAATGTGTATTTTGGAGTAAAAATTAATATAAGACCCGGCGTTTTTTCAGGGAAATGCGCTACTTGAGCACAGAACAGTGTCCTTCTCTACACACGTCATGCCTATGCCCGCCATTCCTCCCATGTCCATTAAGCGTCGCTGTTCCTTCCCTAAATGCCTACATGTTCAGTGTCTTAAGTGTATTAGTCCCTACCAGTTGTGTCTCGTTAATGTCCCTATTTAAGCTCTCCCTTTGTCTCAGTATGTTTCCAGTTGTTGATTAGTATTGTAGTTTAGTTGTGAATCTCCAAGTGTTGAACCCCAGAACCCCCATGTTTGTACCTTACCCTGTTTTGACCCTTATGGAACCTTTTATACTTTGTTTTTGCTCTGTTCTGTAATAAATCTCCCTCTCTGCATTTGGACTTTGCTTCAGCCTACCTTATTTGTGACAGAACAACTGGTCTAGATGAAACGAGGTCCAGCGAGAGCAAGAGGGAGGGCTATTAAGCCTCCCATGCCTACTATGTTTGATGGTGCTCCAAAGCACCTGAATACTTTTGTCAATGGACTTTTTGATTATTTTAACATGTACCCCTACCAGTGCAAGAGAGAAAAGGACAAGATTGCCTTTGCCATTCAATCCCTAAAAGGGGAGGATGCTGAAAAGGCAAGAAGACAGCAAAGGTGCTTGATGAATCTCAAGTAATCATTTTCTGATTTTTGCACCAACCTGGACATTTTCATTATGATGAGCAAAAGCAGGGTGTGTGTGGGGACCCTTCAAAATGGATGCAAATAGCCTTGAGCCCAAGATGCGGCTGTCTATTCATATGGATCCACTTTCAAGCTCTGAGGCAGACAGTGACCATGAA
Source organism: Chitala chitala (assembly GCA_025773905.1). NCBI lineage: Eukaryota > Metazoa > Chordata > Actinopteri > Osteoglossiformes > Notopteridae > Chitala > Chitala chitala. Next base: position 4,011,449 of record JABJVR010000043.1, on the reverse strand, counting down.
TGTGATGACACTGACTGTACAGCTACATTGTTACCTGAAGGGGTAGAGGTATGCCTTCAGATGGAACTAGCTGTACTAGCAGTCATGGCCACTCAGACAACTGTGAGTCTCCCCCAGGTCCACCACAGTGCCCAGACGGCTCAAAGCCAGGTGGAATCAACCGAACCACTCAGACCCAGTGGCACCCTCTCCTGGTGATGGCAGCAACCCAGATGCCAAGGCCTCCAGTCAATGTCTCATGTTCATTAAAGATCTTCCTGTCTACGCTATTGCAAGCCCCTGATGTGAATTGTGCTACCCAGACCCTAGAGCCACCAGTCCTGCTGTCTTGTGCGGACCAAACCATGTCTGCCTCTGATCCTGGTTCTCCCACAGCCTCACCTAGACCCTGTGTACAATGTCCCTCCATCCTGGTTCCACAGCACCTGCCCTTAACAACGCCTGTCCACGTCTCTCCACCAACAGCCCCAGTGTGCTCGCCTGCACGTTTTGCATGCATGCCCTCGCATAGAGTGGGCTCGCGGGTGGTTCCCTCATTCAGCCCCCTGCCTCCTGCCCCAGGTTTTCTATCCCTCTTTGCTCTGCTTGTTCCTCTGCCTCCTTCATATCCCCCTCAGTCTTCCTCGTTGTTGTCTCTGTCGCCTTTGTGCGCCTGTTGGCCTCCCTCGTCTTCCACTCGGGCTCCGGCGCACTACATTGGACCTCCTTCACTGGAGGTCCTCTGCCTTCATCTCCCTCCCCCGTGCTTTGTGCTCCCTCGCCCCCTCGTTGTTGCTTGTCCCCCTCGCCTCGTCCTTGCTCGTCCTCCCATCCCACTTTGTCACCCTCGCCTCGTCCTTGTTCACCCTCAGGGTCCCCTCAGTCACCGTCGTCTTGTCCTTTTGTTGCTCTTGTATCTCCCTCGGTTGGTTTCAGTGGTCGCTCCACCTGGTCCACCGGGTCTGCCCTCATCCGTCCTGCCTGTTCGCGCCCTTGCCTCCTCTGTGCATCCTCAGGCCATCCCATCCCATCTGTCAGCCCCGGCCCCTGGTCTTTCCCCTTTATTTACAGGTCTTGTTCCCAGTCTGCTGCCTCGTCCTGCATCCCCTGGTTGGCCTCTTGTGCCTCCTGGTCCTCTGTGCTGTTCCTGGTCCCCCCCATCACCTGGTTTCTCGTCCCTGGCTCCTCTTCTTCCTGCCCTTGTCATCGCCCACGCCCTCGGCCAGCTCGATGTCTTGTCTTTGTTTGCTTCTGGTGTTTTCTGTTAGTGTTCTGTCTTTTGCCTTGCCGTGTTTGAGTGCATTTGCCTCTCCCTTGCCCCTGGTTGTCTCCTGTTTTGGCTGCAGGAGTGGCCTGGGGGTAGGGGGGAGTACTGTCATGTCTATGCCCGTCAATCCATTCATGTCCATTAAGTGTTGCTGTTCCTTCCCTAAATGCCTATGTGTTCAGTGTATTAGTCCCTACCAGTTGTGTCTCGTTAATGTCCCTATTTAAACTCTCCCTTTGTCTCAGTATGTTGAGTAGTATTGTAGTTTAGTTGTAAATCTCAAAGTGTTGAAGCCAGAGCCCCCATGTTTGTACCTTACCCTGTTTTGACCCTTCTGGAACCCTTTATACTTTGTTTTTGCTCCGTTCTGTAATAAATCTCCCTCTCTGCATTTAGACCGACAGCCTACCTCATTCGTGACACCACGTTACACTACATAGTTCTGGATTGTACAGCATTGCAACAGCACAGCTTTTAAGAACACGTTTTTTTATGGAATTGTCTTTGAATTTCGATTTTCACAATATCTTTAATTTCATCGTGATTGCTAGGTCACTGTTTGTGAATCTTAAATTGAAGTCAGCAATCCTATGCAGTTGACCGAGTGATGTGCTTACATGAGTTTTTACATTCGATTTAATAAACGAGAGTAAATAATTAGGTGAAAGAGAAATACTGACGTAATTATAATGAAGTCCAACCTTTTTGTGACCAAGTTGTATTGGTCATTTGTATTAATTATATGTTTATACTATTACTGGGTACAGCAGAAAAACAAACCATTACAGTAATATAAATAAACCATACACTCGTACGATATTGACATTACATACCTTTAAATGCCCACATGGAGGCGATATAGTCATATTTAAGTAACGACGGACAAAACGAAGTTTTCTGAAACATTGACGCAATTGGTTCGATAAAAAATTTATCAATTCGAAGCTTCGGAAACTTAACTGCATGTATTGTGACATATATTCAGGGCTGCCAACTTGTGACAGGGAGATGTGGTGTCCGACCGGGGATGGCGTTGGGTGGACTACAGTTCCAGTCCGGGGGCGGGCGGCGGTGTTGAAGGTGGTTGTGGGGGCTGCTACGGTTGTAGTCCCGGGGGGTGCTGGCGGTGCTGAAGGTAGTTGTTTGCGTGAGAAATCGGAGGTATGGCGTGTGAAGACAGGCAAATGCGTATGTCTCACGCTCAATTCGTAAGAGTTGGCAGCCCTGTATATTATTAATTCTATATACGCTGCATAGAGAATTTATGATTACCTGTGTGTTCCCTTAGTTCTCAGTGCATTTGCTGCCCTGTTTCTATCCTGCTATTCCAAGCTCCACTACGGTAACCACCCTGTTTCTATCTTTCTGTCCTCAAACCTGTTACCTACTCTGTCTCTGTCTTTCTGTCCTCTAGCCTATTACCTACCTGTCTGTATTCTTTTGTCCCCAAACCCGTTTTCTACCCCATCTGTATCTTTTTGCCCTGAGCCCCATTACCTACCTTGTCTCTATCTATCTGTTCTCAGATATGTTACTTACCCCGTCTCTATCCTTCTGTTCTCAGACCTGTTACCTACCCCTGTCTCTATCCTTCTGTTCTCAGACCTGTTACCTACCCTTTCTCTATCCTTCTATCCTCAGACCTGTTACCTACCCTGTCTCTGTCTTTCTGTCCTCTAGCCTATTACCTACCTGTCTGTATCCTTTTGTCCCCAATCTTGTTTCCTACCCTGTCTATATCTTTCTGTCCCAAGCCCCGTTACCTACCCTTTCTCTATCCCTCTGTTTTCAGACCTGTTACCTACCCCTGTCTCTATCCTTCTGTTCTCAGACCTGTTACCGAACCCTGTCTCTATCCTTCTGTTCTCAGATCTGGTACCTACCCCTGTCTCTATCCTTCTATTCTCAGACCTGTTACCTACCCCGTGTCTATCCTTGTATTCTCAGACCTGTTACCTACCCCTGTCTCTATCCTTCTATCCTCAGACCTGTCTTATTATTATTATATAAAACTGCCATATGCAGTATTTTCATTGTCCTTTAAATTGCATACAGAGATGTTTTGTTTGTAATTTGTTGTTTGTTTGTAAACCTAACTGGCCAGGCTGTCTAAGAGTTGGGATGTTTGACACAAAGTTACCTTAGTTTTATGATGTATATCCAGCATGTTTTAATTCCTTTGTGTGTGTTAGCAATTTCACCTTTAGCAAACTGCAAAGATTGAATTGATCTGACGCTTGAGATTGAGGTCCTATAATTACGACCATATTTTAGTTTTCAAAAGAAATGATGGTAGAGTTATTTACAATTCTGCTGCAAAACACATCCATGAATTTGTGCTTCTTCAGTCTTCTCAAGACCACAGCTAAACATAACAAGCTCTGAAGTTTTGTGTTGAAACTTGAGAGTGTCTGAATTTTAAAGCTGATTTAATATGTTACTCTTGATCATCACATTTCTTATTAAAATTATTTATAATTTATATATTTGTTCCTATTGACCATGCATTATTTAGAGGTTTTCGTGACATGATTTCATAAAGCCAATACTCTTAGAATTAATTTGCTAAGTGGTAAGGCATACACTTACAGAACTGTTGTTGTAGCTAAAGCTTATTGGTCAAGTTTTCCTCATCAGGCTCTTTAACAAGACCTGAAGTTAAAGTTTTTAATCATTCCAGTTCCCTGATTATTTTAACAAACGTTGGCATTATCTTAAGGTGCAAGTCAGTCTAAAACTTATCAACGTGCTGTACAACACCTGAAACACGTTTTCTGCTTCACCTCAAGGTAGCGTCAATAATTTTGGTAACGAGAGAAGCAAGGCATGATTCTAGGGGAGAACAGGAGACAGAAGCGGAATGAGCAATCAGATGAACACTCAGAGCATTCAGATGATTGACAGGTCACGGGTCTTGTTAGTAGGAGCATGATGGGAGTTCAAAGCAGGCTGGAAGCTGACGCATTAGAGCGTCAGTAGCCAGGAGACATGAGCACTGTGTCACCGAGAGCTGCACCGTAACATCCGCAACATCCTATTTATGGGCATGGTCTAAATTTAACATTTCATCATTATTCTCTGTGAGACTGACTAAAAATAGAAAGGTAGAGAGAAGTTTGGGTTACAAATTCTACAAAATCTCAGTCAGGAATAGGATGTATGACATGCATGAGTGGGAAAGGAAAAGAGTAAGAGTGAAGAAACCTAAATAAATTTGTGTGAAGAAACTGATTAACAGAGTATGAGACATGAAAACTAGGAGTAAAGATGTAGAGAGACACACAAATATCTACCTAGAAATGTAACAAACAGAAATAAGAAAAGAAGTTAAATAAAACTGTAGAATGTGTGTCCTGGGATTAACTGTGAGTGACACACTGTGTCCAGCACTGCTCTTTTGGAGTGTATGAGTGTTCTGTAACACACTGTGTCCAGCACTGCTCTTTTGGAGTGTGTTTTATAAGACAATATTTGCCCTGCAGTGATGAATACATTCATACTGTATTGAGACACGCAAACAGGAACCTGGACACTGATAATATTGAAACATACACACAGTTAAGAATAGTTAATTTGTGCATATTACTCAAACTCTCATGTTGAAACACAAACAAAATCATGGTAATATTTCGCACCCCTATTATAGCATGCCAAATTTCTCACACCCCAGTTCTCTTGGCAATAGTTGTTATCACTACCCAAGTTTACATGTATTCATTTAGCAGACACCTTTGTCCAAAGCGACTTACAAATGGCACATACATGTTACAACAAAACTGATTCTCTGCATCTAACCCATCCCCCTGGGGGTAGCAGTGGGTAGCCATTGTTCAGTACCTGCTCAGGTGGCTGGGCTGGGAGTTGAACCAGGACAGTTCTGCCTGTTCTACTCATTGTGCCTCTGGCCACCTCGTTAATGTAGGTGTTAATGTTAGGGTTTTATATGTCACTGAGTTTCTTTTTTTACATGTTTGGTTGTTGGTTGTTTGTATGTTTTCCTCGCAGTACTGTTTCCAAATTTTCCCAGTATCTGAGATTTAGTTGTTCCTTGTCTTTTAAACAATGCATAAAACAATGGCTCAGTCCATTGATCACATTTCTTTATGTCTTTCATTTTGTAATGTTTGCTGTAATTTTCTATGTTTTTTTCATTTCATTGGTAATTTGTTTGTTGTCCCTGCTACAAAAACACTTTAAGTGTTTTGTTTTTTTGTGGTGCTGGGCAAACATCTTGGAATAAGTATCATTATATATTCTGAACAAAGGCTGATGCATTCTGTGTGAGATAAACACATTTATTTAGAGATTTAGAGGGGAGGAAATGACTGAGGGGCATCTGCATTAAAAACAGGACTCTTCTGTTCTCAGACCTGTTACTTACCCTGTCTCTATCCTTCTGTCCCCAGACCACTTACTTGAACATATGTAGTGACTGGGACTTGTGTGTTTGTGTGTGTGTGTGTGTATGTGTGTGTGTGTGTGTTTTTCTGTAATCAGACTACATTTGTTGCTATCTGCAAAAGTGTATATTTATGTTTTGATATGTATATTACTGCATGTGTGACTTTGTTACTTTGCAGCTGTTACTCTGAGGTCATGCAATTATATGCATGGCTACACGTGACTGTGTGCGTGCTTGTGTGAGAATGTATGTCACACATTTGGCTATACGTGATTTTGTGTGAGAGTGTAATCGCACATTTGGCTACATGTGATTATGTGTGTGACTGTGTGCGATTTTATGTGTTTGCTTTTATGAACGTAGGACTGAACTATGCACTGACAATTATGCATCCAGAAATATGTCTCTCTAGCACTCACTGCTGTCAGTCTCTGTCTCTCTCTGTGCTTAGCCTCTCCCTTGCTCTCTATCTCTTTCCATCTCAGAGAGCTCTGTCTGTCTGTCTATTTCTCTCTCTCTCTCTCTCTCTCTCTCTCTCTCTTTCTCTCTCTCTCTCTCTCTGTCTATTTCTCTGTCTCGCTCCCTCACTTTCAGCTGAAGGCAGGAAAATTTATCTTTAGTCTTGAATCTCACTTTCTGTCTTTTCTTTTGCAGATAAAGGCATCATTTGGATTCATTACGTCAGGGCAAGAATTCAGACGTCATTCACACATATACATGTACGCACACTCGACGCACAAACGCACTCAGAAACAAGGAATGTGCCAAAGCCGAGATGAGCTACAACAGACAAAACCAGGAGAGAATGCACTGGCAGTCTTTAAAAAACTACACAAGAGTGAAAGGAAGACAAAGACAAGGGAAAGAATGAGGAGACTCACAAAGCGCAGAAGTGACAGCATAATGGAGCAGAGGCAGGTCTGGACTGAAAATGTGTCCATCAAATTTTCCATGGTGACACAAACGGAACAGGCACGCAGCTCCCAAAAGAGGAAAGGCAGGAAAAGAGAAAGCCATGCCTTATATAGTGACGGGAAGTGAGGAACATGAGCAAAGCAGGGCAAGAGGTGGAGCACTGAGGAGCTGGTCTCAGGAACATGGACAGAGTGAAAAGGAGGAGGAGGAGGAGCAGCAGAGTGATGACCAATCATCAGACAGGGCAGCACGTATGTGTCAGAGTGCATGACATCAGCCAGTATGCTCTCAATGCTCTAACTCCAAATAAAAAGGAGAAGAAATGTTCTTCTGCAAATAACCCAAAGGTTGTCCCAAGGAGCAGTGTGTCTTCAAAACTGTGATGTGTGTGTGTGTGTGTGTGTGTGTGTGTACCTGGTTGACTTTTGGGTATGTGTGTGTGTCTTTTCTGTTGGGGCAGACAGAGAACTTTAATTCACACAAACACATGTACACAC
>JABJVR010000043.1:3991204-4004289 GCA_025773905.1 Chitala chitala | reverse complement strand
TTTATGTGTGTGTTTTTTGTGTTTGTGTGTGTGTGTTTTCTGTTGGTGCAGATCTACATTTTAAATACACAAAAAAATTTACACACACACACACACACACACACACACACACAAAACAAACTTACAAATAAGATGGAAAGTCATTGTGGTCTTTCATATCATCCTTTACACCTCCTTCACTCCCTCCGTTCCTGGATCTGATGATTCACAGACCGACTCATTCATTACTTCACTAATTACTGTTCTGTCATTGGTCTGCATCTATCATTCATAGCATAAGAGCCACAGGAACTGTGTAGAAAGCTGTTTCTGGATGTTCAGGATAAATCTCAAGCACAACATGACTGCAGAGGCACTTTCCCGCATTGCTCTAACAGAGCTGAGGCTCAAAAAAGCACAACACCATCCTGTACGTTGAAAAGCCGGATCTAGGAGCACAGCTACAGTATTTTTAATGACTCACACTGAAGACCTCCTCCTTAATTTAAAATCAATTTAAATGATTGTTTTCACAAGTACATTCTATGTATTAGTGTTAATTATGTTTTACTGTTAGTTGCATTAAAAATCTTACTGCATGATTCGGGATTTTGATGTTTTTGTGAAAATCACAAAGGACAGTAGCCACCCTGGCTTTGTGCTGGTCTCCCCCCCACCATCTGTGAAGTGCTACACAATAAAAGCAAAGATGTCGAGAATGAACAATATCTTCAAATGAGCTATCAGGCTACACAACAGCAGAATGGACCGAACCTCTCAACTGCAAACTGAGCTCAGAGATGATTCCTCCCTTCCTTACAGTAATGTCGCATCATACTGTACGTGCATTTAAGAATTTAATGGCATCTCTATGCATATGAGGATGCATCTGAATCTAAAGCTCATTTATGGTCAACCCCCCCCCACCCCCCACACAGACACACACACACACACACACACACACACACACACACACGATTAGCAGTATTGGAAAGTGGATCTGTGTTTCAGTTCTGATTTTTATTTATTTATTTATTTTCTGAATATGTGAAGTTAAAAATATATATAAATATATAAAAAAGGAAATCAATCCTACTATGTAATTATGGATAATTGTTGGCTGCTTTGTTGGAAAAAAAAAAAAAAAAAAAAAAACAGTGCCGGAATATTATGTGTCATCATAAAATGAAGTTAGGCTGGCAAACCGACAGAAAATAATTCATTGTTCTGTTTGCCATTCACGTGGTCACACTTTTAAAACAGACATCCTCACGTTCTAAAGAAATGTATTAAAGTGCTTTATTTACAAAGCGGAACATTGTTTCTGCATCTTTACCCTGAATGTAACTGAGCTTATGGGAAAGCTATCACAAAGTACAGGTGACTTCCACAGGTGACCATGATAACATTTACCCCTTACTCAGGGGTGAGAACAATAATATTTATTCCAGAGTCCCACATGTGAGAACAATGACATTTGCCCTATACTCTCTCTGGTAAGTATGATAACATATACCTAAATCCCACAGATGACAATGTTGACAGTTACTCCATAATGAGTATATCTGAACAACTAACCATTTTAAACCAGCACTCGATTGATTCATCTGTTCAGTTTCCTTCGATGAGTTCTCTGTTGTTTGTTTTAGTTTATTAAGATTTATTTAATATTAAATGACGTAAAATTAATGCCTTTATTGTACTGTTATGTAGTGATAATATACAGAATGATATGAGAAAAAAAGTTTTCTTTTTTATTTATTTTCACTTATGTATTGTGCATTGTTTTTATGTGCATCGCTTGGCATTGGATGTTCTACAGTTTTCAACCTCATTGGTAGTTGCAATCTAATCCTGGGGGTTGGGTTTGTGTACTGCCATTACCTATAAGGCTATACTGACAGCAGCAATGCTCCTTTGGGTTCAACCTTGTGAGGAGACTAATATTTAGCAGTCACACAAAGAGCATTGAGTCTCATACTAGGGTAGTATGCAATAGTATGGGTCAGTGTTGGTGGCGAGGATCACGTCAGTGACAATGGCAATTACACGAACGCTACCTGCGTAGAACAAAGACCAGGTAATCTATGTCTGTATCTAACCTGAAAACTCTAACCATAGTAACAGTAATGTCAATCACGAAGTACCAGTAGAAGATCCCGGGTCTGAAGGAATTTAACAAGCTACTGGGGAAGAGCAAAAGACTCTTTGATGCACTTAGATCAAAGTCTTTAGGATTTCTAACTGCAGATGTTGTTATGAATGAAATGAGGATCAGAAGCTGCAAAGAAGCCTTGTACCTCAGAACATGGAACGTGAGAAGCATGAACCAAGTTGTTTGTGATCAAAAGTCTGTCTATATATACTCTGTGTTAGTTCCAAAGTACCCTGTCTTTTTAAAGTGTAAAGATGTCATTTCGATGCTGTTTGTAAGTATGCAATTTAATGTTTTTTTAAGGTATTGGTAGTACAATATGGGAGTGGGTCAAGCGAACCAATCGGATAGTAATTGCATTTTTTAAATTATTATATATACTTTTAATTAATAATCTAAATTTAAATCAGCCATCTATCCACACCACTAGTCAATTTGGGCTTTTTCGATACTTTGCTTTCATTTCTGTGATTTTAGCTGCTTGTATGCAGTATGTCTAGGTTCTGTGACAGAAGCTGTTGAAGAGTTAGCAGGTACAGTAGCTGTTATGCAACAAAGTTTGGTTTGCATAAGCTTTAAACAAGGGGGGAATTTTATTTTTAAACAGAACAACGCTACCAATGACTCGTTCATGAATAAATCTTAGGAAGACACTCTTAATGAAGCTCATTTCAACACCTGTCTTGTGAACTACATTCTAGGAAGGGAGGAAGATGTAGAGAGGCTGACAGAAAGAGACACCGAGAGGGGAAAATAAATTATTAGTCATTTATATTCTCTTTTTCCTGGAGTCTTCTTCGGATGAATTTCAAAGGTTAAAAAGAGGCGCCCACACAAAGTGTCTTTCTAAAACAAAGATAACATTTATTGTCTTTCTTAAAGCCCTTAACAATCCTTGGTTTAACATAAAAAGATATATCTCACAAATCTTAGGGATTTAAAAATAAGTTTGAAAATACAATCGAATTGATGAAATACACACCCACAGCAATCAAATCCAGTGTGAAACACACACACACACACACACACACACACACACACACACACACACACACACACACACACACACATGCACACCATGCACACAAACACACAACAGTAAGACTGGCTTTAAAAAGAGGCTTTGATGTCCATTGGATCTTCATTGTGTTGTTGTTCTCCATCTTGTTCTTATGTAACTGTGTTTAGTTTCCTCACTGAGCCTTCTTCACCTGTTCCGCATCACCTGCAGGAGGCATTCGGGGGGAGGGAGGGGTGGCAAACAGGTGTCCAGCTGGAGAAATAATGAAGCTCCTGCGTCAGGGCCTCCCACTCGCACCCCCGTCCAGAGGGAGGCACAGCGGAAGCCAGGGCTGAACGTGGGTCAGACTAAGTCTGGCTCTCTGTTTTCTTCTCTTTCTTTTGTCCTTCTGCCAGTTATTTGTTCAGTTGTATCAGTGTGTACCACAGCCAGTTACCAGGGTGCACTGGCTAGTCCACACATAGTCACTAGTCACTATCAGATACAGCACTTCAGTCAGTCAAGAGAAAAAGCCTTTCAGTAATTTATCTACGTCTGTCAGTTTTTCTCCAAAAGTGTGAATTTGCCTGTCCATACACGTCAGTAAACTGGTTCTCACATCGATTTCTCAGTAAGTCTGTCTGGGCTTTAGTGCTGCTCAAGAGAACATCCAATCCGTTCATTGGCTGGACTGAACACAAACCCACAGTATGAGCTAATCAGATTAAGAGGCCCTGAACTGGAGTGTATGAAATCCTTATCCCTCACAGCATCAATTATGACTGACAGAAGAAAGACAGACCCAGAAAGTGGGCCCACAACAGTTTCTCTCTCCCTCTCTCTCTCCCCCCTTTCTCTCTGTCTCTCTATCACACACATACACACACATAATATTTACATGAAACTCTGCTGGCATATCCTCACACACTGTCAGAACTGATAGACATGAAGCACTCACCAAACTGTGCCTTTCTGTCTGTGCTAACTATCTAAGTTGCTTCTCAGTGCTAACTCTGTCCACTCCTTTTGCTAATGCTCTGTCCTTTCCCTGTGCTAACTCTGTCCTCTTCCAATCCTAACTCTCTGTCCTCTCCCTGTGGTAAATCTCTGTCCTCTTCCAATTCTAGTTCTCTGTCCTCTCCCTGTGTTAATGCTCTGTCCTCTCCTTGTGCTAACTCTCTGTCCTCTCCCTGTGCTAACTCTTGGTCCTCTCACTGTGCTATCTCTCGCTGTCCTCAGCATCAGTGAGAAGAAGCTGGTGTAACTCTAAATGGTGAGGACAACAGCAGAGCCCTATGCAACAGCATCTCCCATAAAAATGGGCAAATACAGCTGCAAAGATTTAGATATATATATATATATATATATATATACATATATATACACACACACATTAACTGATTACTCAGCTTGTACTAATGGAAAGAGCTGCAAACATAGTAACAAAATTAGCAGCAACAACAGTAGCAACTGACAGTAAAATTAACAGTAACAGTGCAAGGAGTGGCTTGAATAGTACCTATAATGGCAGTAGCACCACAAAGGCCATTATACTGTACTGTCAGTACAAAAGTACAAAAATGCTTAAACAGCACGGCGCAGGCTGCTAAGAGCCATTCTGTTCTGTACTTGCGCTTTAGCGTTATTTTTCCCACTGTCCCTGCCGTATCATCAGAATCCCACTTCTCTTTCCCATATAACACTCCCTAAAACACTGGAGGTTTAGGAAAGTCAACGGAATGAAATGAAGATACAGGCCTATAGGGGCAGTTAAAGGGAAAAAGGTGACCAGGTTTGGAGAAACCTGGTTGTCATGGATGAATGCGATTGGGTGGAGGGGATCAGAGTCAACCAATGAGCATGTGGATGAACAGACAGAATGCAGAGAGGCAGAATACAGTTAGAGATGAGGAGGAGGAGGATGAGGGCAAAGAGGGGAACTCAAAGCTGGGAGGGCACTCCAGTTCAAAGCAGCGCACAGAGGTGGCAGCTGCATCCTCATTGCCATAGTTGGCCCAGTACTCCTCCGAGTCAAGCTTGGGCAGGGCTGCCTCCTCATCGCTGAGCTCATACTTGGTGGAGGAGACGACACTGTTGGGCCCAGGGAGTTCATGGGGCTTGCCTGTGTGGAAGGGGAAGGCCTTGATGGTCTCCGAGCTCTTCTCAAACATGCCCTTAGAGGTTGCTACTGGCTTGTGCTTGGAGAACCACCAGCGGGTCTTGGTGCTGAAGGTCGTGGTGGTGGTCCCAGCCAAGGAGCCAGGGTCAGGAAGTGGACACAGGGCGAAGTCCATCTCTCGCAGGAAGCGCAGGTCCAGGCCACGGCGGTGTGAAGGTGAAGAGCACAGCAGCTCAGAGCTGGAGACACGAGCGCTGCGAAAGAACTCCCAGAGAGGACGTGCCTCGCAGCCACATGACCATGGGTTTCCATTGAGTCGCAGGAACTCGACAGCGCCTGTGTCACGCAGAGCCTGGCCCGGCAGTTCAGCCAGCGAGTTGTTGAAGAGGAACAGCATGGTGAGGCGGCCCAGGTCACGGAAAGCTCGCCGGTGCACCTGACGAATGCGATTGTCATGCAGCAGCAGCCGATCCAGGTTGACTAGGCCACGGAAAGCATGCTCAGAGATGGTGCGGATACGGTTGCCATGGATAAAGAGATGGTTGAGATTGACAAGATCAGAGAAAAGATCATCCTGCAGGAAATGCAGCTGGTTCTCCTGCAGGTAGAGAAACTGCAGGCTGTAGAGCTTGTGAAAGAGGTCATGGGGCAGGGCAGCCAGCCGGCAGCGGTGCATATGCAGGCTCTGCAGCCTCTCCAGCCCGCGAAATGCGCCTCCTTCAAGCCTCCGCAGTGATGGGTTGTCCCCCAAGTCCAGCTCCTCCAGCTCCCGCAGGTCGCTGAAAGCTCCAGCCTCAATCCAGGTGATGTTGTTGGAGAAGAGCCAGAGGACCTAAAGTGAGAGGTGGAGGAATGCAGGCAATACCCAGGTAAGCACACTGCTTTACATGTCTGTAAACTTTACATGTCTGTAAACACGCTCCCATTTCTGTATAAATGCCCTTAACTACACAGACCTGTGTCTCAAAGCCAAAGGAGTCCACACGAAGCTCTGTGATCTGGTTGTTCTGTAGGAAAACCCGCTGTGAGCTGTAGGGTACTCCTGATGGCACCGCTGTGAAGTTCTGGCCCTGACAGCTCACCGTCATTGGAGAGGGGTAGCAAACACAGAGCCGTGGGCAGCCCTGAGCTGGACCAGACTTCAACAGAACCAGGAAAAGCACCATCCAAAGAGAGATGCCACCTGCAGGACAGAGACAACACTCAAGTGTAAGTTTCAATTTCATGTATTTTTTTTTATTCATCACATTTATGGTCCTTATAAATGTGCTTAGAATATAATTAAATCTTTATTGTTATTATTATTTAGTTTGTAATTAAGGTTAGACATCACATTTACCACTAAGAATGATCAATCATATGTTTCATGTATCATTTTGAATTCAGCTCAAAAGTCGCGCCTTTTCTCGGTCTGTTGGAGGAGCTCTCCACACCACTGGTGCTGAAAAGCTTGAACTCATAAAAGCTGGTAGAGCTTTTATGAGGTAAAGCTGGTACAGGAAGACTAGAACTGATTAAAATTACATTTATGTCAGTGTTTAAGAGAAACTCAACCAGCAAATGACTCTGGAACAGCTGATGACTTGATGATTGACTTGTTTCTAGTTATTTTTATATTTTGCTAAAAGTTCTAAAAAGATAGCACCGGAACCGTAGATAAGCGTAAAAGATGTGACGGCAAATCACATTTCCTCACACACCGAGTTGTTGCGTTTTTAACGGCGATCTGAATTATGATTCATTTTAAATCAAACACAAAGTAGAATTAACACCAAATCCAACAAAGATTTTTTAAACTTTTTTTTTTCGTAAAAGTTGTCCACAACAGTAAGCGTATTAGAATATAAGTAGAATATACTAAGAAGTTTGTTTTAAAACAGGAAAACGCTTTTGCGCACAACACAAATGACACCGAATGTTCAATAAGTGAACAGTAGTTAAAGAAGAAACAGTATTCGTGTACTTTTTATTTATTAGGATCATTAAGACTACTGTCAGTATATAGAGACCACAACAGCATTCACGGTAATAAGTTATAACTGTAAAGAAACATCCTCAAACTTACGCATCAGCAGGGCGCTGGGGTCCCGACGAAAAAGCGCAGCTGAACTGGTGTCCATCTCGAACCAAAGCCGGGAGCGAGTTAGCCTGTGTTGGCGAGGTACTGCCTGCTATCTCTGCCGAAGCTCTGGTTTCCGAATCAGTATCGGTTGAGTCGGAACGACCGAATGAGTGCCGAGTCTGTCTGCAGGAGTCCCATTTATACTCGGATCGAGTGTGCGCCTACGACAGTGGGCAGAGATGGAATCTCTCATACGTAAGCAGCTAGGGTCATGTTTCAATGAGGGCGGGGAAAGGGAGAGAAGGAGGGATGGAGGCTGTGCTTCGTAGTGCGCGCGCCTGTTACCAAGAAAGTTGCCGTACATGGGCAATGATGCATGATGGACATGAGACTGGGGGTCGGCACGGCGCCCGGTAGTGACTGAGTGATGAGAAGAAAAGGTGGGGGTAGGAGAACGACACGAGGCGGACGGAATATCCATAGGCTCCTTTTTTTTGGCATCGGAACAAAGCATTTTGGTTTGTTTCGTGTGCGCCTTTGATATGAGGGAGTCAAGAGAAAAGACTACGATTTAAGTTTATCTTTGTGTTTAAGAAACTGAAAACTGGAACCCAAAAACTAAGACTAAGGTTGAAATCAATGATACAAACCGCTGGCTCATGTCATACACAAACTGTAAAATGGAGAGGTGATAATTTACATTACAAGAATTCATCAAAATTCATCAAAATGGTTATTGTCTGTCTTTGGTAAAGGTTATGTCACTGAAAAGACATCTTGGCATTTCTTATCAGAGCAAAAGCTTTAGTTTTGTCCTTTTTTCTTAGAACTCCAGGAACCACCACAAAAAGTCTTTTAACAACTTATATATGATTTACACAGATATTCACAAAATATTGAATCAGTTTGAAACAACAGTATATGAAAACCTCCCTGAAGGTTTTGGGAAATATGAATTTAACACATAACTGAATAAAATTAAAAGCTGCGTACAATTCAGTTATGAAATTAATTACTAGAAAACTACGAATGATACAGATATATAACAAAATAGTTTCAAGTGTGCCTACTTTGAGGACAATTTAGTTTTGACGATTCATTTTAACAATTGTTTAAAAATTCCCTGCAGCTTTCCATGGTTTCCTGTCAATAAACTTTACATTTATCTAATATTTTAACTTCTTAAAGGACGCCTGTAATTCCAAAAAGTGTACGTTTATGTCTATTTTACGTTATTGAACAAGTTATGGTATCATATGAGAAATTAAATGTTTTACAGCATCTTTCACTAATCATAAGCGATCAGAATTTTAGTCATGTAACATTAACTGTATTTAAAGGTGAAATATAATAAATCCAATAACTATTTAAAACAAAAAAGTTAAATTATAGATTGTGGTATCATAATAGGGACAAAGAATGTAATTTCTTTCAGAGGGTGAATAGACATGCTTTCCAGATGGCTTTCTTTATCAAAGAACAGTGAAGTCAGTACAATTAAGGAGAGGCTCAATATACTGTGGTTCTTAATGACAGCTAGTTTATTTTCAACCAGAATGTATTTTCCCTTTTCTTGTATTTGACTTTTTGGTTTGAGGTCTGACCTGTAATGCGAATTTCGGCCCGGATGGCCCAGCTGTAGACATTCTGTGACATCCTGTTGTCTGTGGTTTTTGTTGTGTTTAATTTAACCCAAAAAATGATCTCTGGATATTCTAACATACTGAGCATGCAGAGCTTAAAGATATCAGTCAAATATACTATATATATTATTGACAGAGGAAGTCTTAAATACAGTGCACTTTAATCTTGGTCTTTGTCCAACAAGATTATTCATTGCTTAAGCACCTTTTGGCAGTACTTATGGCTTCATTGCCTACCATCCTGTATATAATGTACAGTGGGAAGCAGGTTTGAGATGTGAGTGTTCCTGTATATAATGTACAGCAGGAAGCAGGTTTGAGATGTGAATGTTCCTGTATATAATGTACAGTAGGAAGCAGGTTTAAGATGTGAGTGTTCCTGTATATAATGTACAGAGGGAAGCAGGTTTGAGTTGTGAGTGTTCCTGTATATAATGTACAGTGGGAATCAGATTTGACATGTGAGTGTTCCTGTATATAATGTCGGCGGGATGCAGATTTGACATGTGAGTGTTCCTGTATATAATGTACAGTAGGAAGCAGATTTGACATGTGAATGTTCCTGTATATAATGTACAGTGGGACGCAGATTTGACATGTGAGTGTTCCTGTATATAATGTACAGTGGGACGCAGATTTCACATATGAGTGTTCCTGTATATAATGTACAGTGGGAAGCAGATTTGACATGTGAGTGTTCCTGTATATAATGTGATATTAGAAGACAGTTAGGCTTGTTCACATGCTGCTCTTGCCTGTTTCTCTTACAGGGGAACTCCACGAGGCTGCGGGGGCTGGGTGGCCAGCCAGCACTGCGAGAAAAGCGGGGGCTGATGAGCTCATAGCTTGGACCTGTGCCCCTGTCAGCTGGTGGCTTCCTCTGGACATCTTTACAGGATACCCATTGGAGAGACATGTCAAATCTGACTTTCTGGGCGCATCAGTGCCCGCATGGTGCGTCTAAGTGTTTTACGCTCAAAATGGCCAGCACTATGTGTCACTGTAACCCTTAAAATTGTGAACCATTTCACAGTTTAACTGTTTTCAATAAAGTGTCACAGTTTAACTGGTCTAAATGGGGTATCACACTTAAGATGGTTTGAAGTGGGTTTTATTATTTAGCTGCCATGCATTATGTCACCATTTTACTTGACTGAATTTGAAATCTTAATTAAACTTGGAGCTGAGTATCACACCTAAATTGGTCTAGATTGTGTAGACCATATAGCTAAGTGACTGAGAGGTACTGGCTTTGGTGATGGTGAATGGCAGGTGTGATTAAATTACAAAGAGGCTCAGTTTCTGGTGATTGTGAATAGCAGCAAGTTCTGTAGGTGCCATTGCAGAATCACCAGATTTATCTCATGGCTGGAGTACAGTAGCTTCTCTGGACCATCGTGTCAAGATGTGGGAGTTGGAGGATCCAGATTGGGGGGCTGGATCACACTGCTTGTTTCCACAGTGACAGAGCAAATTGTGGTTTTTTAATCTTCAGGCTTTTTGTTGTATGCATGTGTGTCTCATATATCTCCTTTTTGACTAGCTTTGTGTGTATATGAGGCAGGGGGTTCCACTCTATACAGAATACTCTTCTCTATTTTACATTTGCTTGTAGTGCCCCATCCATCCATCCATCCATCCATCCTGTTTTTCTGTCCTACTCTATTCAAATCCTCACATGTCTGTTTCTGTCATTAAGCTCTAGCATAGACCACTTTCAGCATCATCTCTCTTTTTATTCCTCTCTCTCTCTCCATGCGTCAGTCTGTGGGTTGTGTAAGGAGTCACTCGTTATTTTCCCCTAGGAATCGCTGAACTGTCAAAGTTGAACTTTGTTTATTTGTTTTAAAGAAAAGAAACAAACGTGTCTCTTTCCATGTACACCACTCAGCTCAGTTTACAGTCTGTAATAGCTCAACTGTACATTTATGGAATCACTAGACAAATTGATGGGCTCCGGTTGGGTGTATTTGATGTATGTTTGCTGTAAACCATAAACTAGTTTGGCTCAAAAAAGACAAAAAGCAGTAAAATAATCCATGGAAAATGGCCAACTGTATTGGTTGACAGGGTACAGTACTCCAGTCCACTGTTACATCTCTGTTGACTTGTTACTAGTTGTAGTTACAGATAGTACCAGTCAATGTTCAGAGGTTTATGAAAGTGTTGGGAATGTTCTAAGAATGCCAGATTGAGTTGTACAAAGTGAAGAGCATGTGTGTTGAAAAGGACCATTATTTCCCTTCCCAGATACATGTTGAGAGTGTGGGAGGTGTGTTAACACTCTGGATGCAGCCAGATCAGAAACATGCCCATAATATTCCAAACGCCAAACCATGACGTAAGAGCTTTTATATTCTGTTTTCTATTAACCCTCTCAGGCAATACTGCAGTGTTAAGTCATTGTGTCTGTATTGAACTCTGTTAAGTCTACTGATTTAGATTTATGTCTTCACTTTACTCAGTTGACCGTGTTACTATATTGACCTTGGTACTATGTATGTTAACTTGCTCTTCCATGAACCTCCTAACTATACTGACTTAAAGCATACACTGATATCATTGTTATACTTACATCACTGCTACACTTACCTCATTATTATAGCAACTTCATTCCTACACTGCTTTTACTACTTTGCCAATGTAAGTCCTTCTCTAACTACTATATGAATCTCAATCCTTACACTAACCCCACTATTACACCAACCTCAGTCCTACACTAACCTCATTACAACACCAACCTAGGCCCTACACTCACTTCAGTACTCCACTAACCTCAGTCCTACACTAACCTCACTATTATACCAACTTAAGTCCTACACTGACCTCATTACTACACTAACCTCACTATTATACCAACTTAAGTCCTACACTGACCTCATTGCTACACTAACCTCAGTCTTAAACTGACCTTATTCCTACACCACCTCAGTCCTACACTGTCCTCACTACTATGCCAACCTAAAACCTACACTGACCTCACTACTACACCAACCTCATTCCTACACTGACCTCACTGCTACACCAACCTCATTCCTACACTGACCTCACTACTACACCACCTCATTCCTACACTGACCTCACTACTACACCAACCTCATTCCTACATTGACCTCACTACTCTATTGACTTTAAAACTGTATTTGCTTCACTGCTGTTCAGATATGCAGAGAGCATATCAACATATGTGCAAGCCTGTGTGTTCAGTAAAACTGTCTCTAATTTTCTTGTGTGTGATTAATGCAATTGTAACTTTTTTTTGTTTTCTGCTCATTAAGTTGTCTTCAAGCAATAGGTGTGAACGTCAACAATGAGGTATATTCACAATCTCATCACTGATGACTAATTTATTCATTCGCTCGGTTTTTTTCCTGTTCTCCTCCCATCTCACTATTTTTGGTGCTCATTTCTTCGTTAGAGCTTGTTTTTTTAAAACGGTGATTTTCGAGCTTGGATCATAGATGACGCAGACAGAGAAAAAACACGCCCAGCACTGAGCTACGCACTGAGAGCGAGAGACAGAGAGAAACCATACGTGTTTATCTCTGTTTTTTTTTTCTTTAGAGCAACTGTTTTATTCTTCATTCATCTTTTTGCTGTCATTGTGCATCTCTGCCTGCCATCCCAGGTAATTATTCTGCTGAAAAACATTCAAATGTGCATTCTCACAAAAATCAGTTAAATGCAGAACTGCCTTTATGTCGCACTGCTGTCCCTGGATTTTACAAATTGGCTCTTTATGTTAACCTTTGGAAGGTTAGCAGACATAAAGAATGAATGGTTAACATGATTTGAAAATAATTTCTGCTCTGCTTAGCCTTGATGCATGATAGAATGAGTTAGAGGTAAAATACAGATAAACAGATAAATATAAAAATGGATTTCTTCTCTCCAGGCTGATCTGTGATATAGTGCTTTAGTGTCAGCAGAAGACATCAGGTGAAGACCAGAATGTGAAACACTGGAATTGACTGTGTGTATGTATATATATATATATATATATATATATATATGTGTGTGTGTGTGTGTGTGTGTGTGTGTGTGTGGAGGGGGGGCATAGCATTTTAGAGAGCACTGTCAATTTTTTTGTTAAAAAGACAAAGTGGGGGGCGTCACCACTCTGAGTG
>JABJVR010000043.1:3969416-3991104 GCA_025773905.1 Chitala chitala | reverse complement strand
TATAAAGGTTGTGATTTAAGATAAAGGAATGCAGACTTGTTATTTGAAACAGGAAGTTGCAGTGCCAGAAGTGACGTCAAAGACATGTAAGATGTGTGTAACTGAGAGGTAGAGACAACACTGCAATAAGCACCACTTTTCATTAACATGCCATAAAAATACAGATGGCTGCACAGGCTAACTGTGCCATACAGGTACAGGTGATCACAAAGGCACAATATAGGTAGAACTGACCAGACAGAAAAATTGTGTCATACAGCTTCAGGTGACCAGACAGGTTGACTGTGTTATGGAGCTACAGGTGACCAGACAGGTTGACTGTGTTATGGAGCTACAGGTGACCAGAAAGGCTGACTTGACTGTGCTATACAAGTGAGCAGACAAACTGTGCCATACAGTTACTGGAGACACACAGGACGACTGCCTTATCTTTGCAGATGATCATAGACCCTACATGATGATGACATAACCCTTGAAATCAGCACAAAAGTTCACCAGCTGAGGATCTTCATTGAATCAGCAGGCAAATAATCTTTTCTGTTTTGTTAACTGAATAGAAGCAGCATTCATTCATTGATCGTCCTAACTGCTTGTCACATGTAGGGTTGCAGGGGGCCTAGAGCTTATCCTAGGGAATTACGGCACAAAGTGGGGGACACCCTGGACGGGGTGCTAACCATGGCAACCCATTGCAGGGCACAATCATACACACAGTCACACACACTATAGTCAATTTGAAAATGCCAATCATTCTGTAATGGATTTCTTTGAAGTGGGGGAGGAAACCGGAGTGCCCAAAGGAGACCCCCAAAAGTGGGGAGAACATTTGTATTTTTGCTAGTGCCACGCCTGTCACAATTGTACATAAACAGAATTAGGAAGCAAGCCATTGAGTACAGCTTACTTTAGTCATGTCCTCATGGTTCAATAACACACATCACATTGAACATACTTGCCTGTTACTAATCAGTTGCAGCCATGCACACCTGCATACATTACATTATTCTACCCTGGGAACTGTAATGCTGAGGTTTTGAATTCCAGCCAAAAGTCTACTCACACTGGTTGGGAAACCTTGGGAATTTAACAATGGTGAATAACTGAGGCAGAGTAAAACATTGCATTTCACCCTCAAACAGAATCTGAAAATTACAGAAGGTGTTTTCACAGTATTAAACATGAATTCTGATGATAGTGCAAGTCAAAGGCTTTTCATCTAGACGAATTCTGCTGGTTACTAAAGTGAACATTTTCACATCAGAGTTGTGGTAGTGTAGATGTGCCTTGTCTTCTACCCTTAAGCCTGCATCCTAGCCCTATACCCCTTTATAATCATGTTTTTTTTTATCTTGTTTTAGACCCTTAATAAACCTTTTTCTACCACACTTGAACATTGCCTCTCCACCTTATTCCCAAAACGTGACTAAAAGTAATGTATAAGAATTGTAAAAATAAAATTCAACATTCACTGTATCAAGGCTTTCTTTGCTTCACTGACAGCTACATTTTAAAATTATCTCTCATTAGAACATGAGATTAGCACAAATATTCAGAATGTAGAACTAAACATTTAATGTAAAATTATGCGGGAAAAATTACTGAAATTACAAAACTGAAGAAGCAGTCTTCTTAAATGAAATCATCCAGCAATACAAAAGAAACGTGTCACACTGAATAAATACGCATTATGGCATATATTAAAATGCCTTTAGGTTTAATAATCCCTTATTAGTCCCACGACGGGGAAATTTCTCTGCATTTAACCCATCCCAAGGGGAGGAATTTCTTATCAAGCATGCACACAAACTGAACTGCCCAACTTTACTTTGTTCGATTTAAATACTCAGGATTGCACTATTCATAACTATTGCACATATTATATTATATAAAATAGCATCCCGCACCGCACTCTCCATAACAATTTGCACATATGTATATAACCTTTTCATAACCACTATATCATTACCATTGTATATAAAATCCTCCTTCATTGCACTATCCATAACCATTTGCACTCATTGTATATAACCCCCATTTTTCCTTGTACAGTTTATTAATATTCATATTATCCATATTTGTTCATGTTCATCCTATATCATAGACCTACCAACCTGTACATATCTAAATATTCTGCTACCAAAGCACTTCTGGTTAGATGCTAATTGTATTTCGTTGCCTAGTACCATAACATGAACAATGACAATAAAGTTGAATTTAATCTAATGTAATGTAATCTAAGCATGACATTATTTGTTTTAATCACATTTATATCCTTATTTACAAAACGTGTGCGGTTCTTACGGTATTGGCCATTGACATTACAAACCCACCCATGCTGATGTTTTCACAGCGCCAGTATTGTGTACTGTACAATGAACAATGCTATTCAGGTACTGGTGCGCCACCTGCTGGTGTTAGAGGGGTACAACAACCGTAATGTGATAGCATAGGGCCACACTTGTTTCTTATGGAGACTTACAATGAAGATGTATTGAATCTGAGCAACATTTACCACACATATCTTCAACTTTGTTCCTATACCTGCAAGATGTTATACACAAACCACAAGTACTACAGCTGGACAAGTGCTTGAAGTGAGTGAGTGGGTACTCACTGGCAAAGTACTGGGAA
Source organism: Chitala chitala (assembly GCA_025773905.1). Classification (NCBI taxonomy): domain Eukaryota; kingdom Metazoa; phylum Chordata; class Actinopteri; order Osteoglossiformes; family Notopteridae; genus Chitala; species Chitala chitala. The sequence goes on along the minus strand of JABJVR010000043.1, from coordinate 3,988,473 downwards.
CGCGTCTTGAGTACCTTTCATAATGCGACTACTGGCACCCATGCTTTCTCACTTCAAGCACAAGACCGTATTCAATCTGTTAGCATCCCTGGATGCGACATTAATAAAGACAGGGTGAAATCAAGATATGTAATTAAATTATAAAGCATTTTTAGAATGCATAATGCCTCAGTAAACTAATACATTCTGACTAATCAGATGATTATTTCCGGAGTTTATATCACAATTGAATATTGATCATCCGGTCTTGGGACCTTGGCACCTTGGTGACTGAATTCCACCTTAGTGGCTGGGTTTGATCATCACCAGATAATTCTGGTAATTTACCATAATAGAAAATTACAGCGAACTTGCGTTTAGATGCACATACATCGTTTAACTTAAGAAACTATATACTCCTTAACAGTAGGTGGCGCTGTTGCAGACTATTAGCCATTATACACGTGAGAGTCCGTGTTTGTTGTTCGCGTGACGCTCGTTGTCCAATCTGTCTGAAGGGGAAAAAGATGGCGGGGCGCGGGAAAAGGAAAGGCAAAGCGGCTTTGCAGGTACAACGACAAGCAGGGGCAAAGCTATTCAAACTGCTTTTAAACGAGCCGAGAGAGTTTCGGATTCTCCGATTGCAAGAAGCACGAAATAAATTCGTTTTTAAAATGTGCACGTGACACGAACAGACGTGTAGCTTCTGTGTGTAACTGCCTGGTTAGCAGTGTCAGTTAAATAGCGCATCACGTATGTATGTTACTTTTTCTGTTACCGTTATTGCAAGGTCAAATTGAAACATACATTTATTGTTATTTAAGTCAATTTCATGTAATTCGTTTTTTTTCGTAATGGTTCACATGTGGTTAATTGAACTATGAATAAGATGTTAATCAAGTTAATATATTTACGTAATATTTGATAAATGTTGAGTTTATGATGTCTCTGCGGCATGGGCAGTAATTTGTAAATACATTCGTTATTGATGAAGTATTAATAAATTTAGATGGTATTAAAAATAAATTTGGATCTGAAGACCTAAAAATCACCCCTTAGAAATAGGTGAATAAATTGATTCAATGTCGGCACCTTGGTGACTGAATTGTATCTGAATATGGTATTTCCCAACTATGGACAAAATGACACGGAGAGATTGACAGTCACACAAGTGCTGTAGGATTACCTACTACTGTTGCAAGACAAATTTAATTTTTTTTTTTTTGTTTATATTGCTATTTATTGAAGAGCGTACTATGTGTATAATCAGTTGTCATATTGTGGACTCACAGTATACATACAGGAGTCAGGCTGTGTTCCTACTGTGGTCACCTCAGTGTAATCTCCTGCTCTGGCTGTTCATATATGTTCAGTGATTGACAGAGACTGTGTAAATTGCTCATTTTTGCTGCAGGAAAGTGAAAGTGACAACAGAACAATGAAGAAGAGCAGGCCTGGCCCAGAGGCTTCTGTCTGCCCGCAGCTGGTCGAGGAGGTGGAGAGTCTGTACCAGCTGCGCATGCCCCAGGATTTCTACGACTTTTGGTCTTTCTGCCAACACCTGTGCCCAGATTGTCCACAGGGTAGGCGCACCCTGACTGTCTGTGGGGTAGGCTGTGCACACCCAGACTCTGTCCTCAGGGTAAGCTAGGTGTGCACCCACACTCTGTCCTCAGGGTAAGCTAGGCGCGTGCCCAGACTTTATCCTCAGGGTAAGATAGGCGTGCACCCACACTCTGTCCTCAGGGTAAGCTAGGCGCGTGCCCAGACTTTATCCTCAGGGTAAGATAGACGTGCACCCACACTCTGTCCTTAGGATAAGCTACGTGCGCCTGGACTCTGTCCTTAGGTTAGGGCAAGCTAGGCACACCCATACTCTGTCTGCAGGCTAGGCTAGGCTAGGCTAGGCTAGGCCTGCACAGACTGTCAACAGAAGAACAGGAAAGTCCAGTGTGCATGTGTTCCTCAGAGATGTAGTCCGATTGGATTGTTGACTGTGGTCTGAATGCATGAGTATTTTGTGTCATTGTACATGTGTCTGTCAGATGCCTTGAAGGAAACCATAGGCCTGAGGCTGGTTGGACCCTATGACATCCTGGCTGGCAGGCACCGCTTGGCTCTGAACTCAAAGCCCAATTACTTTCTTCACTGGCGTCACTTTTATGATCCACCTGAATTGCAAACCATTCTGGTGTGTAGTGAAGGGAGCCAGTACCACATGGGCTACTACAGGTAATTGTGGAAATTGTGCAATGTTAATGACCTGTGTGTACTAAACCAGTGTGATATTCGAGTGTAATGATTGGTCTATTAATTTGTGCGATTGATGAAACCTTACGTCTGTGGAATTATAGTATCACAGTAGTTAAGCATTTAAAATTTTGACCTTATGAATATGAAAAATAAAGCTAGATAAATTTGGAATGTTTTCAGGGATTGTCCCGATGACCTGCCAGTCTTCATTGGAGAAAATGAAGTGGAAAAAGGATGTGCAGTTGCTCAAAGAGGGGACAATGTATTTGCTGCTGTGCTGTAAGTTTTAAGGTGTGGGAGTGAATGGTGTTGTCTGTACTAGAAGTGTCCCGTTAAAGGGACTGCATGTTGTTTATGCGGTTCATGCCCAGTTGAGCAGGAGTGTTTCTTTGTGCACATAATGCACTGTTAATGTGAATGTAAAAGTGATTTCTTTGAACAGTATATCTGTCTGATACAGAGTGGAGTCATCTTGGCTGGTACAGTTCAATTGGCACTGCTTTCTCTGACTGTCTCATGCAGACTGTTCTTGGAAAGGAAGAAGAGTGAGTTGTCAGGCAAGAAGCCACCTAACTCACTGCTGTCCCTAGAGGCTGAGCTGAAAAGTGCAGCCAGCACACTGGGTTACTCTCTGGAGCAGAAGACCAAAGGCATGAAGCAGAGGGCCAGGAAGGTAGCTTGTGCTGGCAGTTGGCTGTGCTGACCCATCCTAAGTCACATGGCATGCTGTGGACTTAACTTCTGTGCTGTTTTTCCTTTATCTTCTGTAAGGGGTTATTTAATGTATAGTGCATGTGGTATATTTTCTATGGGTTTTGTTCCAGCTTAGTGAGCATGTTTTGGTCCAGTAAGTTCAGACATTTCGTACCATTTCTTTCTATTCAAGACGATCTTTCTCTAGGTTCTTGATGGTGCGTGGTCTTAAGTGCACCCGGTCTCCTGGATATGTTTTAGGTGGTGGCACAGACGTTTCACGGGGCAGGCATTTTTGTCCCTGTGGTTAATAACGATGTTGGTTACCGTGAAATCCCTGTTACAGTTGGTAAGGGTTTTTTTTTTTTTTTTTTTTTTTTTTTTTTTTCCTGAAATCTGTTTCTACATTGTTTGCTGTCGCATGACCTTTCCATGTGGCATATTGGACTGTACCATTACTTTTGTAACATTTACAGCTGGTTTGAAGAAGATATGTAAAGCCATCACAGATGCGATAAATGACGAGGAGCGAATGAAAGCGTTTGCGCCCATCCAGGAGATGATCACTTACGTGCAGTTTGCCAATGATGAGTGTGACTATGGCATGGGATATGAGCTGGGCATTGACCTCTTCTGCTTTGGCTCTCACGTGAGTTACCAGCTGCTGTCTTCCTCTGACATGCCTTCAATCTGTGTTCTGCGTGTTCAAGATGTTGTGTGACATGTGACAGAAGTGCGGTCAGGATGTTGTGTCCACTGTCAGTCAGAGTCTGCCCTTGGCATAGACCATATAGGCAAATGTTAGGGGCTCTGTCGATCTATAGGGGCGCTACTTGCATCCCAAATGAGAGAAGAAGAAAAATGTAAGGGGCAGCAGCTAAAATCTTGTCTAGGGCACCACACTGGTCAGGGCAGGCTCTGTTCTGTATTCATCTAAACTGATGGGAACATATTGGAGTATTAGTTACCGTATGAGGTCTGTAGTGTTACTGAGGCGGGGTTATCAAGAAGGTAACACTGGGTGGGAACATGAGGGCAGAGCTGACTGAGTTGGAGCAGGGCTAGGCTTCAACTGGTGTATCTTTGTTGTGTCCTAGTATTTTTACAAAGTTATCCGACAACTTCTACCCCTGGCCTACAAGCTGCTAAGGAGGGACCTTTTTGGACAGATTCTGGAAGCCCATCTTTCCAGTCGGAGTCGGGAAAACTTGGATCAGCTGTGTGCCTGAATAGGCCGAGCCACACGTTCTTTTGTAAGATTTCTTCTCTGCATGTTTGTGCTTTTGTTCTGGAACTGTGCGTTGTCTAATACTGACGATTTATGTTCGATGTAAAGGTTTGCGTTTAATAAATTGTATATTTTTTAATAAATTGATTGCCTCATTTGTGAGAAAACCCATTCCTGTATTTTGTCTTAATGGCATTTGAGAATAACTGCATTCCCACAGAGTTATTGGGCATTGATGCATCCAAAGTAGGTTTGCATTTTCCCGTAGTGTGATGATGACCAAGAATGGCACATGTTTGCTCTTCTGTTACTTTCCTGGTCATTCTAAAGTGCTTTACATCAGTGAAGTTCCTTCTGTTGTCCTGTGCCTTGCTGTTATTGTACTCACAAATTTGTAGAGATGCCATACTGCACATTAGTGTAAGTGCAGAATAAAGCACTCCGGAGCAGCTGGTTTATTTTTCCGTGGCTCGCTTCCAGCCTTAATACCAAGGAGCTTTAAGCACTTGCTGACTCCACTTTCAGCCGGCTCCTTTAGGAGCATTAGGCCTTACTGTTGCAGACATCACCCCACCCTTTAAGCCAGAGAGCCAGGCTAATGCAGCTCTGAGTCTCCTCTTAGTCTGACATCTGATACACGATCCATTATGTCTACTAAGTGTCCAGCACCATAACGAAGCAAAATACAATTTCCTGGCTGCAGCACAATAAGTCCTGGGACCTTCTGTTGTTGGTGTGTGTGTCAGGATGACTGTTAGAGTCTGTTGTGCATTTGTTTTCACTCTGGTTATGATGTCTGTACAAATGTTTATGTATGAGTGTGTGCAACTCTTCTACATGTACCAACAAAACAGCCATGTTTTTGGCTAGTAAACCTCTGTGTGGGTTCTCGGTCTTGAATCCAGACCTTTGATTGACCCATTAACTGATGCATGAAACCTAGCAAAACAAATCATCCACCCTTTGCAGGTGCTCTGGAGCCTACCTAGGGTGCAGGTACACCCTGGCGTGAGTGCCAACCCATTGCAGGCTGGTAGGTATGGATGTAGTTTGAACCAACATCCTCCTGTTTATAGGATAGATGCCTTGCCCCACAGCCACCATCTCTACCGAAGTAAATTACTTGTAAAAAACTTGTAAGATATCACTTCCATTTGACATAAATAAAACCTAGTTGTGTTGTATGCCAATTAATTTCAAACTGTGTATCGTCAGTCCAGATAACAATAATGGTAATCCGGTGTGACACTTATATTTAAAGGTTAATTTCTAATCGTTTAAGTTGCTTCATTTTGAAGTTAAAAATGGTTTTGAATATGTTCCACTGGTTAACGAAACGGACTCGTGTAATCTGTAAAAATTCTTAGTTGCTTTTTTGTCTGGTTTGCGTGTCGGTTTTGTTTGTTACTGTCTTAGATCACATGTACTTAATTGATTCATAAAGCATCTCTGAGTATCTGGAAAAGCAGTATAGAAAAAATTGAGTGTATGATGGGTGGGGAATAAGGTCTGTTGGGGGCCGGACGGGTGGAGGGTGGCTATCCACCCAGCACATCCAACACGTAATCGCCAAGATTTATGTGATAGCATCATCGCTTCCCAAAGCAGAAAGCCCTCTTCTCCGGGTGTGCTGTCTGGTCGCTGAGGAGTATTGCAGCGGAATGTGTTGGAGCCTTTCGCATACTCTCCTCACTCTTGCAGAAAAGATGACATGAGCGTTTTCGCTGCTTTACGCGACGTACTTTAGATCTGCACTACAGAAACTTAATTTTTACATCAGGTAAATGGTTATGCGGGTTGCGGCAGCCTCAGGACTGAATGTTAAGGATCACCGTCTGACTTGAACATGGCCTCCTCCTCATCATCACCAGAGGGAGGGTCCCCACCTTATCAGCAGCGCATCCGCCAGGTGAGTGCTACATCTGTAACAATGCCGTTCGCGTCGTGTGACTGTCATGCGGTTTCTCGTGTTGCTTCGTGATTTTTAACAGTGTTTCAAATCGCCTTTTTTTCTGCGTTGTCCATGGGGCAGTATAGCAAAGGCGTTGCCCTGGTCACCACTCCCAAAAGCGTTCGAGTTTGTTGGGACATTTATCGTTAAGAATGTTTTGTATTAATGCTCATTATGTTTCGTTTGCTGGGATGCAGGTCGTAGTGTGTTTAAGGTGATGGTGTACTGACAGCATACATAAATACATAACATCGGACATGGATTTCACGCAAAGGCACATTTTGGTGTTTGCACTGATGGGTGTATTAGACACTTGTGTATTGCTCAGGCACTCTTAACTTTAGATAATGCGTCTGCATTTGTCAGCCGCGAAGGTCATTTATCCAGATGGGAAAAATACCTCAATCTGCAGAAAGAATGTATTTGAACGTACATGTCATATATGTTTGGTAGCAGCGCCGATGAGAGGCTTGCTATCTTAATACCTTGTGTTGGTTAAACAAGTGAATAATTCCCACATCCGATGCGGGGTTGGCTGGCTGCCATGTTGCAGCTTGGTTGTCTCTGCTCGGTGCGTTGTTTTTCTGTTTTGTTTGGGCATTTAACTGGACTTCAGGGGTTCTGGAACCTTGTATGTCACGGGGATTGATACCGATAAGACCCGAGCAGACGTGCTGGATCAATTTCCTTGTCTAGCGATGTACAATGTCTTTAATTTTTCATTTTTTATTTTTGCTGATTGCTTCCCATCCCTATTCGTGGCGCAAATAAGTCTTATGTTAACGACATTGACTAAAGTGCTGCTATATGTATAGTTTTTAGCTGCTGCGCATTTTAATTTCTTTCCTAGGACTGTGTCTACGTTACGGTTGTATGTGGTATAAAACTGCTGGTTTATAATCACCTTCGTACCAGATAGCACTAATGTCTTGCAATCAGAAAAACTGGTTTGACTCTGTCTCTGTACATATGAACGCCATACCAAGGTTGTCTTCTTTGTCAATGCGTCTTCCAGTGAAACATGGAAAGTTCAGGAAAAGTGTTTTTCTCCGGATGCTCTATTTTCCTCCCAGAGTCCGAAGACACAGCGGTCGGAAGTGGTATCTCTAAACAGACGTGACAGTGTGCGTGCATGCAGCCTGACTTGCATCTTTGCTTCCCGAGAATCGATTAGCACTTTTGGTACATGCATGAATTATGAATGAGTATTTATTAATGGTAGTAAGTTCCTCTGTTGTGTACAATAAACTGTATTTTATATTGTGGACAAGGACAAAGCGCAAACTGAAAATTAATCCTTGGGAATATTATGACACCAAGGTCATAATTATAATAAAAGAATTACTTGTGCCTGTATAGCTTGGTTGCCACCTCTTTTAAAACGCAGTCATTTGTTCTGTGGTTTGGAAAAAGGACTGATGACATGTATCCATTTTTTTTTTCACTACTTTTGTTTCCATGGAAAGTAACTATGTGTGGGTGTGGTCTGAATTACTGTTTGTGTACAGCAGCCATCCTATTCCTGTGAGAAGTGCGGGCTATTTAATGTAACATCTGGTGGTTCACAACATTATACCGCCACACAGTGATTTAGTCCTACACATATAGAGACTAAATCATACTAAAATAAAATGCTGGTAACTCATGCCATCATGCTGCTGATTTGGTTTATTTTGTTAGTATGGTTATTCATCAGGAAAAGACATGACCTCCAAAGTATTACAGTCTCACAATTCTGAGTAGACTATATATGGAAATTATCTAGATGCTATAACTGAAAGTGAATTTTCAAAATTTCAAACGAATGATTGTAGAGTATTTTCCATAGGCTGCTTTAAAAACAGTTCTGTAACTGATACAGCGTTTGACTCAGTGTTTGAGATATGATGCAACTTTTTGGAATTTTTCAATTTGTATTATTCCTTGGTTATATTTGATTCGTCTGATTTCTGTAATATTGTCTGCTGGTGGGGTGTTTCCAGCCATGAGTTACAGGGGCCGGTGTAAATGCACAAGCAGAACACAGTTATTAATGTGGAGTGGCCATCCTTGTTTCTGTTAATTCAGGTATTATACTGTATTTGTGCAGGTTTATATTTTGATTTTTAATTTCTTAGATGGCTTGGTCTAAGAGGCATCTTGACACTTTATTATATACTGGAACATGACTGATTAGCCATCAGAAGTTGTGTTCTTTGTGGTGCGTGTTTTGTACCTTGTACGTCTAGTACCTGGTTTATTTTGGTGCATTTGTCTTTTCCTGGGCCAAACTTAGGTATGAAACTGCAGTATAGGCTTTGCACCCACTCATTTGTGTTGCCTGACGTTCCCTGGATGGCTAGTGCCATCTGATTAGCTGAGAGGAATCACGTGACATAGTCTGTCTTCTGGTTTAGGTCTCTCATGTCAGGTCTGAGAATGTATCAAGTGGACCCTTGTGGTATGGAGAGTGTTGTATGACAATATGAAGTACATGTAAATATGTAATGAAATTATTAAATTTAGAATTAATGAAATGTAATTCATTCAAAATTGAAATTGATATTCAAATATAATTAATTGCTACAAGTAAACTTGTGCATAATTTGCTTGGCTAGTGGCCTGTTGGCTCAATGGGTAGAACATCAGGCTGTAAAACAGAAGCTTCCCAGTTTGAATCCTGGTCCAGCCACCCGATGTGTCCTGGGGCAAGGCACTTAGTGCTAGCTTGGTGTAACACGTATGTGAAATGTAAGTCACTTTGGGTAAAAGTGTCTGCCTACTCAGTAAACGTAATTTGGTATTTGCTTATTTCTCTCAAGGTTGCTTGACTGGCATGTGCCATGAAATAATTAGATCTCTCAAAGTCACCCATCAGACTCAATTTGTGGGGTCTAATGCTGATCTGTTCAATTTGGGCTGCTGTTATTTTCCAAACATGACATCTCCAAAATCTTGATCAGAGAAATTGGACAGTTAGAACAGGATGTAGAATCAGATATTACAGACCCAGTCACTGTGACAAGAACAACAGGAAATTATTGAGGTTTTTGGGATTTCTTTACTCTCTGGCTAAGATACACACCACAGGGTTGTTGTAAACTTTGAAGAAGTGCTTGAGTGCATCTCCACTGTTCTGCCAATAATACTTGAATATCCTCTTAATATGACAATTAAGAATACTCCATGTTTTCATATGTGATTTTGAAATAATATGAAAATGCCTGTAGTTTCATTGTGCCTAAAAATTATGGAGACTGAAATGGCATTTTAATTTCAGTGACATGTACAATTGCATGCAAGCTTCAAGCTATGACTTTTAAAATGTTACACACTTCATAAAAAATTGTTGTAGACTACACTGGTTGTGTCACACATCACTGTCCATCCCCTGGCTGTTTGATTATTATTATTATTATTATTATTATTATTATTATTATTATTGTATTATTTTGTCAAATTTAAATGTTCACAAAATGGAGAAGGCATGCCTTTGTTATTGCCAAAATGTTTTAGTGTACTTTTGTATGCACTCAATAAGTTTCTTAGTTAAACCCATCCCTAGCAAAAATGTATCAGAAACAGCTGTATTTGTGACACTTAATTCAAAAATTTTTTTTGAAAATTGTTGTTTACCTGCCAGAAATTTCCTTCCTCAAATCACGTATTTAATTCTGGGTCATATAGAGTGTATCTTGTAAGAATATATAATTTTTCAGTTCATTTTCTGTCCTGTAAAGTGCCTTGAGGAGACTCTTGCAAAAACTGCTATAAAAGTGTAAATTGATTTGAATATATTTTATTGTAATTTTTAAGTCTTTGCACTGTGGGAGAAAAGTGAAGCAGCTCCATTAAACCTTCATACACATGGGGAGAACGTGTTGGTCTCTCACATTGTGCCGAGGGCCGTATTTGAAGCCATAATCCTAAATGCATGAGGTACAAAACAGTCACTGAGCCACCTAGTGTCAGAGACCAGTTCCTGAGCAGAACTGCCAGTGTTCACCATCACTAAACATGGGCTCATCCAGTGATGCATGATGCCTTCTGTTTCACTTCCCTATTGTTATGTGTTTATAGTTGGTGTATCAATACAGTGTATCAGTACTAAAATGGACACTTCTGCTCAGAGATCTACCAAAAAAGATGCCCTCTTCTGACTTGCAGAAACAAACACATTCACAAGAACACCTCTTCATCTCTTCAGCATTAAAAGCTTTTAGCCCTTTTCCCAATGATAATGGCAGTAATGCATTTGTTTACAAAGTGCAGTGGTCCAGACCTGCCACTCATTGATACCCTCTCTGTTTAATGATGCATTGATCGCTGAAATTCCAGTTATTCCCAGACCATTTGATAATCAGCCCATTATAGGACACTGCTGAATGTATACTTCACAAAAACGGCCACAGCTACAACAGAGACTCAACAGAACCGCCCTCCTGATGGAGAAACAGGTACAGCTACAACACAGGCTTGATAGAACCTCCCTCCTTACACAGAAATGGGCAAAGCCACAACATGGGCTTGACAGAGCCATCCTTACAGAGAAGCGGGTACAGCTACAACACAGGCTCATCAGAACCACCCTCCTCATAGAAAAACAGGTACAGCTACAACACAGGCTAAACAGAACCACCCTCCCCATAGAGAAACAGGTACAGTTCCAACACAGGCTCATCAGAACCACCCTGCTCATAGAGAAACAGGTACAGCTACAACACAGGCTCGACAGAACCACCCTCCTCATAGAGAAACAGGTACAGCTACAACACAGGCTCATCAGAACCACTCTCCTCATAGAGAAACAGGTACAGCTACAACACAGGCTCGACAGAACCACCCTCCTCATAGAGAAACAGGTACAGCTACAACACAGGCTCATCCTCATCAGAACCACCCTCCTCATAGAGAAACAGATACGCGAATGACTGAGGCCGTGAACTCTGAACCATGACTTCGTGGGGGTCGACTGTATATGAAGGCTTGTGAAGTTTCCTGAAAGTAAAAAAGCCTTTCACTGCAGTAATTCTATCTCTCACACCTCTTTGTCTGCAGTCTGACAGCAACACCAGCTTCCTGCGAGCAGCCCGGGCTGGGAACCTAGAGAAGGTACTGGAGTACTTGAAGGAAGGTGTGGAGATAAGCACCTGCAACCAGGTATGAGAGACAAGACAAGCAGAAAATGATAAACGTACACCTCATCTGATTGATATATCTTCTGTTGTGATTTATAACTTTCCTTATTGTTGATTTGCTAATTATTAATTTTGGTATCAGTGATTGCCTACACAAGGTTAAACATATTTTCCATTTTAGCTCCCTAATCTGACTCTGATGGAGTTGTTTTTCACCATGACTGACCTTTGCCAAAGTCAATCGGTAGTTTGTTTTGTTTTGCTTTAGACAGTAATCATTAGATACAGGATATGTTTCACACTGAAGTCTCTTTGCAGTGTTGTGCAGTATACATTTCAAAATGTTTGGTGACTAGATGTTCTGAAGGAGAAATCAATGCTATTAGGCAACTGGAATGCATTTCATTAATGGATTTGAAACTTTGAACACAACAAGCATATATTGATATGGAAGTGATGTATGGCTGTCAGAACTGTGTGTACAGTTTCACAAAAGTAATGCATACCCATGTGACATCTCTGAAGCAATAATACAGTATTTTCCAAAGCCATGGTATAAGCAAACATTAAACATGTCTCATTCTCACACCTTATGTGCAAAGAATTTGCAAGTCAAAGTCTTTGATACCTTGCCATGGGTTTTGTATTGTATTTGAAGAGGAGTTTCATCTTTTGGAAAGAAGCTGACAGGGATCATAAGGGTGCTGTGATACATTGTGGGAATAATAGTGGAGGTTAGGATGTCCATAGCAGCTACACCATCACGTGGCAGAGCTACATAGACAGAGCTATAGCACTCTGGATATGTCCTTCTTTGTGAATCTGTGCTACTTAACCTTTTGTGACTTCTAATCAACTGTGAATATTGCAACATCATCAATCTCATCTAAGCCTAAAACCATAAAAGATAATAATTGCATTTTCCATAAAAGATAATAATTGCATTTTTAAATGCATGTTGCATTTTCCAAGTTTGTTTGCAGAAATGTGCTCTTGGTCTTTAAGAATAAGAAACAAACACCACTTGGGTGAATTGTGTCTCCGTGCTTACAGAATGGACTCAATGCTCTGCACTTGGCTGCCAAGGAGGGTCACCTGGAGCTGGTGGAAGAGCTCCTGGACAGAGGTGCCATAGTGGACTCTGCAACCAAGGTAACGGCAAGAAGAAAAAGGCAGGAGAGAAAAGGATGAGGCGAGAGTGATAGAATAGGAGAGGTAGAGCAGGTAAGCTAAGGCAGATGTTAAAGTAAGGGGAAACTGTCAGCTGGAAGAGATTAGTGAGTTATAGGCTACAAGTTCACATGATATCTGTGCATGCATAGCACACTGACCCACATGGACCAAGCCAGGCTCATAAACCTGTAGTAAATTGAAAATATCACAGCCTTTCCTGTGTTTGTGCCCAGAAAGGAAACACCTCTCTGCACATTGCTTCACTTGCTGGCCAGCAGGAGGTGGTTAAACTGCTGGTGAAGAGAGGGGCGGATGTCAATGCTCAGTCGCAGGTTTGAGCTCTCAGCTTTCCACATACACCTGTTCCTCTGTATAGGATGTAAGATGCATGCATTGCTACATATGGTACTTGGACATGTGTGTAGGTGTGTGTACTGTAGTAGTGCTGGCTCTCTGTTCCTCATATATGCTGCACCATTCTGTAAAAGGTTACGTTTAGTTTAGTTTTTTTTTCTTCATTGTGTCACTATGGACAGATGCTACTTTATACTCTACAAATTGTATGCAGTGTTTAATAATATAAAACACATAAACATATGTATGTAGTGTATTAACATTTTTATAACATTATTTCATTATATACAATATCGGTTTGTAATCCATAAAACATAAAGAATTAAACCTGGACTCCAGAAGGCACGCTGTACATGGATACCAGCTGGTTAATGTTGTGGTTTGCATGCTGATCACACTCTAGATACTGGCTTTTGAATATAATGTTGGTATTTTAGTGTTGTGCCTTGCCCAGTATGCATAACCTTGGTTTTCCGTGTGTCACCTCGCCCTCAGAACGGCTTCACTCCCCTCTACATGGCTGCTCAGGAAAACCACGTGGATGTAGTACATTACCTGTTGGAGAATGGTGCGAACCAGAGCAAAGCCACCCAGGTGTGTCCCGTGACTGCTGTAATGAAATGCGTGTACTGTCCCCTGTGCGTACCCCCTCAAACCCAGTTCTGCTCTGGTTCTAATGCCCGTCAGGATGGCTTTACACCCCTGGCCATTGCTCTGCAGCAGGGTCACAACCAGGTTGTCTCCCTGCTCCTGGAGAAGGACACAAAAGGCAAGGTGCACCTTCCAGCACTGCACATCGCTGCCCGCAAAGATGACACGAAGGCGGCTGCCCTGCTGCTGCAAAACGACCACAACGCTGACGTGCAGTCCAAGGTGGGAGAGTGCAGAACTCAGTGTCCTCCGTTTGCAGTCACAGGAGCACAGAACAGCCAGACGTTTACTTTGTCAGAAATAATAGAAAGACACTCGCAGTTTGCATGAAAATTATGCAGCGTTAAACGCTAACATATTAACAGTGAAAAGCATGTGGTGAACATGGGAGGGCGTTGGGGAAAAGGGCGTGTGGTGAGGACAGTGACTGATGCTCAGCATTGTCATGACAGTCAAAGCATGAGTGGGTGCCTTAAGGAGCTTAGGAACAGGGCTGTGTGTGTGTGTGTGTGTGTGTGTGTGTTTTGAATGGTGTTTGTAATTTTTCTGTAGTCTTTGTTGTGACAAATTGGACAAATTAGACAAACAGTGTAAATGTTTATCAGTGTGTGCATCTTATCAGCTGGACATGGGGTGTGTAAGTGCAGTTTTCAGCTTGTGTGTGTATCTGTGGTTGTGTGGACATGCTGTTTATAGGAATGTGTCTCCACTCCTCCCTGCTGCTGGACTAGATGATGGTCAACAGAACGACAGAGGTACGCTGCTTGTATGTGTGTATGTGAACAGCTGTGCAGTCACGCAGCTCTTGGCATCTGTCTCTGGGCCCTTCTGTCTGGTTGTCTCGCTATCTGTCCCTGTCTTTCAGCCTCCATCTGCCTGTCTCTGTCCCTGTCTTTCAGCCTCCTTCTGCCTGTCTCTGTCCCTCTCTTTCTCAGCTTCTGTCAGCTGTTGCCTGCATGTTTGGCTTCCACTTTCTCTAGATCACACTGGCAAAATCCAGTTGTGCTTGCACATTACTGTTTTGCTGCATGTTTGGTATTTTTTACATGTGCAAAGCAATGTACTGTACTAAGCATGTACCAAGCATGCAGAAACTCATGATTAGACCACTTCCAAGATGAAAGAATTTCTCTCATTTGTTTGAATTGCACATGTTTTCAGCTTTTTCTGTTATTTCTGCCTTTTGGTTGAAATGGTCATTTGACCCATGCAATCATGCCCATTGAAGGTTTTTATCAAGGAGTTTTTTTTTTAACTCCAGTTTTTTAAATTAATTTGTATCTGATATTCCAGTAGCAGTATAAGAATAAACAAGTAATTTGTTTTCTTTCCTATATGATATATTGGGTAAACTGAACCCATAAATTCTAAACATGCATAAAGTTTAAATTAAATGCACATAAAAATTAGGGTAGATTGCATAGCTAGCATCTTTGTTTTGCAATCTCAAAAAAAAGTTATTGCATGATAGCATAGATATGACAATAACAGAATAAAGCTGAACTTGATATAACTTAACTAAGTTTGTAAAATGAATATTTGCTTTTTGGCAAGGCCTCCACAGAAATAATCCCTGATAATTTGCACTATACAGTTTGTCAGATGATGTATGAACTAAGATGCTTCAATCTTCAAGGATTTTGTGTGCACCACTTTGAACTTACATTGACTCAGAGCAGTATTGTACAGAAATGTGCCTCTGATTGTTTTAAATGCAATGTCTTGGACCAGAATATAATACCTCACTCCATTGCATGGTATGCAGCAGTATTCTGCAAGTTTTGTATTTGCTATTGTCTGTAGTTTGCAGTTACCATGTTTTTCATATTTTGTAACAATTTTCTGCTAAGCAAATTATTAAATTTACATTTATTTATGTTAAATGACATCCTTTGTGTGAGAATGGAAAGGTAAGACCACAAGTGAATGCATTGAACTGCACTAAATTACTTCCTATAGCTGTAAAATTGTGTAAACATGTAATCTTTAGAAACAATATTTTGCCTCCTTAATTTGTCTCATTTTTTTAAGTGTGGATACTGACTTTTGTGGTGGGCTAATCGTGTACTTGGTTTCGGTAAATACATTTAGTTTAGTTTTTTTGTTTACTATCTTGAGAGATTTCTTGTCTCTTCAGCATTGGTGCCTTAAGGTTTTCTACACAACCTGCATATTGAGGGCTCTGATTTGGGGATGGGCATTATTTTGTATCACTCTGGAGACTAAGTGTCATCCTTTGTCACCCTTCGTGACCTCTACAGAGTGGCTTCACTCCTCTGCACATTGCTGCTCACTATGGTAATGTCAACGTTGGCACACTCCTCCTGAACCGAGGAGCCGCTGTGGACTTTACTGCTCGGGTATGAGTTCTACTGCCTGTCTGTTTGGTTGGTGTGTGTGTGTGTTTCTCTACCTATCTGTCCGTCAGTCAGACTGTCCATTTTATTGCGTCTCTGTTTTTGGCTGTCTGTAGTGACTGAGCTAAAACATGCTGGGTAGATTTGTGAATATTATTTTGCTTTTGTCACTTTAGAATGAGATCACACCCCTGCATGTGGCATCCAAGCGTGGAAACACCAACATGATCAGTCTCCTTTTAGACCGGGGTGCTCAGATTGATGCTAAAACTCGAGTGAGTCAGAGTCACACCTTTCAGATGTGCTCTTTGTACCTGTGTTTTGTGCTTACCCTGTATAATTGTCCCTTTGTCCCTTTAGGATGGCCTGACACCCCTGCACTGTGCAGCCAGAAGTGGACATGAGGGATCTGTGGAGCTGCTTCTGGATAGAGGAGCTCCTCTGCTTGCCAGAACCAAGGTACCTCTGTGTCCTGAAAGACCTTCACATACTGTGTTACTGTGCTTCCTCATTAACCAGTGTCCCCACAATGTGCTGTCCACAGAATGGGCTTTCCCCCCTACACATGTCTGCCCAGGGGGACCACGTGGAGTGTGTCAAGCATCTGCTGCAGCACCAGGCGCCCCTTGATGATGTCACTCTGGATTACCTGACAGCGTTGCATGTGGCAGCTCACTGTGGACACTATCGAGTCACAAAGCTGCTTCTGGACAAGAAGGCTAACCCTAACGCTCGAGCCCTGGTATTACTGTCCATCTGGGATTGTGGTGACGTGCTGAGTGCCGCTGGGTTACACAGAGGAGCAGTGTCAATGTAACTTTGGCGTCTGACTCTTCCTCTGTGTTTCTGGGCAGAACGGCTTTACCCCGCTGCACATTGCCTGCAAGAAGAACAGAGTAAAGGTGATGGAGCTGCTGGTCAAGTACGGTGCAGCCATTCAGGCCATGACGGAGGTTAGTGTGTTCCTTAGATTAGAGTTCACCTTCACATTGAATAGACTTTGGAGCAATATCAGAGCAGCGTTCCTCTTAGCTACCAGTTAGGTACTCACAAAAAAAGTGTGTTTAAAGCCGAAATCGAATGGTTCACTTGTGTGGTCGCTTCTTCTCTTCAGTCGGGACTCACTCCCATCCATGTGGCAGCATTCATGGGTCACCTGAGCATTGTGCTGTTGTTGCTACAGAACGGGGCATCACCAGATGTCTGTAACATTGTGAGTACCCCTGCTGCACTCCAGGTGTTCGTGTATGTGCCACCTTCACACAGATCTACAGTACATGTAAGGGGCAGAGAGGTACTAGTCAAATATAAATGAAGCATGGTGTAACCAACGCCCGGTTGCTGGGAAACTATGTATGCAACCCACTCAACATATAGCTACAAGATTAAGTAGATGTACGTAGGTACTTTATCACATATACAGTATAAATTAATATTAAAAGTGTGTGTGTGTGTGTGTGTGTGTGTGTGCGTGCGTGTGTGTGACAGCGTTGTGAGACTGCGTTACATATGGCAACTCGGGCTGGCCAAGTGGAAGTGGTACGATGTCTACTCAGGAACGGCGCTCTGGTGGACGCAGTTGCGAGGGTGTGTCAATTTTACTCTCTCATCAATGTAAAATGTTGCCTTTTCTATTGTAGTCTTGAGAAATGCTTTTTGTTTGTTGAATGTTTCTGAGACAACATTTGCTTTTATTTGCATAATTGCGTTTGCAGTATGTGCTTTTTTTTGGTTCCCACTACAAAAATTACTAAAATACATAACAGTAACAATGCACTGTACTATATATCCTACCAAGTTAATTTGCTGAAGTATACAGCTAATCCAAATGCATGTATACAAACAGAGATATGAATGTGCCTCTCCTCCAGTTACAGCCAAGGTGATGTGTACCAGATCTCCATATAAATGTATGTTTTCTCTCCTCCTGTGAAGGAGGACCAGACACCTTTGCACATGGCAGCTCGCCTGGGGAATACAGAAATCGTGCAGTTGCTTCTCCAGCACATGGCTCACCCGGATGCTGCCACGTCCGGCGGTTACACACCCTTGCACATTTCTGCTCGTGAGGGCCAGCTGGAAGCAGCCACTGTGCTGCTAGATGCTGGGGCATCACACTCACTCAACACCAAGGTGAGCTTTACTCTTTACCAAAGGTGAGCTTTACAGCTTGCTGTGCACCAAGGTGAACTTCACAACTTGCTCCACACCAAGGTGAGCTTCATGATTGGTTCCATAGTTTACACCAAGGGAAGTGCCACGCTCAGTCTGTGCCAGTTGAACTGTAATTTGCTATTTTCATGTGCAGGAAATTCACCACATCATATTGGCTACAAATGGGAAATATCTCACATGTTCTGAATGTTCTGATCCTAGTACTTATAGTCACTAATAACTGTACAAAAATTATCATTGAGAATGTATGCTTTACTATCAATTTATTCTGTACTGTTCTGTTCTTCAGAAAGGGTTAACTCCACTACATGTGGCAGCAAAATACGGAAGCCTGGAGGTGGCAAAACTCCTCTTACAAAAACGGGCATCTCCTGATGCTGCTGGAAGTGTAAGACGTACTGGTTACAATTTGGTTGTTTTTTTTTATCACTTCTTATTCTACTAACTAAAAATATTTATTGACTCAACTTTGGTATTGCCTCATTAACAACTCACCAATACAGTTTACCAGTAGTATGTCACAAAAACCAAAAACATCAGTAACGTGTTGTCTGCTGTCTGTTATAGAACGGGCTGACTCCTCTCCATGTTGCCGCTCACTATGACAACCAGGAGATTGTGCGGTTGCTTTTGGACAAGGGTGCCTCTCCTTATGCCACAGCCAAGGTGAGATGTCTGGTTTGTCAGTAGCATATGTAATTTCTAGTCCTGCTTAGCACATTTCAAAGGTTTTACACAGATTATAAAACATTATATTTGCCCTTGGAAAAAAAACCCGCCATTTTCTGTATATCATTCTCAGAATGGCTACACCCCCCTACACATTGCAGCCAAGAAGAACCAAACAGACACTGTAGTGTCTCTGCTACAGCATGGTGCTGACACCAATGCATTAACTAAGCAGGGTGTGAGCCCACTGCATCTGGCGTCACAGGAGGGCCATGCGTCCATGGTGACGTTGTTGCTGCAAAATGGCGCCCATGTCAATGCACCAACTAAGGTGAGTGCTTTCACCTGGCCTACATGACACCAGGGTGAGTGACTTCACATAGCCTGCCTGACACCAGGGTGAGTGACTTCACATGGCCTGCCTGACACCAGGGTGAGTGACTTCACATGGCCTGCC
>JABJVR010000043.1:3953804-3969316 GCA_025773905.1 Chitala chitala | reverse complement strand
GCCTGCCTGACACCAGGGTGAGTGACTTCACATGGCCTGCCTGACACCAGGGTGAGTGACTTCACATGGCCTGCCTGACATGAGGGGTGACTGACATTTTCTCATTTTCAAGTCTGTCCATCCATTTATGTATCAATCTATCCATCCATTTATTTTACCGCCTTATCCAATTCAAGGTTGTTGGAAGTCTGGAGCCCATCCCAGGAAGCACAGGGTGCAGAGCAGGGTGCAGAACAGGGGGCACCCTGAGCAGGGCGCCAACCCACCACAGGGCATCTTTTGCAAGTTATGATGCTGTTAATCTAAGACCATCCTGTAACTGAAGATCTTCTTGTATGATGGTTTTCACAGAGTGGACTAACGTCCCTGCATCTGGCTGCCCAGGAAGACAGGGTCAATGTGGCTGACGTACTGGCTAAAAATGGGGCAAATATTGACCAGCAAACAAAGGTATTGCAGTATTTTAGTGAAGTATTTGGCAAAGCAGAAAGCAGCAGGTTCAATCTACAAGCGTTCACACTTTGTGCATCTCTCTCTTCACCAGCTGGGTTATAGTCCTCTGATTATAGCCTCTCACTATGGGAATGTGAAGATGGCAAACTTCCTGTTGCAACATGATGCCAAAGTGAACACTAAAACCAAGGTACACTTCTAAATCTGTGCCCAGCTGAGGTGCACACAAAACAATGTGGGAGAAATTTGGTAAAATGAGTTTACATTCCTTCTCTTCTTCCATTCCAGAGTGGCTACACTGCACTTCACCAAGCAGCTCAACAAGGAAACACGCATATCATCAGCCTACTTCTGGAGCACGGGGCCAATGTCAATGCTACCACTGTGGTGAGTAAACACACATTTGTGCACATATACAGCAAACACTCGCACAAGCCCATACAAAAGAGATTAATATAACATGAGTGTTTCTGTCTTTTCTAGAATGGAAATACAGCTCTGTCCATTGCCAGCCGCCTTGGTTACATTTCTGTGGTGGACACTTTGAAGGTTGTCACGGAGGAGATCACCACCATGACAACCGTGAGTAACCCCAGGTCTGACAGTACTGAATTAGTGAATAATAACATGTCAGTACTGTAGAGGGCAGATGATAGGGAGGAACTTTATCTGGATATTGTTAGCTAGGGGTACGACTAGATGCTGTAGATTTGACAGAAGGTGCTGTGTCTTCAGGCAAGTTCTCATGTGCTGTTCAATGTTTTAGACGGTGACAGAGAAACACAAGCTGAATGTCCCTGAGACCATGACTGAAGTTCTAGATGTGTCTGATGAAGAAGGTAAGCTAGAGCTCACTAATACCCCAGGCAATGTACTGTGGATCGCAATTCATGGGTGGGATATTATGGGTGATGAACTGTAGATCACAATTCTTGGGCAGGATATTGTGGGTGATTTACTGTGGATTGTGATTCTTGGGCAGGATATTGTGGGTGATGTACCGAGGATTGTGGCTCGTGGGGAGTATAATGTGTTATTTGCTATAGGTCAACTTTTATTGTGAAATTAAATTGCTCTGACACTAACACAGTTTTACAATTATGAATACTGTATTTGTGCATAGATATGGAAAATTTTGAAAGTTTGTTACTGGGTGCAGCACACAGGCTTGTAGAATGTTGTCCTTATCCATTCCATTATCCGTTCAGGAGATGACACTACCATAGGTGACGGTGGTGAGTACTTGCGCGTGGAGGACCTTCGAGAGCTGGGGGATGACTCTTTACCTGGACAATACTTGGAAGGGATGAACTACATGCGTTTTAACCTGGAGGGTGGCCATCACAGCAGGTACAGAATCTACTCTTATTGCCTGTCGTTAGATGTTTGGTCTGCTTTGCCTGTCATTTGGCATAATTTGCCTTTGCTGGTTCTCAGCAGCTTTCATTTGACATCTTGTGTTGTCGTTTGTTGTCTTTAATTTTGTCCGAACACAGCCAAATTGAACAGTGAGTCTTCAACTCTATTATGGCTGTCTTATTTACAAGAACATATTAGCTTTTCCATCCCAGCTTTTTCCTCTGTCCTTTCCCTTCTAATTGTGTGAACAGCCCTATCTTGCTTTGCTCTTTGCTGTTCCCCAAGGCAATTGATCACTGTTTTTGTGATTTGTTAGTTCTGACAGGTCCCGGTTAACACTCTTAAATGACCGGATACACCAGAAGGAAGGGATTCGAATTGAGGACGTCATTTGCCATCAACAGGTGAGCCCACTGCACATAGATAAAGTCACTTCTGATGTTTTTGTATGTATTATCATTAGCCATGCTTGGATGGTGGTGCCCATGTTGCTTTTGGCCACTAGGTGGCTCTCTCCTTGGAGAGTCAGAAGGACTCTTATCATCTGAGCCCGGGCACTGAACACCTAGACAATGTGGCACTGTCCTCCAGCCCTTTACACTCTAGGTATGTGTATAGACTCTCGTACACAGACACACACCTGCTCTTCAGCCTTCAGTGTCCAGAATAATGAAACTTGTATGCACAGAAACTCACCACTGTTTTTCTTCTCTACTGGTTCTTGCTTTTGTGGTTTCTCATGATTTCTGATCTCACGTGAACATGATGGATGTCTACTTTGGTTGCAGCCATATTTCTCCTTTTCATGAGCAAGACAACAGCAGGTAAATTTATTTCTGTGGCTCCTCTTCCTTCTTAATGAAACTTTTAGTTGTGGAAGCTAAAAACAGTTAGAAAAAGTTTTGGAACTGGAACCTCATAAAAGTGTCATTAATGCTTTTGAAGTCTGTAATTTTATTGTTGTTGGAAATGGTTTGCCTGGGTACTGTGATAGTCACAGAAATTTGGAGACTCATAATCTTTGCCTGTGTTGTTTTTATAGTCACTGTACTATATTAAAAAAAAATTTCTCATAATTGTAATATATGTGGAGGCTTAACTGGTAGTGTATATTATTTCAGTGCTGTGCGGTCCGGTAACGTACATGCACATACGTGCAGTTTGCCTGTTGCATGGCTCCGACTCAAATCCCCACCCCATATACCTAGCATGGATTTACATGTAGTGTAAAAAGTTAACTTTTAAATAAACCATTGTGTTTTCCTTGTGTTGTCGTTGTCAATTTTACTCTTAGTAAAATTCACCTTCCTACATATGTTACCCATATCTTTGTCTTCTTTCCTTCCAGTCTGTGACCCCATATCTCATCTCCTTACCTTGTCAATTTCTCCACAGCTTTCTGTCTGTGCCTCTAAAGGTTTTTTTTTTTTTTTTTTCCCTTTTTTGCGCTTCTCTTTCTGACTGTCTATTTGCAGCTTCCTGGACAGTTTTGACACAGCTTCACGTTTCCCTTTCTGTTATTCACTGGTTTCTTTCAGTTTCATCACAGTTTCTTATTTGTCTTGTCTGCTCATTCCCAGCTTCCTGGTCAGTTTCATGGTGGACGCACGTGGGGGTGTCATGCGTGGATGTCGCCATCATGGGTTGCGTATTATAATCCCCCCTCGCCAGTGCTCCGCACCCACGCGAGTCACCTGTCGTCTGGTGAAGCGCCAACGCCTGGCCTGTATGCCTTCCCTGGTGGAGGGGGGGGGACTGGCACCTCGCCTGCTGGAAGTGGGCTTGACTGGTGCACAGTTCCTTGGGTAAGATTGGGTGAAATGTTGTAGGCAGAGCAGCAGCTTTCAACAGCATTAAAATTAGAGCAAGAAAGATTTTAATTTAGTGCTGTTTGGCTTTACTTAAGCTAGACTGCAGTAGGTCATGGTCCTTGCACATATAGTACAGTAACACGGTTATGTAGGTTGGTGATGAGTACCGTGTGGTGAACTGTGATGCAACGTCATGCCAAACTTGTGCCGGTGCTTTTAGCGCAGGACTACTGACGCTTTTCTCTCCTCACTGCTGCTGTGGATTTGCGCAGTAAACTTCATCTCCCTGCGGCCCCGCCTCCTCTTAACGAGGGTGAGAGCTTGGTTAGCCGAATCTTGCAGCTGGGGCCACCTGGGACAAGATTCCTGGGGTAGGAGACACACAGCTAATGCTGCTGGTCTCAATTCTCCTTTGCCCAAATGAATGTCATGTGTTTGTGCCTTGGACTGTATGTCCTTTGTGTGTTTTTGTTTATACAGGCTTTTATTTAATGTAGCATTATACCTAGTCTGAATATGGCCTTTAGAAAAATGCCATGTTTTTTAATGCTGTCAGGTTGCCTTCTAGGTGTTTATATGGGGTTTCTTTAAAATTTTCATTTAGCATGTTGCCAATTATAGTTGGGCATGATTTTTACACTTCCTTACATGTTAATACATGCTTGGTGCAGATATGTGTAGTACCCTATATTTTTGTTGCTTTACTTTTCTGTAAAGCAGGTTTAGCCTTATTACAGGAGGTGATGACTTTTAATATATTTATTTTGGGCTGTTTGTGGCAGGCCTGTTGTGGTGGAGATCCCACACTTTGCAGCGTTGCGAGGAGTAGAGCGCGAGCTGGTGATCCTACGAAGTGAGACTGGGGAGAGCTGGAGGGAGCATTACTGTGAACATACTGAGGAGGAGCTGAATCAGATCCTCAATGGCATGGATGAGGGTGAGCGACTCGCTGCATCTTATCCGCACGAAGCTGCGGAGCTGCGTCACATGCTTGACCTGCGTGTTGGTGTGAGAGGATGTGTTTCACTGCTTCTGTTACTGTGAACACGGACCTCACCCTGCAGAGCTGGATCCACCAGAAGAACTGGAACGAAAGCGCATCTGCCGCATAGTCACGCGGGACTTCCCGCAGTACGTTGCAGTGGTATCCCGCATCAAGCAGGACAGCGATGTGATTGGACCAGAAGGTGGAGTTCTGAAGAGCGGTGTGGTTCAGCAGGTCCAGGCAGTGTTTCCAGAGGGTGCGCTCACCAAAAGGATCCGGGTTGGCCTACAGGTACTGCCGTTCAGCGTTATTAACGCACTTTAAACTAATTTAAGTTAGTTTTGGTCATCTTCTACCTTTTCGGTTCATTTTTACCTAAAAATTCATACTCAGCTGCATGTGTTTTTGTACCCATGTGTCAATGATTTGTGAGTCTGCTCTGCTTTCTCAGGCACAGACCATTCTCCCTGATTTGGTGAAGAGGATTCTGGGTAACAAGGCCAGATTTGGGCCTATTGTCACCCTGGAGCCCAGGAGACGGAAGTTCCACAAGCCGATCACTATGACTATTCCTGTGCCCAAGAGTTCAGTTAGCGATGGATCAGTTGATGGCTATGGGGGTGACGCACCCACGCTGCGGCTCCTGTGCAGTATTACAGGTACATAGTCACATCAGCATCCTGTAGACATACACAGACGTCAGTGCCGTCGCTCAGTTTAGGTACTGCAGAACTGTTCCATCATACATCATCATTTGGCTCAGAGACAGACCTGGCAGCTAGGCCAAACAGCACCTCCTGTCTCAGGACAGCGTTGCAGCTGTACACAGCACATCCTGTTTAATCAGAACTGTTCCAGCGTACATCAAGGCTGAACGTTTGTGTTTTAATTTACGCAACCTAGAGTTATATTGATGAGCCAAAATACTATAGCTACCTGTCTCATTTGTTGTTGGTCCTCCACATGCTACCAAAAAAGCTTTGACCAGCCAATGCATAGAGTCTGCAAAACCTTTGAAGTTGTCTTGTGGTATCTGGCATCAAGACATTAACAGCACGTCCTTTACATCCTGTAAGTTGTAAGGTGAGGTGGACCTGCAGTGGATCGGCTACATTATTCCAGCACGTCCTATAGATACTTGATTGGATTGAGGTCTGGGGAATTTGGAGGCCGGGGCAACACCTTTGAACTCTTCATTATGTCCTCCGAACTATTCTCAAACAATTTGTGCAGTGTGGTAGGGTGCGTTATTCTACTGACAGAGACCACTACCATCAGGCAATACGGTTGGCATGAAGGGCTGTACCTGGTCTGCAAGAATGTTTAGGTAGGTGGTATATGTCAAATTTGAAATCCATATGAATGGCCAGACCCAGAGTTTCCCAGTAGGACATTGTCCAATCATTAAACTTCATCTACTAGTTTGTCTTTTTCAATAGTGTATCCTGGTGCCATCTTCCAAGTAAATAAACACTATAACTAAATATATATAGCAATTGTATAACCAAAACACAATTTTTCATACAACAGATGCATCAACTGTGATAATCTATTGTTTACTTACCATCTAATATATGTACAGACTTTCACATGCACTGTTGTTATGTGAAAATCAATGTTATTCCCTGCGAGTGTTTTTAATATTTTGGCTCATTGGTGTAGAATGCTGTTCCAATCAAATTTTTATTAACAATATTATTTTACTCTGTGAACAGTTTACTTTACTAGAGCTATGATCAGTAGGTCACTTTTATTTATAAGCAAAAACAAACAAACAAAGAAAAAAAACTTTATTCATTGTTTATTTCAGGTGGTATAACTCCTGCCCAATGGGAAGACATCACAGGAACCACACCGCTCTCATTCACTAATGAGTGTGTGTCCTTCACTACAAATGTGTCAGCAAGGTAATACTGAACCCAAAATTTCCAGGCTGTAAAACAATTATGCACTGAGCATCTACAGTTATTTTTTTATAGGTTCTGTTCAAGATTCTAAAGTGTTGGCTGAAATCTACACCATCCAGCCAATTGTCTACTTTATTATTTAATTGTGTTGATGATTATATTTGCAGGTTCTGGCTGATAGATTGCCGACAGATCCAGGAGTCTGTCAACTTCTCAACACAGGTGTACCAAGAGGTCATCTGTGTCCCTTACATGGCAAAGTTTGTAATATTTGCCAAGACTCTGGACCCCGTTGAGGCTCGGCTGCGTTGTTTCTGCATGACCGATGACAAGATGGACAAGACCCTGGAGCAGCAGGAAAACTTTACCGAGGTGGCCCGCAGCCGAGATGTGGAGGTGAGGAGGCCACAGGTCCTGGAGATGAGTCTCAGAACCATCAAGCTGTCAGGTGACCAGGACTGTCTTTTCTGCAGGTGTTGGAGGGCAAGCCCATTTATGCTGACTGCTTTGGCAATCTGGTGCCTCTTACCAAGACAGGCCAGCACCATATTTTCAGCTTCTATGCCTTTAAGGAGAACCGCCTAGCTCTCCGTGTCAAGGTACCCTAACCTTAAGCCTTTACTTTGTGTTTGTGCCTTTTTTACTGAACCTGTATTGTGCAGTCAGATGAGCCCAGCTCAGGTACAATAACAACATGTATCAGACTCTGCCCTCATTCATGATCGACTACGTCAGAGTGGTCTACTTGGTTACAGTGTTTCTTTGCTGGAATGCTGTTGACGTATTTACTTGAAGATGGTGTCGTTATTGCTTTTGTGGTAAATTCAGTTCATTTCAAGGTGCAAAGCATGCAGAACAGGTATGTCGTAATGGCACTATTAGAAGTGCGCAGGAAAATTTGGCATCAGGACCACTGGTTGTTGAGAGTGTAGTTCAACCAAGATAGATGCAATGCTTTTTTAATAAACTGTATTAAAACATTCTATGTGTCTGAATTATTATTTAACATATAACATTACAACTGACAAAGTGAAGAGGTGTGGGCACTTTTAGCTGTTTAGTCTTAAAAAAGAATAAAAACATGAAGTGGAAGATTAAATCAAATGAAAAGATGTTTCGGCACATAGGTGCTAAATTTGTAGAATTGCTTAGAATTTGAGACCTCATTGATGACGATGATGATGATGACGATGATGGTGATGATGATTATAACTGCAGGATGAGTTATATAAGCGCTCTGTTCACTTAGTGGAAAAGCAGCTTGTGCCATACCTTACTCTATTAGTGCCACAGGGGCACTGGCTCCAGTGGAAATTTTATTGGCTTCTTTAGTGCCCCCCTCCTGTAAGTCACTAGTCATTTCAGAAAAGAAATGCATATCAATATAAGACACATGGGCCCCCCCATTATAAAAATTCTAGCTTTGCCTCCAGGTACTGCAATGCACAGCTCAGCAACGTTCTACTTGTGGAAATGCAGCATTGGAATTATGCATGCAAAGGTCATGAGTTCTGTAACATTTGTTCCCCCACACAAGAGCCATTTTCTCAGCCAGGTTTCCGTTGTTGACATGGCCCCTTTTTGACATGACTCTCGTTGATGCTGCTATCGTTAACATGGTCATCTCTGTGTCACCGCAGGTGCGAGACACCACCCAGGAGCCATGTGGTCGACTTTCATTCACCAAGGAGCCACAGATGTACAGAAGTCTGAATCTGAATTCCATCTGCAATCTGAACATCATGCTGCCAGTCTACAGCAAGGTGAGGCCGGAATTTATAAATATGAAAGGACTGTAGGTATACACAGGATGTAATGTGTATGTGTATCACCTAAGTAAAATGCAATAAAAGTAATTCCTCGGGTGACAAAAAATGCATTTTATGTGTTACATAGTGACAACACTTGCACTTATCTTTATCTAGCTAAACTAGCAGAAAAAATAAATTCAAAGGGGGAAGAATTAGGCAAAACATTTCTACTCACCACAACATAGTACACACAAAAACACATAGTGTTACAAGTCGCATACAAAATGTTTCATGCATTACATGGCAGATTGGCATTTGATGACATGATAAATTTTGTTAATTTCCTGAAGTAAATTCCAGTGTAAAATACCCCTGGTGGATGTTTATATGATGTCAACAAGCTCCTATTTTATTCGTAGACCACAGAGATGAGCACAGTTGAAAACGTGGTGAATTTTAATTATTTTATACTTTATTAAATACAGCTGAACATGCACTTAGCACAAACAAATTGCCATTAACTTCTGAAAATGATTTAGTAAAATTTTGCCCTGAACTTTGATAATTCTGAAGTCACCAACACTGCAGGTAAAATGCATAAACAAATGAATCTGTAAATAATGCTATTTATAGTTTTATTGGTCGCAAAAGTATCCACACAATTGCACCGATTAAACTTTTTGATGACTGACATTAAATTAGACTGTTTAGTTTGAATTTTGTGTACTGCCCATGTGACCCCATTTGTATTGTTCTGCTGCTTTGTTCCTCAAAAGGATTCTGATTCTGACCCGGAGGCAGATGAACAGGTAATCACTGGCGTGTCGTGACAGTTCACCTTGGAGGCGTGTCCTCACAGTGCTTTGCATTACATGCTCAAAGCCATCATTGTTTCCTCGCCATCCACACCGGTAAAGTAGAGTTTGGCGCTTATGCTTGTTTTAAAGGGCATGACTGAATTCTTCAGGGTTATGTGACTGACACTGTGTGAATTTTAATTCTGGGGAAGTTCATCTAAGGAAAGACTTTTGACAATGACAAAAGTTTGGGTTAAATCGAAACTTTTATCTGTGGTTTCTGAATTTACACATTAAGGATAAGAATGCTGGTGAAAATCAGTAAATGGTGAAGAATAGCTGTTATTTGGCTTTCAGGTGCATTTTGGCCACTGAAAACATAGCGCGTTATTTACATTTTCTATTATGTATCACTTGCAAGTGTGTGCGAGAGCTAAATAAAAATTCGTCATTGGCTTCAAACCATGATGAAATGTTGAACCACGGCAAGTTGATAGGGATGGTTATAACTGAAAAGTGGGGAAAGAATTGAGGGAGGAAACAGCAGGGTTCTGCTATACTCATTTTTGTGAGGTTCTGCATATTGTCCTGATATTTAATTATTTCAGCACCAAAGTTGTTTTTTTTTTCACAAATTACATAAAATATATTAGAATAGAATGTGTTGATATGATTAAAACAAAACCTATGATGAAGCATTGTAGGTGAGGACTTTCAGTTAATTCACAGGTAATTTGAATTGCTTTTTTGGTTACTTTTATTGACATTGATTGTCTTAGAAATCCAGTTGTATGTTTTGTGCATAATAACAGTGTTCTGTATCTTCTCTTCCAGATGGACCAGACGTTTGGAAAATGTAAGTGCTGAGACTTGATAATTGTGCTTAAACTAAAGATGGCTGTACACTTCTGGTACTCACTAATTTTCTTTTTGGTAGTATTGACTTACTGTGGTCACTGGCTGATGTAGCTCACTGTAATTGGGGTTGGGATCAGTGTATTTCCTATTTCCTTTATGGTATGAATACTGTTCCCAAAACCTTGTGCTCACAACCAAAGTAGAGGCACTGGTGTTTTACATAATGTGCATTGCTATTTTGCATAACTTGATTAAAAGATTTTGTGTGGCTGTGTTGTGTGTGAATGTGTTCTTTTCTCAGTTTATTAGTATTGATTTAAATTTTTAATTTTCCATTTGAGTTGATTTGATATCTCTAATTTTAGTGTTTTCAGTTTTTAATGATTCCCTACTAATGTACATATGACATTTTTTTTCTGACACGTTAATCATTCTTTAGTATATGCATAGTGAGAAGCTCTTCAAGAGGTTTGCATTCTTGTTGAGGAAATGCTCACACCGTCTCTGTTGAAATCTAGCATTCTTGTTGAGGAAATGCTCACACCGTCTCTGTTGAAATCTAAGTAAATCTTCACTTCCTATGAAGACTACATGTTTCTTTATCTACACAGTCATAAATGAAACAAGGTCATCTTTCCTTTCCATTTATCCTTTTGCCTATGAAATCTCTGTTTCTCCTGGTAATTAAAGTAATGTTTTCTGACTTTGTTCTCAATATTCAAAGGTTTTGTACAATCTTGAGATATCTCACATTTCTGCACATTGCAGTCCTTTAAGTTTTTTATGTTAATGTATTTTTTCCTCATTTTTGCTGTTTGTGTACATGTGTGAATGTGCTGTTTACGAATTTTTCTTACTTCCTATCCGTTTTTTTACTTGCCATGTTTACTGATCTGTCTATGTGTTCACCTCACTTGAATGTGAAACCTCAGTAGTAAATCATGTCTGCCATTATGTGATAGTTATCCAAACATAAATTTTTGTATTGTTCCTGTTGTGATCATATTTTTCTCATCTCTTTTCATTTTTATGTTGACATTTGTTTTCTTTTTCAAATGGAAGATGATCAAGACTCAGAATCAACAGAAACATCAATTCTAAAATCCCAGATAATTTGTGATCCTCCTAGCCTTGCAAGCCCAGACCTTTTGTCTGATGTATCAGAGATTAAGCAGGTTGTCATTAGTGTGGAATCCCCAGATAGACTGACATCTGTAGGAAAAAGAGACACACTGGACAGAGCAGCCAAACAGGAAACAGTGGACCAGTTTGAAATGAAGGACATGAATTTAGTTGGTGAAATACCCAGCAGTGGAGAACCAGCTGGTAAAACAGCAATGGAGACACCATTGTCAAAACTGGATGAAAAAGAAACTTGCCATTCCAAAAATGAGGAGGAACACCCAATTTTTCTTAGCAACACAGAAAGAAGCAAAGATAAAACAAATACTTTATTTGAAATTCATGAACCACCCTTACAGGAAGTCAGAGTTGGTCCAGAAAAATCCATGCCAAAGACAATAAAGGATATGAAAGGCATGGTAACTCTCCTTACTGACGACCTTGCAGGCTACATTCTGAAGTTGCCTGATAAAGATACGAAAGCACACCAAGAGGATGTTGTTAAAGAAAGATTCACAGAAACAGTTTTGGCTAAAACCCCTAAGCACCCAGTGACTGAGATCAAAAAGCCTGTAAGGAGGAAATTGAAGGAGAGGAAGCATGTAGAAAAAGACAGTGACATCAATACCACCTCTAGACCGACACTACTCAGAGATAGCTCAGATGAGCTCCTGGAGGATGAGGAGGTTTCCGAAACCTCCCTTAAACAATCATGTGAGGTTCCACAGTCTCCATTAGTTGTGGAAACCCCAATTGGGTCTATCAAAGACAAAGTAAAAGCACTACAGGAGAAACTGGAGCAGGAGGACAAGAGTGAAAAACTGGTAGCATATAAAGAGGTCACCAGATTTAAGTTCTCTGTCCCTGAAAAAGCATCGAGTTTACAGGAGGTCCCCACAATATCTCCTAAGTCTCCTGGATTTCAGTCTGAAAGGCTAGAGGACACAATGTCTGTGCAAGAATTGAGGAAAATGTTCCAATCAGGGCAGGACCCTTCAAAAACCAAATCTGGTCTCTTCGAACATAAAGTTCATTCTGCAAAAGTTGAGCCCTCAACTGTAGTGTCTCACACTACCCAATTCAAAGCAACTTCTGAAAGGTCAGTAATACTTCACCCTCATGACGACCATGTCAGGTCCACAGAAGAAATACAAGCCAGATCATCCTGCAGTTTACCTGGGAGTTTAAGTGAAGTCATCAATGTTGAGCTAGAAACAAATGCTGCATTATCGGATGCTAAAGATGAAGGTTATTCTGCTCAAAATTTCACTCTTGAAGACTCTACCAGTCTTGACCTGGCTACCATGTCTTGTACAGAGTTTACTGCAACAGAAGAAGACTTTGTTGGTAATGATAATTTTCAGGTAAGGGCTCTGAATAACAGGATTATAGGCAAAGATATGACCATGAGTGACAACAGCATGCACACACCTGGGAAGAATATTCATTCACATGATGGCTTGGACAACGCAGAACAACTTAATGTTGGGAAGTTTTCAACCAAGAAATCTAACCAGTACTCTTCCATGAGTGATGAAATAAAAGAGACTTCAGTGCATGTCAAAAATGAAATGGAATCCACATGCGTCACGCATGGAAAATTAAAGGGCTTTCATCAGGAATTAGAACTGTCAATGGCTGACACTCTTCAGGACTCTGTGATTAGTAACCAGTTGAATAAATTGAGTTACCCTGTCACCCTACAGGCAGATGACCAGATTGGGAGTCAATATGTTGCCAAAGCAGTTCATTTTGAGGAAGAAATGTGTCCTCTTAATGTCAAGAAGGAAAATGTGCAGAACACAGAAAATATTTTCTCAAAGGTGTTGTCTGATGTCACAGACAGTGATGATGATGCAGAACCCTCATGTAATCCTGTTAACCTTGATTTGCCACTGAAACCACAGTCCTTTGGTAGACTTAGTCCATCAACAGATGAGTCCTTCACAAACAGTCACAAGGACTCTCTGGAGATCAGTCCTGTTACAGTAGATAACTCCTCTCGTAAGTCTCCTGACTCCATTGAGGAAAGTCCAAATAAGGAGTCTCCATGTCATGATTCCTTGGAATCTAGTCCTGTGGAGCAAAAGGTGAAATCAGGTCTTCTATTCAGTGAACAGTCTGCATTAATAGCATCTAAAGTGGATCTATTTCCACATACTATAGAGGGTACCGTTCTTAATGAGGATGTTGTGGAGGAACATGGTTTTGAACATCCCAGTGAACTGGAAAATGATAAGAGTTCACATTCTGCAGACATTCTGACTTGTGATAAAGTGAACCACAATATTACCCTCGCATTTACAAATTTGGAAGACCAGCCAATACCACCAGACCTCACCGCAATGCAGAGTTGTTGGGAGCATGACAACAATTTAGAAAATTCAGAAAGTAGTGAGTGTGCAAAGAAATTTACCCCTGAGGAGGAGATGTTTAAAATGGCTGCAAAAATTAAGACATTTGATGAAATGGAACAGGATGCTAAACAGAAACAAGAGTATATTAAACAGGTTATGTCTCTTGTGACATCTGTAATTGAAGAGAAACAAAAAGAACAGATAATTGTGCCACCAAGTGAGGACTTTGAGAAGCTAGAACTCAATAACACGGAATTAGTTATGTCAATAGAACCTGCCTCTGTACCTCCGACTATGCCCCCACTACAACATAGTACTCATACTGCATTTGAACAAGCATATTATATAGAAGGGGTCAGTGAGTCCAGGAATCCAGAAATGGAGGCTGAAGAAATTGAAGCCACTCTGGAAAACACGGTGAAACTATCACACTTTTCTGAACTAGAACAAACCACTGACTTTATCAAGAAATCTGTTACTACTGAAAGAACAACCTCAGAGCAAGTGCCTCAGATTCAACCCGATTCATTCATTTTTGAAGAGAGCAAACTTTTTGAAATGACCAGAGGAGGTGCAATTGACATGACACAAAACAGCTTTGAGGATGAAGGATTTGATTTTGACTTTTTAAAGAGGGCCAGTTGTCCAGCTGTGGATGATTTGTCAGAGGAGGTGGAAGAACATATTAAGGGTGCTGAAAAGAATGGCAGAAGTACTGAATTTAACATAGAGATTAACTCAGATTATAAAAAACAACTCATTACAGTTTTACAGAGTGAAGGTCCTGCAGGCAGCAGTGTAAATGATACTGTTAAATATGGTGATGACCAAAATGTAGCCATTGACCTGAATGTAGACATTAAACCAGATGAACAACAACCAACTTTAGTGTCATGGAGTGAAGGTCCAGTTGGCTGCAGCATACCTGATGAGGTGGGCTTGTCAAAACAGTCTAAAGAGCGGAGCATTAAATGTGCTGATGAGTATAACACAACTACTGACCTGAGCCTAGATACTACAGTAGATAATGAAGTACAATCCACGTTAGGTTCACAAGGTAGATATTTAATTGCCAGGAGTGTACCTGATGATAAGCATTTCTCAGTAGAGAAACACACTGTTACTTCTGATAAAGAGATTAATTCAGTCTCTGACCTGTCTGTTGAGATCAAATCAGAAGTTGAAAAACAACCCACTTTAGCTTCATGGACTGAAAGTCCTGCGCACAGCAGTATACCTGATGAGGATGGTTTCTCAGAAGAGTCTGAGGAGTATACCATTAATTGTGTTGATGCAGTTTACACAGACAATGACATAAGATTTGAGGTTAAAGCAAAAGATGAGCAAAAACTCATTTCAGTTTTACAAGGTAAATATCCAGTTGGAAGCAGTGTAGATCCTGAGGAGGGCTTGTTGGAAGAGTCTGAAGAGGATGCCATCAAGTGTGCTGAAAAGACTGACATAGTCACTGACCTGACCTTTAAGGTTAAAGCAGAAGATGAGCAACAACTCACTTCTACTTTACTGGGTAAATATCCAGTCGGAAGCAGTGTAGATCTGGAGGAGGGCTTGCTGGTAGTATCTGAAAAGGATTCCATCAAGCATGCTGAAAAAACTGACATAGTCACTGACCTGACCTTTGAGGTGAAAGCAGAAGATGAGCAACAGCTCACTTCAGTTTTACTAGGTAAATATCCAGTCGAAAGCAGTGCAGATCATGATGAGGGATTGTTGGAAAAGTCTGAAGAGGATGCCATCATGTGTGCTGAAAAGTCGGACACAGTCACTGACGTGTCCTTTAAGATTAAAGCACTGGATGAACAACAACTCACTTCAGTTTTAAAGGGTGAAGGTCCAGGTGCCAGCAGTGTCTCTGACGAGGATGGTTTGTCAGAATCTGAAGAACATGCTTTTATGTATGGGGGTGAGAGTAATACAGCTACTGACATAACTATAGACATTAAAGCAGATAATGTAGAACAAACCACTGTAGTTTCACAGAAAGGAGCTTTAATTGCCAGCAGTGTAACCTATGAAGAGGGTTTCTCAGAAGAGGTAGAAAAATATACTTGTGCCACAGAGATTTACAAAGTCCCTGACCTCTCTGTTGAT
>JABJVR010000043.1:3927447-3953704 GCA_025773905.1 Chitala chitala | reverse complement strand
ATATACTTGTGCCACAGAGATTTACAAAGTCCCTGACCTCTCTGTTGATTATAAAACAGAAGATGAAGAGCAACTCAGTTCGATTTCACAGCATGATGATCCAATTGGCAGCAGAGTACATCATGAGGAGGGCTTGTCAGAACAGTCTGCAGAACATATTAAGTGTGCTGATGAGATTCATGCAGACACCAACATAAATTTTGAGATTAAACCAGAAGAACAACAGCTCATTTTAGTTTCACAGAGTGAAGACCCAGTAGGTAGCAGTGTGTCTGATGAGGAGGGTTTGTCAGAAGAATCTGATGAACATACCATTAAGTACAGAGACGAAAATGATGCAGTCAGTGACTTGACTTTAGACATTAAAGAAGACAATAAAGAACAACCCACTGTAGTTTCACAGAGAGGATCTTTAATTGCCTGCAGTGTACCTGATGTAGAGGATTTCTCAGAAGGAGTAGAAGAACATACCACCATTACTTGTGCTAAAGAGAGTGGCTCGGTTACTGACCTGTTTGTTGAGATCCAGGCAGATGATGTCAAACTCGCCTCAGTTTCACAGAGTGGAGATCCAGTAGGTTTCATACATGATGAGGTCATGTTGTCAAAAGAATATGAAGAATACACTGGTAAATTCAGAGATGAGAGTGACATAGCCATTGACTTTAAAATTAAAGCAGATGATGAAGTACAGCCCACTTCAGTTTCAGAAGGTGAAGATGTGACAGATAATATTATAACTGTTTATGTAAAGAAATTTTCCTCATATGCAGGAGTTAGGCCTGAGTTGACCAATATTGAGTGTTTTGACAATGAAGGTAGTGGTCATATTGATCACAATATCCCACATACCTACACGCTTCCTTCTGTGCCAACCATTCCCATGTCTCTGTTGGCTGAGCAGGACAGAAAGTCAGATTCTTACTCTTCTTTAAAGGACTATCAGCCTGTTGTGCAATTCTCCTCTTCTGTTGAGGAGACTTTGTCAACCCCTTCAAAATATCCAGATGACTCTCCAGAGGTTGCATCAGCTTGGACTCGAACACTCCAGGAGAAAGGGGCTCTCAAATCTAAAATGCCAGTTAAACTGAAATCTGAATCATGGTATGACCCAGCACTTTGGCACACACAGACTGCTAAGGCACAAGCAGAAAAGCAGAATGTCAAACAAGAACAGAGAAGCAAATCTGACACAGATGCCCATTCTTTGAAGGAGTGTTTTAAATCTGAAAATAAAGAAAGGTACTCTTGGGAGACAGGGAAAGAAAACATTATGAAAAATGTGGAGGGTGAGGATTTTCCTGAACCCAGAACTGATTTCCATATTTTCACCAACACTGGTGAGGTGTCAAGCAAAACATGTGCAAGATCCTGTAAGAGTCATACAGACAACAAGCAAGATACTTCTCAGAGTGGTGTTTCTGAAGAGCCTTTGATGCCCATTTCTGATGATGTTTTTGTGGAAACTCAGACTTGGAACATCTCTGGTGACAATGCACCGAGTCAACATCAAGGTACCTGCTTATTGGACCTTTCTCTTTTTTTAACTTTTTTTTATTCAACTTGAAACAGTTTTCAGTCAACTTTCTGCTCTTTGAAGCTAGACGACATTTAGATGTAGTGGGGTGTGTTACATTGTGTTATTGTCTCTTTTCCACGTTTTAATTTAAAATCTCAAGATTGACTTTATTTTATTGATATAGATTTTTCATATGCGATAACCAGATCCATAATATTTTATAAGCATCAGCTAATTGGAGACAAAATGTGAAACCAGCAAATACACAAATTAGAATATTTGCATCAACTAGGATAAGATGTTGGAACACACTTAAATTGCAAAGCTCTGCTTTCCACTACTGCTTTTGTATGACCATATTTTCAGGTGATGGGCAGGATGACCTGGAACTGAAGGAGGAAAGGTTGGCTGTCATTGCTGACCACCTCGGTTTTAGTTGGACAGGTTAGTTGAGCTATATATATATATATATATATATATATATAAACACATTTTATTTATTTTAAAACATTTTTTGGCATATTTATCAATGTGTTGTACTCTAGAACTGGCACGAGAGCTGGAGTTTGATGAAGATAGAATCCAACAGATTAAGATGGAGAACCCCAGTTCTTTACAAGAGCAGAGCCATGCTCTGCTGAGGTACTGGGCGGACCGGCAAGGCGAACACGCCACAGGTATGATGCATTCACTGACAGATGCAAATAGCACACCCGCTCTCCAGCAAGTGATGTTACAGGCCATTGTGGTTGGTGACCTCTTACGTTCTTCTGTTCCTCATGGTGTGCCCCCTTCTTTGCAGAAAGCAGTCTGAACAGTAAGCTGATTAAAATCAACCGCATGGACATTGTGCATCTCATCGAAAACAATGTTTTCAAGTGTCATCAAGAGCAGACACCCAGGACCTATGCAGAGATTGAAAAGACACTGGATCACAGTGATGGTATGACAGAAATGCATACCAACTTACTTTATAGTACTTATAAAGATAATACCTTATTCATCCCGAACAACATTTCCACTTGGAGATGAATGAAGTTCTCCCTGCCTGCCCTGCCTTCTGTCTATTTAAACAAACTGATATGTGCCTTACACACTACTGTGTGTGTAAAAGTATGTATGTGTGTGTGTGCGTGCGTGTGTGCGTGTGTGTGTGTGTGTGTGTGTGTGTGTCTGTCTATGTACAGGTTTCTCTGTGCTCATGGAGGGTATAGTTAGTCCAAGGCTGATGCAGAGGACAGAGACCACACACAAACCACCTCCTGCGGTCTCAGAAGAGGATCTGTCCATGTCCTCTCTGCAAGAAATGCCTGCGGAAGAACGTCTGAGACATAGCCTGCAGCAGCCACAGCAGGAGGATGTGCAAGTGCCGCGGTATGTCAGATCAACAGGGCTGTCCATCAGGGCTGTAAGCCTCACTCGCTCTCACTATCGCTTGCAAACACTCTCACTCGGGTAATCAAATATGAAGCCGTGTGTCCATCGAAGCTTTAAGCCCCTCATCATGAGCTATAGTTTTCTGAGGCCATTATAATGTCTGTGGGTTTATTGTGTGCAGGACCAGTGAGCCAGTGAACAAAGATGAAAAGATTCAGTTAAATCGTCAGCTGTCAGAGGAAACTGAGAGGGATATCTCGGAAATGGACACCAAAGAACATGTAAGTGCCTGCAGTACTCAGGCTAGAGGCCTGATCCACTGGTGTGCAGTCAGAAGATGACAGAAATAAAATAGTGCTTTTATTTTTGGTTGAGTTGAATGAAAATGGTTCTTAAATTAGTCATTTGCTCTTGTGGCTTGAATATATGGTACTGGGTTTATAACTGCATTGTTACCCACAACCTGTGAAAGGTGGTTGGTCAAGCAGTTGTAGAGGGAAGGGATGTTGATTTAGAATGCATCTTAGAATTAAACACAGTTATGGATTTAATCAATATACAGTGGAACCTCGGATTGCGAGTAACTTGGTTTACGAGTGCTCTGCAAGACGAGCAAAAAATTTTAATAAAGTTTAACTTGGTTAATGAGCGATGTCTTGCAAGACGAGCATTTTCATTTCAAGTATGATGTGTTTTTTATATCAAATCATGCTTCAAATGAGATTAGGGAGGTGTGCAAAATGTGGGAAACAGTACAAAATTTTGTAGAAAAGCACCACCCGAATAAGGCTGTAGCAGCGCAAATAACGAATCTGTTTAAACGACAATACAGTCAATGTCACATTTCTGCAAAATCCTCAAACGGAGGCAAAAGCGAGTGTCATCCCAGCAAACGCAAAACGTTCAAATAACGTTAGCTAAGTGTTCCTAAAATGCCCTAAACGTTTAGCTGATGTTATTTGAACGTTTCGTGTTAGCTGGGATTGGAGAAGTTAATGTTAAATACGAATGAAAGGAAAGATATTCCGGTGAGTCAAAACATGACAGTGAATCCAAAAAGCGTAAATTAAGTGAAACCGGTAGTGTTAGTGAAATTCGTTAAAGAGAGAGAACTTCCAAATGTGCTCATGGAAGGAGATTCTCCTTCCAAGCAATAACCCTCCTCCTCCTCTCCTCCCTCTCGTCTCCCTCACGCCAGCCACGACTATTTTCAAAAGCAAAATGCAGGTTAACGTGTTTTATTTTTTACTTTAATACTGTGTATTATTCATTGTTATTTGTTTGCGATATTAGGGACAATCATTTTTACAAAAAATACCATTAAAAACGATTTTTATATGAACATTTTCGG
Organism: Chitala chitala; assembly: GCA_025773905.1. Lineage (NCBI taxonomy): Eukaryota > Metazoa > Chordata > Actinopteri > Osteoglossiformes > Notopteridae > Chitala > Chitala chitala. The sequence goes on along the minus strand of JABJVR010000043.1, from coordinate 3,949,457 downwards.
AGGTGGGGAACGTATCATCTGATTTTACATTATTTGTAATGGGAAAATTCACTTTGATATATGAGCGTTTTGGTTTACGAGCACTGTCGCGGAACGAATTATGCTCGCAATCCAAGGTTCCACTGTACATGGTTGTGTTGTGTTACTAGTACTGTATACTATAGATACTTAAAATGTTAAATTTATTTGAAACTTTGAACAATTGATCATTTCAGTGATCATATTTAATTTCAGGACCCCACAATCCACAAAGGAAACATTTTAAAAGTACTGAATTTGTAGACTGGTGTGTTGGTGTTATCAGATCATTCTCAGAATTCTCAGCAAGGTTGGATTTGTTCATCCTGCTTAGATTTACTGACAGTCAAAATTTTCTATGAGAAACATGGTTGACTTCTCTCAGTGTAAGGATTGTGCAGGAGGAATCTGGTGGACTTTGTGCTCACTGTTGATAATGTGGGTATGAACTGCTACATGAAGTGTAATTAAACACTATTAACTCATAGTTCACCTTAAGGCTTCCTACACTGGGTGTTAATGTCTTATGTTGAATATTTTATGAATGAGTGTAATTATTGGTAACATTATTATTACCCATATTCCATTTTCATAATTTTTATTTAGATTCCATCACAATTGCCCAAGGAAAAGCCACTGATTTACGCTCTATCAAAGCACTATGTTGATGCAGAAGACCTTGATTTTAACAAAACCTCAGCCCAGGTTTGCCAGGTTTCATGTGACATAAACACAACATCTGATGGCCAGTCAGTGTTACCAGGACCTACTATGACTATATTTGATCACACAACTCTGTTAACCCAGTCCAAGTTAACAAAATCTCATGAAGAAGCTATAAAGGACAATCAAGGTTCACCTGAACCAGCTTTGGAGGATAGTGCAGCTTCTGAAAGATGTATGGAAGTTCCTGACGTTGACAAAACATTGTTAAATTTTGAGAAAATGAGTCTTAGATACACACAAGAGGAGGAAGAGTGTTGTAAACCTCTGTCAGAGGCTGATGACGTAGCATTACAGTTTCTTAAAGAAAGTGTCCAGGAGAACATTCCACTACCAGTATCATTTTCTGAGAGTCCAAAGCTGAGCACAGCTCAAACTCTTCCTGATTGTAAACTGGTATCACCTGGATCATCTCCTACATACAGTAGAGGATTGAAGGACTCAAATAACAGTTTTTCTCAGTCCTCTTCTTCACTACTCCTGGATGAGCGACTACCTACAGAACCCTGTTCTACAGCTTTATACTCCAGTAAATCTGATGCTAAGTCCAAGTATATAACATCTGAGTGCTTTCTGTCAACCTTTGAATTTTGTCCAGAATCAATAGACAAGAATGAATGTTTGTCACAGGAATTAAATAATTGTCCTGTTGAACTCAATGAAGCAACATTATGTGCTGAGGAAACTGTAGGTGTGTCCACTCCATATTCATTTTCTGTTCAATCAGAAAACAAACTTTCTGATGTCAGTCCTATGTCTGTTACATCCAGTGACTCTGAACCTAGTCTTGTAGCACCTGATGTCCACAGGGCATTTAATGAAAATGATCAAAAGTCATGTGATGTTGTTTTCAAGGTATCAGCTGGAACCCTTCCAAGCTCTTTTGACTTTGAACAAACATCATTATATTTATCTACCAGATCTTGTCCAGAACTGCTAGAACCAAAGGATATCAAAACACATGATGATGCTGTCACAGGACCTCCTGTTTATAAAGAAACTCCTCCTCATCCCAGCCCAGTGGTGTCTGATATTCCCCATGAGCTATGGCCAGTTTGTCCAGAGGTGTCTGTAGATCAGCAGCTGGAACTGCCACTCTCAGAGGATCTTCTTCCTGGACAGAGTGAAATCTCATCTAATTTTTTTAGACCAACAAATGTTTTTGTTTCTTCAACACCTCCACATACTGAATGTTCCACATTTTCTGCTGAAGCATACTCCAAGCCTTCTCAGATTGTGCCTGGATTTCAGAGAGACACCCACTTGTTTAATCAGGATTTTCCAGGGACAGTGGTTGAGACTATACCAGAGCCATTCAAATCTGTCACAGCCCCACCTGAAGTTGAGCAAAAATATTCTGGCTTTGAGATTTGTGGGCTTAATGTAAAGATGAAGGAAAAGGGAACACATTCACGCTCAAGTCATTCATCTTTACAGGATGGAAAGTCAGATGTTGAACTGAGTCCTGTATCACCAGTCTTTAGTGAATCTTCCTCTGAACATAGTCAGGTGTCATTTAAATTTATTGAAAAACATGATCACGATTCTTCTGGTTCTGTTGTGAGCGATACACCAGTATTAACCAAAATGTCTACAAGTTTCCCTGACTGCAGGATAACCTCACCTAAAATTGATAATGACCAGACTGAAATGCCACAATCAATTAAAATTCACTCATCATCTTCATCTTCAGCACAACTGTTAATAGAATCTACTGGTTTAAGTCTTGTTGGTCCAAATCCACAAAATCCTGTTTTTAGTGAGTCCTCTTTTGAGCACTCTCAGTTGAGATATGGGACTTGTGGAGAAATACCCTGTAATGAAAAGTCAAATGAACACAAAGAGAAAATTCAAAACTTACCAAAACCTCATTCCACCCCTCTACATAGAGAAAAAATTGTATCAGAAAAAATTCCTGCTGATTTTAGTCCTAAATCAATTCCCTCACCTCTGTCAGACCTGATGCTCCCATCCATTATTAAACCTTTTTTGCTCTTTGATGATGGTACCCTTCAAGATTTTTATGATTCTACACAATCAGACATTGACGTCCAAGTAAATGAATCCAAAGTGGAACGTAAAGTTCAAAATGATGTACAAGGTCTGGAAAATTCATATGTAGAGCTAGAAGGCCCTAGTATTCCCAAAATGGATGACCCAGAAGATGATGATGAGAGTTTATGTAAACCATCTGAAGTCTGCAAAGATGCCAGCGGTCCCTGGGCTCATGGATATACTCACATTCCCGATATTTTTCATGACTCAGAATATGTGGCAGGCTGCTTTGACAATAAGCTGACATTCTCAGGCTGCTCAGAACCAGAAAAGAAACGGTCAGAAGGCTCAGAGACTGACTCAGCAGATGAGAGCAAAGAGTCCTGGTTTTATCCCAGATGCACTGATACTCTGCACTATGAGCAGACCCAAATACACACCATAGGTACCAACATGCTCATCCCAGGCTTTGGTATTGAAGATCCCATGGATGCCACTATTGTCCATGAGCAAGGCAAACCCTTGGATCAAACCTGGGAGGATGTAGTGCCCAGCACAGGCAATGGGTTGTGTCAGCCTGGTGTAGAACAACCAAGACAGGCTGTGGGTGAGGATGATGATGACCATTCTTTAGACAGGGTAAGAGTCTTAGCATGTGTTCTCCCCACTCCAGTCTCCCAGCTTTTGCAATAGCTTGTATCTGGCTTAAACTCTGTCTGCCAATTGTGTGTGGTTATATATAGAGGGGTGTGTTGTGTTCCACAGAACTCAGACTAACCCTGTGAAACCAGTAATATTAGTCACGCTTTCCAGAGAAACCCCTTTATACCACCTTTGGTAGGAAAGTGCATCAGTGGATAATGATTGTTCAATAAAGTCTGAGTCCAGCACAATTCAACCCCAATTTATCAGCCAGACATATTTATATTATTAGACTTCCCTTATTTCAGCTTTAGCACACATAAATATAAAGCTAGCCAAAACAAAGTCTCTGCTTCACCGTTGACGTACATTACATATAAATTATGGACTAGTTCAGACATAGTTCTGTTATCATAGTTATCTTAACTTCAAACAGAAGAGCAAAAGACATACTGTATAACTGCCCAACCCTCAAAAAACACTAAATCCCCAGGTGCTGCGTATGGTTGCCCCCCTGCTCTCACAAATGCAGCGAATCAATATCATTGTAACATGAATGTGAAATGTTGTAATGGAATGGAAAAACAATACATTGTATTTTATAGTGTGTGTTTGTGTGTTTGTGTGTGTGTGTGTGTGTGTGTGTATAGTTACACATCACACATTACATTAACAGTGTACATATAGCCACTACCAACTCTCAGAAAATGTGCTAAAACACAAGTTAAATGTTAGATGGTTCTGATGTTGGGGGGCAGAGTGAAAGTCAAGTCAGTTATTGTCATCTCAGCAGTGTATAAGTACACTGAGAAGAAATAATGCTTTTGCTCTTTGCTGGCGTATTATGGTGCAACATATAAGACACCAAGTCAAAACTGGCATGTTTTTGGGAGGTGTATTTATATTGGCTGCTCATCACAGTATGCAATCTGAAATGTTGCCAGTTGGAACATGGAATGAAGGTTTTCTGCTTCTGAGCTTTCAGTTCAACACTCTCTTTACAAGGATACTGATGCTACTACAGATTGCGTACATAAACCCATGCTTTTGTTGTTCTTGGTTGGTTATATTTTCATGCAATTTCTGTTACCTCCCCCATAATGACATTTTTAAAAGATAAAATGCATTACCTGTTATGTGTGGCATGCAGTGAGCACACAGTGTATTTATGAAGAACCAATATTTTTACTCTAAAATGTGTAATAAAAATAAAAACATAATAAAGATGAAACAAAATGTATGCTGTGTGTTTACAGTTTTGAATTTTCCAAATGGTAACAGTCCACAAATGCTGTTGGTGTTGCTCTGCTTTTGCTTTTGTTCCGTCTTGCTGTCTTGGTTCTTGTGGGTATGTTTTGTGTTGGCGTGGTGTACAGACGTTACATGCGTGTGCTTTTGCTTGCATGCATGGTCTCGGGGATGTATGCCACTTGGTGTCACATGCACCTGTGCCTGGTTTAGGGGGACGTCATGCTGGATGTGATGCCTCCAATGGTGACAGAGCAGCACTTCACTGAGGAGCACAGCAACGTGCTGGTAAGGAGATGTACACAGCAATACGACAGCTTCATTCTGTAGAACAAGGTTGAATGTTTATCTGTTAGTGGAAATGTAAGCATAGGTCTGAAACCACATTTCTGGGAAGTGATGGAATTTCACAAGTAATAATCATGTAATATAATAATATGTGTGTAACTTGTTGGTTTAAAGTGTGTGTGTGTGTGTGTACACACTGGTTGAAAGATTTAAGGTTGAATTTGTGCATGATATTGAGAAAAAAATGGTGTAGAATTCTTTTAACCCTTAATCTAGAAACCTGAAATTTAGAAATTTTTGCCCCTAAATTGAACCATGTTTTTCCATGCTGCACAGGAAACTAGGAAGACAATCCAAAAGTGCCTGTCAGCAGACGAAGTGCAGTGGAAAGAAGACCCAAGCAGTGTCAAGGACTGCAAAGTGCAGGAGAGAGTAGTTCGGAGGAGTGAGGGGGATGACTCGGAGGTATATAAATAACTACCAAAAGTCATCACAATGTTTCCCAGTTTCTTTCATTGAATTCAATAGTTTTTTTCAACACAAAAATTCAACACAAAAACAAGGCAGTTCACAATTTCTTTATAACTGCCAGGCTTCCTCCATTTGCTTTGTTTGGTTAATGAATCAAGATTTCAAGATGCCAGCTATTTCCTGTATTTGGTTGAGTACAGTCCAGTCCAGTCCATCAGTGTTGCTTTGGACCCTAGCTGACCTTTTTATTCCACTGTGGAAAAGCTCTCACAAAAACACATAACACGTCTCTTTTGTTTGATATATATAAATATAAATGGTAATGGTAATTTTATATATTTTTTTCTTTCCGTTTCATCACTTCCCAATAAAATCTTTATGGAAAGCCATAAGAGTCAAACAAATCTAAATAGACAGCATACATGGAACCAACACTGCTCTCCGTGTACAACACCATCAAAAAGTTAACCTGTGGTTGTCACATGCATGTTCATAAGCTGTTCCTACAATAATCATCGTTTAATGTAGAGGACATTCATGGTTTTCTGAGGCATCAAGTACCTGTTAACCAGGAACAAATCCACCAACAAACCACAGGAGTTCTTCACCACTTTAATGTTTCCCTCTGACCTTCAGGTGACCTTCACTGAGCCCTTTTCACTAGCCAGGAAAGAGACTGAACAGGCTTACAAGGACTGCAAAGGGACCTTTGCCTCAGCAGAGCTGGAGGAACAGAGTGTAGAAATGCTGCAAGATGAAGAGGATGCAAAGCTGCCCTCTTTTGAGCAGGTGAAAGGCTATGCATTTGGTAAAAGCTGTGAGAGTAAACACACAGAAAACAACCATGGTTCTGCACTTAGAAATAGACTTAGGTTATGAAAGTCATTTTTTAGTGTAGACCTATGTGCATTCAATTAAGTTTGAAATTTCTTGGTTATGATACAGATAATAATCTGCAATTGAATCCATTGTTGAATCCATTGTTGAATCCATTAATTCCACAGAAATTCTCAGACTGGCTTCAGCTTCTTGATACTCCATGTATGTTTTTCTAGTTTAGATGGAGCTGCAGATATGATCTTACATATACAAATGTGCTCTGAACAGTTCATGAGGCATACAGTACAAAAAATGTACTCATGCGAAAGAAAATGCCATCTTATTTGCATTGTGTTGATATTGTGTGGTAAATAGTTTTTGTATTCTGGAACCCATTTATAATAGAATAGCCATCTTTAAGGTGAAATGATGTGAAGATGAAACTGTACACCCATATACAGCTGATATTTGTCAGACACCTGTCCTCCTTGTCATCTGCAGGTCATAGATGTGTAAAGTGTGGACACAGAGGCAGACAGGCCACAGGACAGCTTGTGGAAACAACTGAAGCATCTTTTCCCATATGGTCCTGGTCCTGCAACTCCACACCTTCAGCATCTTTCAAGTGCCCTGAGGAGGAGAAGGGTAGTTTTGTGCCTGACTTCACCCACCTAGTCCTCATCAGGACTACATGTCTTCCCACCTCTACCACAAATAACACCTGTTTGCTGTCATGCAATGCACCTTATTACTAGACTGAAGAGCATCAGTCCCAGCTTGCCTTGCACATGTCCCACACATAGCAACTCTCCCTCTCAGTGTTCTCCTCCAAGACTTACACTGTTGATCTTTTCACCTGTTTAACTACTTTTCTTGGACTTCCCATGTTGCTTATTTTAACCAAAGATTGCTTCCCATTTTGGGTTGCAGACTTTTTTTTCTCTCCTACCACTCAGGGTCATGGAGAGTGACATTATCCTGAGAAACATTTTTCATGCTTTAGCCTGGGGAAATTGTCTAGCCACACTGTCTGACCCACAAGGCAGCATAGAAAGAATGGTTTCTGAATATCTTTTTTCTTTAACACGGTCAGAGATGGAAGGTTAGGGGTTTGTGTTTGTCTTGCTGTGTTTCTGCTGCTGTGTAGCCTTAGAAACAGCTGTTGATCTGAACTGAAAGACAAAAACTTCTTTATTGTATTTTAAGCATTTTATGTGTATCACGTTATTAACACTGGACTATTAGTCAGAACTGTGTTTAACAACTGGGTCACTTTCTTGCCTGTGTCTGTATTATCCCTGCACTGTATTTGCACTGTGTGAAATGAATCCTTTTTGTATATGTCTGTATTTTCCTCTTCTGCGTATTTATTATGTTGGGCATACAAATGACTTGTACAGATCCTGACTTTCCCTCTTAGTCTGCCTTGGGGTGTTCAGTTCAAAGAGTGTAAAAAAAAAAAAAAAAATTAACTTTTTTATACCTCCGCACTATGTGTCTCTCTTAGATGGTTTATCCCCCTATGCAATGAATAAAGGTAGCTGTATTGGATATCTGATGATTAGAGGACTTTCAGGTAGTTATATAAATATTACAATATATAATGGCTCTTATAGTTAATATTAATAATGAAGAATTTCAGGTATCAGTGTAGCAGTTAGTATGATATAAATGTGTTAAAGTTATCTTTTTAAGAGATTAATCTATCGAAAGACCATGTGTAAAATGCTTTGTATTTATCATACTCAGATTTATGGAAGCATGGCTTTTGTGTGTGTGTGTGTGTGCGCACGCGTGCGTGTGTGTGTGTGTGTGTGTTCACCTGGGCTTATTATCAATGTATGTCCTACATACGTACTTTGTGACCTGTATCTGTACTATATGTCTTATCTATATGCATGGCTGTTCCATTGCACTGTTTAATCTCCATGGGAAAAAAAAGAAAACTCAGCTCACTGTGACTAGTAAACTGATGTAGAGAATTAGTGTTGTGTTTCAATGTCATACCAATTACAAAAAGTATAATTCCGTAATTCTGTTATCTGAGGGCATGTGTCAGTTATTAAGTAGTGTCCTTAAGGCTAAACACTTGCCACAGAAACTAACTGAAAATAAAGTGTTTATTACGCATAATTGATGTCCTGTTTTTTATTCTCCCTTTACATTTGGCTCTGTTCCAGTGGTAGTTCACATAAAAGTCACATATTATAGGCTTTGTGAACTGTGAACTATGAACTTTTAAATACTTGTGTAAGGTTGTGCTCTCGGAGGAATTAATAGTTTAATTCAATTTCCTAGTTTTTTTCTTTAGGTAAATAGTAAGTTATAACAACATTATGACCACCAGTCTAATGTGCCATTGTTTCTTTGCGTGCTGCTCTGGCTCTACAACACGTCCAAAGGTGTCCTGTGTTATTTCACACCAAGACGTTAGCTTTTTTGTCTTTTATTTTCTTTAAGTTGCGATGTGGAGCCGCTAACCCATGGATGCTCAATTGAGATCTGGGGAATTTGGAGGCCAGGACAACACCTTGATCTCTTCCTCTTCCTCAAACCATTCCTAAAACTATTTGAGGGGTGTGGTAGTGGCTGAAAGAGGCCTCTGCCATTAGAATACACAATACAAATGACAAATGGTGTCAACACAATGTCATACAAGACCAGAACTGTGCCATGTTTAAAAAGAAATAGTTAGATCTAAAAATCTAAAATTAAGGTGGTTTGTCCAGTCCTGTTGTCACCCAGCAGTTAGCCTCTCTGTGCAGTTATCTCTGTGCAGTTATCTCTTCAATGTGTCAAGGGGCCAAAAGTGTTTAAGCAGTTTTCTGTGAATGGAAAACAGACATATGACAAAGCACAAAGTGGTTATCAAATGATAAATTGTGAAAGTCACTTTTTATTAAATATACCTTGTAGTACGAAAATCTCAGCTAAGCAATAAAAAAATTACAAATTTAGAAAAGGGTAAAATGTGTTCCTCTACAATTCAACAACTAGAACGTGCTAAAGGTAACTTGTACCATAATATGTCATGAAAATAAGATCAAAAATTTTGCCTGTCCTGGTTCTACTTGTGTATGTTTCACACTCGTGAATGTATTGTTAAATGATGGCTATGGCCAAGATGAACATTTTTCAAACAAATCTCATTCTCCTTTTTGTTTAAAATTAATTTGGAGTAATGTGAGGAAACCTGCTAATGGATCAATAAAAAGAATGAGCCTTCGAGATTAATGGCAGGGACTGAGAAGTAGACGGCTACTTGGTAACAGTGTCCAAACAGTCAAAGCTTCTTGCTAATGGCAGAAACTGCACAGTCAAGGATATTTCTTAATGGCAGGGACTGAACAGTAATTGGCTACTTGCTGATACGTGCAGACAGGAATGGGGAGAAAAAGAAGTCAAAGGCAAATTTCATAGCTCGCATTGCCTTTCCCCGCCAGTCCGGCTCAATCTTATATTGCTTTCCAGCTGGCACCAGCTCTGAATGGCAGTCCAGGCAGTGAATGGACCGAAGCTCAAATGTGGGCCATTTGCTGCCAAGCCGACCTTCCAGTTTCGTGCTGAACTCTACCTTGCTGCCCAGTGCCATATTAAGCAGAGTTAGTTTGAACTCATGGCTGGCACGAAGCACTATGTCCTCATTTGGGTCATCTTTCTGAGCCACATCCATCTGATCCAGGGGCATGGCCATTGTCACCTCAAATCTATAACTGTCAAAGTGCTTCACATGACATTCATGCTTTGTCAGAGCTTTGAGGTGGCACAGGTCCTGCTCCCCAAATTGCTGTCCTGATGTGGTGATGTTCTGTTCATCGCACCTGGGGTAGGGCTCGCCATACAAGCAGCGCAGCCAATTCCCAGCAAAGACAGGCAGCAGGTTGATGACAGACTGGGCTCCATTTTCAGTCTCGGCCACGCGGACGTGCCTGATTCGACCAGTCCATGTGACCCTGTGGCCCTCCAAGTGGCTACAGAGGATCTGCGTTCGGGCAGCACCAGACTCCTGCCAAGCACGTGGACCACACATAGCCCCATACTGCTGCCAGGTCAGGGTAGAGTTGTAGACTTTCATGCCCTCTGTACTATACACATAAACACAGGTGAAGAAGATGACGGCTGAAATCCATACGAGTATAAGCTTGACCACATTACTGCGTGATACAGAGTGAGCTACGTCCCGCAGTGACAGGCTGAAGCGTGTCCAGAGCCGCAAAGTGACAGGCACTGCACAGACTGCCAGGGTCACCAGCATCTTGGTCAGCTCCAGTTCCAGGAACCACTTCACCATCTGAACCACAAGCATGGCAGCCAGCCCCAGCGTGAGTGCAGGCAAGGCAAATAGGAAGAGGAAGTAGGCAACGCAGGTGCGAATGAGGCCCACAGCCGTGGAGCTCTGCAGCAGCACCACAGAGAACTCGCACCACATGAAGCACACCATGTAGGGCACCAGGAAACAGTATGTGCCCCTGAATCCACGCAGCTGTGCCATCCTGAAGAACAGGTAAAACAGATACATGTAGAGAAGGCAAGGGATGCTGAGCTTTAGAACCACAAAGTCGCTCAGGGGAACTGTCACAAACGTCTTTCCCAGCAGGCGGATGGCAGACATACGCTCAGGTAGCCGACTGGTCAGGGCACATAGGGATGATGCCACTTCGGTGACCAGGGCACGACGTGTGTACGGCTCTGCTGAGGTACCAAGGCTTAGATAGCTAGCTACTGTAAAGAAAATGGCCACAGTGGCCAGCTCAGAGGATGGGATCCAGGCCTTATCAGCTACAGGAAAGGAGAAGATGACAAAGAAGACAGACAGGATGAAGTAGAGATAAGGCTCCAGGTTATTCCAGCCAAAATTAGTCTCTGCCTGCTCCACATCCAGGCTGGGCTCAAAATGTGTGAGAAGGGCAGTGAGAGCATGGAAGTGCTCCCATGTCTTACTGTTCTGGAACACACGTAGTGTGCAGATCACCATGGAGATGAAGGACAAGTAGAAGATGAGCAGTGGGATGATGAATGCAAAGAAGTCAATGGTAAGATTGCTAAGTATGAAGAAAAAGATGAGGGCATTGACGTGGTGAGTAGGGATGATAGTGCTGAGCCACTGGACCCCAGCGCGTGATGCCCAGTCCAGCAGGTGGTCCTTGGCTTCTATCAGGTAGTGCAGCGGGAACTTCAGGATCTGAAGTAAGACAGAGAACATAAATAAATATATGAAGCATGTCACCTAGAGGGTCATGATCGTAGGAAAGGTCCAAGTGGGGCAAAAGTTACCATGAAACGGGCCTGCATGTTTATAGCGCTGGACATGGTTCCACTGGGCTGGCTCAGTCCCCATCTGGCCTTCAGAATTCGCTTACAGGTAGAGTCAGCTGATGATGCTGTGACTTGCTCTCGAGCGTCCTGCTTTTCGGAAACCCAGTTTGTTAGGATTATGTAGCAGAGTACTGTTGATACTACAGAATGCCCAGTGCAACTCAACCCAGCACAGTTCTGTTACCTCTAATATGAGTCCTGAATACAGACACATATTACATGGGTTAGTGAGACACAGTGGACGGATTTACACCATTGCTATGGACACTGAGCTTCACCTTCTTGCCTAGGTCCAGGTCCTCTTCCACTGTTTTCCTGTCATCCCTTTTGTCGTTTATCAATACAGGTGATGGGACAATCCCTTGGGCATAGTTTTTAGTGATTTCTACAAAATCATCCAATTCAACATATTTACCAGCTGTGGAGAACAAGAAAGTTGTGTCAGAATGTGTTTAGTGTATATTCACATCTGTGACTGTAATTGTATGTAAACGTACATTAACAATGAATATATGTCTGTTAATTCATACATTGATTAATACAAGCATTGAAATACAAATGGCACTTCCATCCCATCACAAATGCGTAAAGTTACTTTAAATCATCATTCTTACACTTTGTGGAAACCAAGGACTCCAGGACCTTCCGTTGTGTTTGGATAGAGTTGGAGCTAGAACCAGCTCTATTAAGCCCTTGTGGGGAATAGGAGAGATAATGTACTCTGTCTATTTTGCTTAGATTTCCTAAATGTACAATACATTTACACCTGCACTATATAATTAGCACTCCACATACACCTGTACTGTATCATTTGCCAACACCTCTGCTGTACAATACATTTACATCTACTCTATGTCACTAACACCAGCACATTCTGAATAATGTAGACATTATTGTACATGTTGCTTACACAATAAACTAGTTTTTGAGGTATTAACATTATTGAAAAACTGTAGGAACTGTTTTGTCATTTGTTAACACCTGTAGTGCCTCACTCACATATATTGCACTGTTGCATTACACTTTCACTGTCAAACATTGAACCCTGTAGTGACTCATTCACTTCTGTAAACTGCAATTAACTTACACCTCCTGTGTCATCCATACACACATTGCACTGTTCACTTACACTTGCATGCTGTTATATTAATTTGTACCTGTACTGTAGCCAGCATACTTAGATATACCTCTGCCTTACACTTATACTTTCTACTTTTGCCTGTACCACGAGATACGTACCTGGCTGTGTGTTGACCTGTTCCACGTTCTCCAGCAGCTCTGTCACAGCCACCTTCTTCTTCTTGTCAGGGTTCAGTTTCCAGTACATGCGAAGAGCCGCCTTCCTCACAGCCTGCTCGAATTTGGTCTCTGTTGACAGTCTCCACACCTCCTCCTCGTTCTCTGCAGTAATACCTGTAACCAGTCACCCACAATAAGACAGGTCACTGTTCCACTGGCGGCACTTTTCTCGTGTAATCATCACATGCACATTGCTGCTGCATCTTTCTCTAGCACAGAAAAGCATTTCACTTGGGTTATTAACAGGATGTTTCATTGGTAGATGCAAGGTCATGTTTTTTGAAACAGAAAGTTGCCTTTGACACAAACCTTGTGCTAGCGTGTGTACAATTCACTTACGCATTTCATATTTACATTTTACTTAGAAATTCAAACTACACTAAATAGTCCAGAAAAGCTGAATTTACCTTTTCTTTGGGCCAAACAGTTCCGCAAGAGTTTGTTGGCATCTCTTCGACCGTGTTTAGCAGCTTGAATGAGCCAATCTACAGCCTTCCTGTTGTTGATCTCTTTGTCATGTTCCTCAGCCAATTTTAAGTAGTATTTTCCCAGCTGACACAAGAGACCGTTTAAGTACTTTACATTGAGTGTTCTGTTAGGTCATGATCACTAAGCCCTGTAAAATTACATAGTGTAAATATAAAATGCTTTCCTAACAGATCTAAAGGATGATTGATAGAGTTGCTGATTATGTTTCTGATATAAACCAACTAGAAGTTTGAACAGCCATTCTGATGCAGACAAGAAGACTGATATAGACTAACAGGGATTCTGACACTTTATATGGATATTTCTGCAAATAGAAAGATCGTACAATCACAGTCATGACTGGAAGTTTATTTCTGGGCTTCTTGGCTCCCTCTTCTCAAACGTCAGTGATTATCTCTTACCACAAATCAGGAATGTCTGATGAGAGAAATTCTACTCTTATTTAAGAAAAACACATTGCTGTTCTATACTGCAGGAATGAGGTATGGTGTTTGTATTTCGAACTCATAGTAGTAGCTCACTGCTGACTGCAGTAGAGCAGGGTGACAGTCTACACTGCTAACATGAGGACATTGACTGGGATGAAGACAGCACTTACAGTGACTTGGGCCTGGGTGTCTCCAGCCTTAGCCTGCTCTTCCATCTTTTCACAGTCTATTTCCATGTCTGTTTCTGCATCTGGACAGTCAGATAGTCAGCGTTGGGTCTTATATTGGCTACACAGAGTCATGCTCACCTCCACTGTCCTCACAGCTGCACGAATCTCCATTCACAGACATGCTCACCTGTGCTCACAGATGCACTATTGTCCATTCACAGATATGCTCATCTCCACTCCACTAACAGCACTCCACTAACAATTTACAACCCTGTTCTGTCACAGGCACGTTCACATCCCAACACAGACACACTGACTTGCTCTCCACTCACAGACAAGCTCATCCAGAGCCGGCCCTGACCAGATTTTAGCTGGTGCCCCTTACTTTTCAACGAATACCATCCAGTGGCACCCCTATGGACAGACAGCGCACCTAGCATTTGCCTATATGGTGTGTGCCCAGGGCGGACTCTGAGCTTACCTCTGCTCACAGATGCCCTCACCTTCATCACACATGTGCTCAATCTGCTTTGCACACAAATATTATGATCTCAATTTCCACGAGCCAGGGTTTAGGCACCCCAGACATTGGTCATGTCAGAATGTGTATTGTGCTTTGTCCTGCTCAGACCACCCAAGGTTCTCACTTACCTTTGTCAAGCATTGCCATGTCAGCTGCAATCATTCTCTCCTGCATCACAAGCTGCCTGGCCAGAGCTGCAAAGCCCCCTACTACATTGCGCCTTGAGGGTCCTGGCTTTTTGGCAGAGGCAGTGGGTGTACATTGTGAGGCTGAAGATGGGGGTGAGCAGGGTGCAGGCAGTGATGGGGAGTCCGAGTCTTTGATGCTAGGCTCAGAACGCTGAGCAGGAGCTGCATTCATTTTTCCTGTGAACAAAAACACAGTGTGTTATATGATTTAAAACCTATGTTTCAGGTGTATGTGGTGTGTTCTGATGGTGCATTTATTGTTGAGTTAGGCATCAATACGATGTACCAGCATGTGAAAGGATTTATTTTCTCTTCTTCCATATTACAATTGCTACTCTATTAACAATTAATTAAAGAAATCCAAGTTGCAAAAATCAAGGTCAGTTTACAAACAAAGCTCAGACAGGACTTAACGGTACTAGAGGCAGACTCAGTGAAGAAAACAAGAGGTAGATCCAAAAAAAGCAAACTGCAGCAGTTCCATTGTTCAGCAGAAGACACTAGAATAATTGAGGCAAGCCTGGCCTCAGTTTATTACAGATCAAATACTTGTGCATAATTTTGTACCTTTTTTTGAAGTATTGGATTAAAATGTTTTTCAAGATCATTGGGTTACACTTAATTTTACATGCCGACTATGGCAGAATGTATCAATATTTTTCAAAACAGTACGAAGCCACGCTGAGCATAGTCTTGCGATTTTATTTATTTATTTATTTGTTCATAGACAGCCAGACATCCCATGCCAACCTATTACAGTCATAAAACTGTGTGTGTTCAACTGTACCTGAAACTAACCTATAATAGATAGGAACTTTTCTTTATTTCGACTGGTATTGTAGACACAGTTTGAAGTTGGTGGTGTCAGGGCTGGATTAAGGCATGACCAGCCCCCTAGGCATAAATCTGTGTACAAGAGCAATAGTTTGCGCGCCGTTACTATTTTGCAGAGGTATGTTATGTCGTACAAGCTATCCTTTCATTGTGGAATGAAATAAAAAGGTTTGTAGGGCACCATTGTGACTGGATAAAAATACGTTAAGATATAATTTTTAAGAAGTCACTTTTCAGCACACATGAACTCTAGACCCCAGGGTGTCACCCTACCTGTCCCAATCTGGCCCTGGGAGCAGCACTGGTCTGTGATATGGTCCCAAATGCAAAGTGCCACTCCTCATACAAAATGGAAAATAACTAATGATATTTTAACAAAACTACAGTACAGCTAACCTTCTGTTGAAGATACTCATGAAACATGTTTTTTGTACAAAGTAGCAGTGTTCATTAAGCAACGACATTTAAAGAATTTTTGAAAAGTAAAATGCAAGGCTCATTTAGCAACCTAACTTATGATATGAAAAAACTTGGTAAAATTACAGTAATTCTATTTAAAGGTAGAGTGTAACCTTACAAGAAAAATTTTAAACATTCTTGTCCAGTAGAACATGGCAGATAAAATAAAAAGGGTTAAATTGATATTAATCAGGAAATAGAAATGTGCATAACAAGGACTGGACAAAGACATTAGCATCAACATCAATTTCAACATCAATGAGCTAATTACCATAACTAGTGGTAACCTTATAACCAAAGGATCGGCAATGCAGGAACATAGTGTAAACAGACACAGTATAATAATGTACATTTATAACCATTGAACAATAACCATTACTGCATTTACACTTCTGATAAAAGTCTGTTCAATACTTCTCTTACATTTGAAATTTAATAGTGCAGTATATCTCTTGCATGCTGTGGTAACATTATAATGAAAGAGCATCCAAGGAAGTTTAATTTACCTAATCATAGTTGTTACTGGGTTAATTACAATATTGTTAGTAAAGAATCTTATGTGTCCTTTATAAAGTTTTCAGTGCTGCAGCTAATTTATGTGCATATAAGATGTGGAACATAGAATTCCAAAAGTTTTAGACATCTTATTTGTTAATATGAAATTCTACCAAACTTTAATTTTCTTATTGGCATAAAGGCTACTTACGGATAGTGTATATGTAGCCTTTGAGGCATACAGTAACGTTTCCCTGTGTTTATGAGTGAAAGCAGGAATCCTCTGGTAACTCCATTTTACATCTGACAGCTGAAGACCCTGTAAGCCTCTTTGCTGATATACTAAACCAGCTGTACCTCTGCCAAATGGGCACGCTGCTTGTTATAAATAGGCCCACTAGACATTGAAACTCAGTCCTTACTGCTGAATGTAACTAAATATGTCCCTACTCTATGAGAAGCCAAAGTTAAACAGTGACAAACATGCATGTTTTCATTTTGAAATGAGCCTCATTTAATGTTGTTTGCTATAGTTTAGTTCAGTGGGTTGAACAGACCAAATATGTAAAAAATTAATTTGGGATGTGAACATTACTTGAAGTGGGTTTGTAGTCACTTGTACACAGGACAGCCAGTTCTACATTTTGCTGTTCTTAGTGCTGGAATTTTTTCTATGTTTTGCTTGTACTGACTGACATGATGGGAAATATGTCAATATTTTTTCCTCACTTGAAGCATTCTTTACAGAGGGGAATCATGGCATATTCTGTGGAGGGACACAAGAGTAGTTTGTATTCAATTATTGTCAATTTCCATCCAAATGGGCGTCTACTGACACAGCTACAAAAACAACTCACATGTGACTGTGAGTGTGTTACCAACCATTCCACCATTTCTGCAGGCATTTAGTCTAGTGGTGCAGTGAAAAGCAGGTAAAAATTATGTTATGATTCTAACTGAAAGTCACAGTGGGAGAAGCTGTACACTCCATAATGATATGCAGATTCATCACTGAGGAAGTATGTCATTGAAAAAGAGAGAACTATTGTACTATTATAAGACAGATAGGCAAAGTGCTTCCATTCAGTTGTTGTTAGCATCTACACAGTTCATTTGAATACTTAATATACATTCATAAGCTGCGTGTGTGTTTATGTGAAGTATAATATATAATATCAAATTATTATATCAAATAGTTTTCTCTTAAAAAATAAATGCATCGTTAATAATGATTTTCTCACGTCACCCAATTACGCCATTTATAAAAAGTCATAACAAACAACCCTGCAACAAATCTGTTCTTGATGGTGATCTAATTATACTTTCTTTTGCAGGTTACTATAACATGCAGTGTTTAGAAGTCTGTTTATGTTACCATTGTCAATTACAACAATGTATGTGTTCACTAATTTGAACTATAACGAAACATAGTTGTAAAGCTTTTACCAATAACGTCTATAATTGTGGCACTGATCTCCTCTCCATAGTAAGACAACCCATCTTCCACATGATCTGTGTGTTGATTAAGTCTAATAAGTGTATTTCCCTCTGCTAGAGTGTAAAAATAGATTACTGGACTCAGACACCGAGCAGCTGCATCAAGTGAAGTACTAAGAAAACAACAAGGAATGAATATTAACTGGCCTCGTTTTTTAATAAAATTACAGTAATATGAAGCAGATATGACAAAAATGTATTTTACAGACAGGCTAATTGAGAAGAAAACATTTCATGTTTATGAATGAATTATAACTATCGTTCCTTTTCTGTGAACCAATCTCATGATAAGGACAATTATAACCCATGTGTAAAGCACTCTCAAGCTGTTGGGAAACCAACCAAAATTAAGTTCCTCAGAATGAGTCTGAATATTGGAGTACAGTTACAGCTAAAACTGAAAACTAAAATTCATACATTCATAAATGTTATATTATAAGGCAGGCATTACAATCTTTTTCAGATCAGGGACCCCTTAGAGGAGAGAAAAAAGTTAAAATCCTGAGTGACTCTGACAAGAGCCAAACTGCTATTGGTGATGACTATCTGGAAGTTTAGTCATGTCAACTGGACTTCTTTCTCGTTTACGCAGAAACGTTTCACCTTTTACCAAAAGGCTTCTTCAGTCTGAAGGAAGTGGGGAAAATTCTATCATGTGATGACTGTTTAACATGACAAGGACCAAACTGCTATTGGTGATGACTGTTTAACATGACAAGGGCCAAACTACTATTGGCTTTTATATTCAATCCTAGTACTGTAGCAAAAAAGTAAAACATTAGGCAAATGCAGCTATGCTTTATTCTAGTAGATACAAATCTTCAGTACTGGATTTGATGAGCACAAGACCTTCAAAGGCTTTATTCTTTCATTCTTAACTTAATGATTTATTATAATATTAAGTATATACTATGCATGTTAACATGTTTATGTGTAATTCATATGGAAATATTGAGCTGCATGACAAATTTGAAGTTTCAGTCAAGATATTAATGTAACTGAAATGCCCATTATATTTCAGGTAATATTTATATTAATACATTGATGCAGTTATTTAAAAACAACTAGCTAGCTGCATATCATGTGTTTTGTTAGGTAACAACCTGAACTTTTCTAGATGTCATGGCTAGTTCTAATTCTAAATTAATGAGCTTTCAAAGCCCAATAATGACAGACTGGCTAACGTGAAAAACTCAGTATTGGAGTACAGTGACACATATGGTACTTTGCAGTGTTTAAAAGGTGACAGGTAAGAGCATGGTGGCTCAGTAGTTAGGACTCTGGTGGTTGGGGGGTTCAAATCCAACCTCTGCCCTTTATGCATGGAGTTTGCATGCCCCCCCACTATATACTCATACTGAGTGAATTGTGCCCTGTGATGGGTTGGTGACCCTTACATTATGCTTTAAGCTTTTTTTTTTTTTCCTTAGCGCTGTCACTCTGATGCAACTGATCCAGATGTCACCCTCAAACTGTTGTAGTAGTTGGATGAGGCGTGTGACCTTTTCAGGAAGATGCAGCTTCCACCAGCTTGTGTGGAATGAAGTCATAGGCATTCAAGAGATCTAGCCGTAAGACTGTGTTACATCCCTGGATGTATTTCATTGTGTTTTCATGAGTCCAAGACCATTGCGGGGAAGTCTCAGAGGGGGAGAAGAGCTTATGGACCCCAAAACCGTCAATCATCAATTGAAGTACCAACGATCGCCCTGAATGTCTACAGGAAGCTCCGGTCCTAGTTGTATAAAAGGCGACTTCTTGGAATATGTGGACTGGTGGGTCATTGGAGTGTTGTGATTGTAAGTGTAACGAGTAGTACAGTTACGGTGTTTCCGTTTGTGTACTTTATTTCTATTTCGTGTTTTGCAAGTATTCCAGCTGGGTTATCTTTGTTCAGTTTTAGATTGGGTTTGGGGACAGGAAAGGGGTCCACACATACATACTGCACGTAGGATAAGTTTCTTGTTTAGTACAGAAGGTCTAGAAATGACCGCCACTTTACTAGTTTTGTTTTGTGTCACATTAGCATAGGTAGAAGTAGGTTTTTTTTTTTTATGGATGGTTAAAGTTAGTAAGCTGTGATATTTTTTAGATTGTTTTATTTCTTTTCTTTGGCGTCGTTTTGTCCCCATCCTCCCTTCCGTTTTCATTCATCTGTGTAACTTCCATAGTTTGTGGTCTATCACTGATATATATACACGTATGTATGCATGCACCTGTAAACAGAATTACCACCATTTCAGTACAAAAACTTGGCTGTCTTTATTGTCCGTTCCACACTACATTCCTTCACAGTGTAGTCCCCGTTGGCTTCTGGCAATGTTACACTTCTCCATCTAGTTAAAACTGACAGATTTCCTCTACATACTATGAGATCAAAAATGTAGAAGTTATTCTATTTGTTCATGCAAGTAGGCCTAAAAAATAGAACATTCAGCTGCTGTAAACGCAATACTAGCTTGAACTGGTTCAAATCAGACACTGACCTCTTGTCCTTGTGTACACTTTTGCCCCTTTCGTGTGTATCACAACCCCGTTTGTCGCTAACATGACCACTGGAATGTTTTGTTGTAAGAAGATAAGTGCTTAGGGGTGTGATTCAAATTGTCAATAAAAACCTATGAGCCCATCTTCTGGGGCCCTCCTCACCCAATCATTAGAGTAGCAGTGGGGCCTTCTTGTGCACGGAACGATAAAACGTTGCTTGAACAAAATAAATTTCGACAACACTCACTTCTCAGATGAGCAAAGTGACCACCCCTGCTGCCCTCTACAGCATACAAAAAGGAAAATCCCACTCCTGATATGGACTCACTGTCACAATTATTTTGCACAATATTGAAATCATGAATGTACAGCATGCCATTGGTGTCATGGTAGAAAAAAACATTTAATTCTGTCAATTTGTGCACTTGAATTATGCAATAGGTCCATTTTATTTAGTCTATTTAAATCCAAACATTTTAAAACAAATAAATTAAAACAGCACACTTTTTCTTCTGGCCATATTTGTGTTTCCACAGTTCTTTTGCAGAGCAACTGGGATCAAAACAGCAGACCTTGTATAGAAAAAGCACGATCCATATGAGTATGCAGCTTAGTTGGCACGTGTACTAAATCTGCAAGTTGGTTGCAAGCGACCCATTAGGTCTGACAATGATGTAACTTATATTACAGTATTAATAATTATGGTTATCACAATGGTGTGAGTGGGTTAAATATTGTTTTTCATATTCCTATAATTTATTTTTTTTTTTATATACATGCACATATTTGCACAGATGATTTCAAAAGATTCCAGAACTCTACTACAAAATATCTTTCTGAAAATACATACTTGTTACCTTCATACTAATGGTCAACAAATAGCAGCCTGCTCAGTTCCGTATTTAGAAAAATTTAACGTAAGAATTATGTCCCTATGTTCTACTTTACTGTAGATATTAGGGGTGGTAAAGCTGCTGTACTATATTTAAAAATATTTTTTAAATAATTGTCATTCTTTAAAGAACAATATTAAAACAAAACATATAGGCTGAAGCTCCACTGCACCTGTCAAACTATGCTGGCCCCCCAGCAAGTACTGTTGAAAAAAGCTGCTGGTGGTTGAATCTAATTGCTGACCCCTGTTCTATACCACTTAGTAAACACCTGTGTGAGACTAACCTGAACTTCAGCAGGGAAACATCTGTATAAGATGGTCTTACCTAAACTGCAGCAAGTAAACGGCAATAAAAGAGCAGGTCTTATGTCTGTTAAGGGTTGTTGCTCTTCTGTTATGTCCTATTTTAAGTCAACGATTCTATACTAGTATCATGTCATATCCTCTCATACACTGACCATGTGTCAACTTTTCACATGTCAGCTCTATCTCCTTTGAAGTTATATTTCTGCCATTTTTCTTGCTTCCTTGTTCACTTTCAATCAATACAATATGTCATATCATTAAAAAATTCAATCATTCTGAATACAAACTAACTGTGATTTGACTGCAGACATAAAGTCTTTCACCTGGACAGAGAGGGAAAGACAATCAACACACACACACACACACACACACACACACACACACACACACACACACACACACACACACACACACACACAC
>JABJVR010000043.1:3894965-3927347 GCA_025773905.1 Chitala chitala | reverse complement strand
AAACTAAAACAGCGAAAGTTTACAGCTGCATCCATAAGAATGATCACACGGTATGCTGAACATAGACACACACACACACACACACACACACACACACACACACACACACACACACACACACACACGGGGTCGCTGGCTGAAGGGTGAGAGCACATGAAAGTGCTGGTCCTGCAGACTTCCCCAGTGGGGAACCGTTTGGCCACTGCAGCCCACTGAGTTCAAAATTCTGCACTGTCTTCGTTATTCCCTTTCACATCAGCTCTCTGTGAGCTGTGTTGGGTTGTCCTGAGAAAGGCTGTGGAGGGACATTGCGGCATTCCGTGTCGACAGCGTTTAGGCATGTAAGACAACGGAGGGTATAAAGAAAGACCACAACATGTCTCCCGAATCACTCTGCCCCCTTCTTTGTAAAAACAGTATGTGCTGAAACCAACTTTGATACAGCACCGACAGCTTGGTGTACGTTCATCAGAAACGCACGTTAGCAATGAGTGAGGCTTCAGATCAGGGCTGGCCACCAGTCACCAGTTATATCTTCTCTGGTCTTTGTCAGAACAGGACAAATGGACTGCCTGTTCTGATTGGTTTATTGACTGGATTCCACCATTACACTCACTGTCTCCAAGTTCGCAGGAACCCCTGGTGCTCACAGAAATCCAGTTTAAAATGTATTGCTGTGTCTCGTTGCTAGGGAACAGTAGCGAGGAAGTGACTGAAATATTCAACTCAGAAGCATGCCCGCAGGAGGTGCGGAAAGCATTGAGCCTCAGCCGTACAGTGCGACTAGCTGCGCGGTCTATGTTTTGACTGTGAACGGGTGCAGCAGGAGGAGCTGCTGCCGTTGCCTTGACGCTACGGTTAACGTTCATCCAGACAGGGAGGCTTGGCTGCTACCAAACAAACTGTGATTAAACAAGGCTGTGGAGTGGGCTGAATTAGTGAGAAAGGAGTAAGCAGTCCTGTCCTTGGGCAATCGGTTAAACATATCCCACGGTCCAAAGCATGATGAATCGTGTTGTGTCTCGTCCCTGTGTTACAGTCTGGTGTCCATCTTGAAGCCCATGCAGCGTGATGAACAATAATGCCCATCTGCCCTTGGCACTTGCTGCTCCCCCATTGTACCTCATACTGCAACCCCCATTCCAGATCAATAGTGTTTGCGCACTGTATATTAAAGCAATAAATCTTCACAGTGCTGAAGGTGCTTCCCCTGCCATCAGCTCATTGGTGCACCAAAATGTCTAGCTTGCAGCCGATTGGATGTATCTCACAATTTTGACTTGTCTGTCTTTCTTGTTTTGTTTTTTGTTTCTTTTTACTGCAGGGTGCTTCGAGTGCTGCATCAAATGCCTGGGTGGCATCCCATACGCTTCGCTGATCGCGACCATCCTGCTGTACGCAGGCGTGGCGCTCTTCTGCGGCTGTGGCCATGAGGCACTCTCTGGAACGGTCACCATCCTGGAGACCTATTTTGAGGTGGAGCGGGGCTCCCTGGACACTCTGGATGTGTTTACCATGTGAGTAGTGTCTGGACATCCATGCCAAGGAGGTCCTCAGAGTTCACTGTTCATGCTGAGATGTTGCACAGTGTTGGTGTGAGAGCTGCAAAAACGCCTGAAAACCTCGTTCGCTTTTAATGAGTGCAGTATTACACTGTAGGGCAACATTTCTTATAATCACGTGAACGCCGACTTTCATTTAACAGTTTATTTGGAGAATACATAGCTGAGAGATTATGTTAAACACCAATACTCGAAGGTATTCATATGAATGCCTGCATTCTAGCAGGACACTTTCTCAGTGTCTTGAAAGTTGTTCATAGTGTCATACCTCAACCTCTTATACCTCTGTTCATGGTATTCGAAACCTAAAACCAGTAGTCTGGTGCAAATCCCTTCAGCAGACTCCAGGCCATAGACAGTGACTTAGTGCTCACAAAAATAATCCCCTTATGCTTTCCCTGCAGTTCATTACTTTTGTGTGCCGAATTCATTTTATGTTTGGCACATGCCCACATCCAGAGAAATGTAGACGGGGCAGCAGAGTCTGAATAGCACTTAAAAGGCAGAAGGATAGGAAGAGCAGAAGGCGTAGAGTGCAGAAGGGACACAGTCCATGTGGAGACAGGTGCAGGGTGCTGTAGGTGGGCTGCGGGGGGAGGAGGGGGAGCTGCAGGTGCACAGGGACAGGTAAGATGAGGAGAGAACATGGCAGGCAGGACAGCCAGTCACATGTGCTTTGTACACACAGCACCTGGTGAGTCGTGTTGTGCATGTGTCTATGAAAACCCCTTGACTTTTTCTGACCAGTCGGCGATAACGCCTGCAGTTCCCAGAACCTGCCATGTTACCAGCTGATGTGCTCTTACACACAGACCTTCCAGTTGGTCTGTCTGCTAAAGACCTCTGTTTTGAATTTGAGGATGTGGAGCGAGAATGAGGTGCAGCCCTGTAACTGTGCAAAGAGACAGAGAGCTGTCAGTTAACAGAAGAACTAAATGTGGAGGACCTCCCTCTGAGCTTTCACTTTCACTTTCACTTGAACCTGGCTAAGACAACAACGATGGGAAAAAAATGGCTGCCCAGGTTATAAACAAAATACATGTACTTAGTTCCACGTTCCTGCTCATTAGCGCGACTGTGTAGGGTTTTATCAAATGTGAACATGCACAATAAGGAAGTGGCAGTTAGTGTACTGATTTAAGAGAGACTGTCTTTGGCAACACACTTTGTGAAATCTGCTAGTTCTTGAACTTCATGAATTGATCACAAACTGTGACAGTGTTTGGTAACGGCTTACAAATCTATTATAAAATGTTTCCAAAGTTTTTTCTTTCAGTTATTTAAAGTTCACTCTTCTGTGCTTCTTTGGACAGAAATAAACGATGTGATGTGAGTCATAACTCAAAATGCATTTAAATTCCTTCTTGTGTCGCGCGTGGGATGTCGCTGTTACAACGTTTGTGCCAAGAGATGAGGCTGCAGGTTACACCTGCAGCTGTGGATTCTGTCAGGATGTCACCTGCCTGTATGTCTCACACTGACTACGAGAAACAGTGGATAGCATGCTAATCTACACTTTTGATTTCAGTCACAAATGTATCATGATAGTTACTGTGTTGGTGTTTGGTGGAGTGCTCTGACAAGTGAGCCAATACCTCCTGGCTTTTTCACAAAGCATAACGCGTTTGGCCAGCAGACAAATCCGACAGCCTTCAAAAAGCTGTGCTTGTGTCTAAAAAAATGGGATGCCATTGTCTTTTCAGATCTGAACTGCTTTCGTAAAATACCCAGCTACTGTAATGAGTAAATGGTTTAATTAGATAATGTACTGTAATCTGCTAATCTATCAAACTGCATCTGACCAGCCAAATGCTGGCATTCCTGCCCCGCTAGTCAGAAATGCGCATTAGGCTCCCAAGACATGGCAAGTTTATCGAAGTGTGGGACTAGACTTTAAAGAGGCAGAGCTGGACAGACATTTACCTTTAAGAGACATGGCTGGGTAAGTGCCACTTCCCCTCAATGTGCTGGCTGCAAGACTGATTTTCTGCAAGACGTCCACCATGCTGGCACCAAGCCCGTGAGAGAGGATTAGGTCCGCAGGTCGCCCTTGACGCATCTGCTCACCGGAACTCTGTTGGGTGAGATGGCCCTACTTGTCCCACCAACACAGTAGAGGGAGCTGGTTCCACCCATACGGATCCGGGCCCCACCACTGCTTTCGTAGATATTTTAATGCGGGACACAGGAGCAGATTCACAATGCAGACAAGTAGTGAGCTCGCTGACGGAAGCAGGTTGATCTCTGAGTAAAGACACAGCATAGCTTACCCCAGGCGATTATGTCACTTATGTTAGCATTCTGCCATTTTAGGAAAGGTGCAGCTAATTAACTTGACATCTTTGGCAAATAATGTTTGCAGTTATGAAGTAAAGCAAAGCGTCTGGCTGTTATTGTGTATTGACGCAGCATGGCTGCCATCCTTAAATTGGCTCAGTTTGAGCATAACAAAGTGCTACTGTGCCAGATGGCAGGAGAGTGGCAGTGTGGGTGCGAGGTGCTGCCCTTCAGCGTCTCTGATCCACAGCAACTCCCGTCATACAGTTCCACGGTGGACCTGGAGGTCCACATCCTGCAGCTCTGTAATTGCCCAGGTCTTTTAAATCCACACAGGCTTCATATACTGCATATTGTCATTTTTATTTAAGCTAAACAGATATTGTCAATAAAAGATTCATGAGCCCTGGGGCGTGAATGACTGAGTGGCAAGATGATGATGGTTGTATTCATTTGCTCTGACTCAAGGGCCCTGTACTTTCGTTCTCTGTACTTCCCTGTCTTAAAGGCTTCCCGTGCCCCAGACAGCAAAATATGCAGATAAAAAAGGGTTATACCAGCACGTATTTTGATGATATGTAATAAAAATCTGCCACAGTCCATGTGTGATGAAATATTTAGGCTGTGCCTCCTGAATTTAAATAAGAGATGTAATTAAGCCCATGAAGGCTGTCCCGTACATCACTGTAGCACTGAAAATATAGTTTATTTGAATGTGATTTCTTTCCCTCTTTTTAATTAATTTTGGATTTTTCCTTCAAAAAAAAAAAGTCAAAGTAACACCAGTACATTGCTGGGATGAAACAGAACACAGTAAGAAAAGCATGTTTCTGTGTGGACCCTATTTTTTGCCCACTTGGGAATACAGCACTTGACCGTGTGGTCTGAGTGCCTTTGGCAGTCAGGGCCAGCACTGGCAGATGCGTTAACACACAAATACCCTGATGG
Source organism: Chitala chitala (assembly GCA_025773905.1). Taxonomy (NCBI): domain Eukaryota; kingdom Metazoa; phylum Chordata; class Actinopteri; order Osteoglossiformes; family Notopteridae; genus Chitala; species Chitala chitala. The sequence continues at coordinate 3,922,560 of JABJVR010000043.1, read as the reverse complement.
CACTTCAGTTGAATCCCTTTCTTCCTTTGTATTTGCTGGGTTCTACCCTGCTCCACAACAGACACCCCTCCTCCTTTAGCCAAGTGGGGTTTGCTTGCCCCCTGCCCTCTGTCTCTTAGGGAGAAATGCAGCCCTGTATGACTGAGTGGCCTTAATTACACAGCTCCTTACTGAGCTGGGGAAACATCAAAGTGAATCGCTAATCCTAGCCATAAAGTAAAGCACTCCTCACTTAAGCTAAGGATTGAAGCTAAGAAGTCCAAGTATGGAATATTTAGTTGCATGAGTAATATAAATCCATTTTTACTGTTGTGTCTTATTTTCATTTGTCTACCATTCAAGACTTCAGCACAGCTGCCTTTGTGCATGTTCACAATTTCAGTGCAACTTTACCTCCGCAAGTTCATACAAACTGATCCTGGACCACTTCTTGTTGTCTAGGATTGACATCTTCAAGTACGTGATCTACGGAGTGGCGGCTGCCTTCTTCGTTTATGGCATCCTGTTGATGGTGGAGGGCTTCTTCACTACTGGTGCCATCCGTGATCTCTATGGTGACTTCAAAATCACCACCTGTGGCCGCTGCGTCAGTGCCTGGGTAAGTGTGTGGCCACCCACACTTTACCTGGGGACACACTATGCAGGCATGTCCATGTTCTGGCTAATTAGAGACATGTTTTGGTAAGAGAAGCAAGTTTTTTTTAAAGACCCATTTCAGAGTTGTGTCTAAATGCTGTATTGCTCTTTCTCATTTTATAACCACTTATTTTCATATGAATGATACTGTGCCCTTGATGTGTATTGCCTTCCACCTGAATCTTGAAGGGACAGATTTGAAAGCCCTGCAGCCTTGCTTGGCTGTTATACACCAGTGAGGATTCTGTAGCATTTTTCACAACACCCTTATAAACATTGATGAGCATGGTGTGACGAATAACTGCAGTTGCTGGTGTCAATGTTCCTCCACTTGTACAGTTCATCATGCTGACGTACATCTTCATGCTGGCCTGGCTGGGCGTGACTGCCTTCACGTCCCTGCCGGTCTTCATGTACTTCAACATCTGGACCATCTGCCAGAACACCACGGCTGTGAGTGGAAGTGACCTGTGCCTGGACCTCCGACAGTTTGGTAAGGTCCTGTAACTATGAGACTTTGAAACCAGGGAACCTGAAAAATACCCCAACATTGAAAGCACTGCCATAAAAAGTCAGTCAGATTAACATAACATGAAAACCCCATGGACTTGTACAAACTGGTAGGCACATGTTATGGCTGGTAGCATATGTTATGGCGGGTAGCACAACAATTATGGTATCTTAATTAATGGGTGGTTGAGAATCTTCCTTGAGAAGTTGAATTTTTTGTAAGATACATAATTAATTAGCACTAAAAATAAAATTGAAATGGGCCATGTGTAAGAGTTATTTTGGATGAAGCATTCCAGCAGGCAGGTAATAACAAAATATTTATTTACTATTGATTTTTACCTTGAATTCAATGTTTTTGTGTAATATGGTGCTGTTTTGGTGTTATATATTTGAAACAATATGAAACATAAGATAAAATAAGAAAAATGGGAGGCTGTGGCCATTTTTGAAGGTTAACATAATATAATTGTCAGTGCCTTTAGCCTAGGAGGTCAGATCACAAAAGGCTATCTCTTCTAGGGATGGTCCCCATTAGTGATCAGAAGAAAGTGTGCATAGGATCACCGAACTTCGTTAACTTATGTCAATCCAACGAGGTAAGTGTGGGGGGAACCTTGGGGTTGAACCTTTGAAACTTGTTTACTTTTGTTGACCACGAATAGCACCTATAGATCAAGCCTACCAAATATAACTTTAATTCATGTGTATGAACAAAGATACATATATCTGCAGGTAGGCTTAGCTATACATTATAAACTGTTTCTTCATCCATTTGCTCTTGAGTGGGTTGCATGTGAGTGCACCTGTGTGCATGGGTTTTGGTTTGTGCAAGAGTGTGTTCTGCTTTTTAATGTTTTACCTAACTAGCTGTCCCAATGTTGTTTACGAGTGCACAAGATTGAGGTTGATGTAGCCTACATGTCTAAACTGCTGACACTAAGAGGCTTAATTTCAATTCAACACCACCCACAGCTGGACCTGACATTCCACCTGTTCATTTGCGCCCTGGCCGGGGCAGGGGCAGCGGTCATTGCCATGGTGAGTACAGACTCTCCCAGCAGCTCCTTTGTAGTGGCATTATTGTTTGATCTGACACTAAAAGCTGCACTTCCTTCCATTTTCAAAGTCACAGACCATTTCCTGCTATAATCACTAGAAAACCAAACGTGCTGTACACACTAGAATTCAAGTTGTATTTTGCAGACAGGTGTTTGTAAACCAGTTAGCAATATTTTGGACGACTGTTAACGAGAAATGGATCTTCTGATAGGTCTAATCACAAGCTGTCATTTTAAACTACGGAAAAAAAGGAATTTTAAGAAGTGATAATGAAAATGAAAGTCACACTTGTTCTGCATTAGTGTAAAATCCATGTCTTATTCAGTGCTGAGCAATGTGCCGTTACGGTGATGAAACCGGGCTTTTCGCTCCCTGGAAACGCGCTGCATTCGGAATGCATAGCGCGCCGTTACCATGGAAACAGAAAGAAGAAACGAGCGTGTTGAAAACATTTCTAAGTGACTGTTGGGAACCATCTCAGAAAAGAAGGCGGTGGGCTGAAGAGGCTAATGGCTTCAAATTTAGCAACAATGCCTTAGAATTATAAAATTATAAATTCACACGTGGCTGAAATGACTGCCTCTCGCCCATTTTTGAATACTGCCGTAGAATGTTACGAAATTGAACAGTGTGGATAATTAATTACACTGTGTATATAATATAACTATAATATAATTACGAATTGGGAACATTTACTAATTTAATATAACAGTCAAAACACTGAGCGATCCACATATTGTCAAGGTGTATTTTAAAATCTCTTAGTAGTGGATACGCTATAAGAATTAAACTGTACAATTCACTGCTGAAGTTGAACATTACTCTGAAATGAAAACACGCTGAAGCTAGTCCAGGCAGCAGGAGTGGCCGCCTTGTTGGACAAAAACTGTTTTGTACTTTATTGCCACCTGCTGTTTTTGATGGAATTAACATGGGCGGAGTGCAAAGAAACCAATTACTGCCCCCCTACGTGCCACGTAAAGAATAACTGAAAATATGTTCAGCAATTAAATGCTCAATATAACAGTTTTCAGATAATTTTGTTGACCACAGGTGTATAACCCATTTGATGTTATTGGTCATGGACTCTGTAGTGTGGAAATAAGAACAAATATACTTACATAATGAAATATAAACTGGGACAGCCTCTGTGCACGTGTGTATTTTTTATTTAATTACATCATACTTTAGATTGCTCGGCTTGTACCACTTGGTTGAAAAAGCGATTTGATTTAACGTAGCCTCCCTATGGCAAAGATTGGTATTGCATATATCGTTATTTGTTCGTTGGCGTCACTTGTTTTTGCAAAGGTGTTAACATTTTATTAAAAGGATCACAACTTTACTAGGTTATTCATTTTAGCATTCTAAATATTATAGAAACTTAACGGTTTTGACCTCAAATGGTTTTACATGTACAATTTTCCCTTTACAAATTGAGGATCACGTCTGCTCTCAGGAAAAAAAAACAATTTGTATAAATGAATTGTCTGTATGCCCTAGTCACTGCCTTCTCTCCTGTCGTCTTTTGTTGATGTATAGGTGATGGGAGTTTCAGTTCTGATCAATAACTTCGTTACAGTCAAGTCTCTCAGTCTTGGAAAATACTGCACCAGATTCTAACGGACATTACACCATATCAACATTGGACAGCTTGGGGCCTCTGCCAACTTAAAAAAGGATCCCCATTTGTCCGCAGACACAGCCATTTAAGGAATAAAGAGCAGGCCGTAGTGTTTAAAGCATTGTCAGTGACACAGCTGTGATGTCTCAAACAATGTGTGTGCTGTAACTACCACGTCTCCCAATGTCCGTATTAGTTCAAACTGACCACACTTCTGTACATCCTAGCCAATGTACTACTAATAATAAAAAACTAGATGTCCTGATGTATTTAGGTATTAATAGTTATTACTGGAGAAACAAATAACAAGTGTATGTGTTGGCAAGCTGTGTGACCTTAATTTGACTATGTTTGTAACTTAATTGAACGTTATTGTCGCTAACATCACTTCCTGGATTGAGCTCCCTTTAACCTGTCAAAGAGCACTAACACCGCTTGACCCTTGTCTCTTTCAGGTTCATTACCTAATGGTCCTCTCTGCCAACTGGGCTTACGTGAAAGATGCGTGCAGGATGCAGAAATACGAAGATATCAAATCCAAGGAAGAGCAAGAGCTTCATGACATACATTCCACGCGCTCCAAAGAGCGCCTCAACGCCTACACATAGGTGTAAAACACGCGTGCCACAGGGTTGTCTGCTTCCTGTTTAGGTCGGGGGTGGGGGCCCTTGGGTGGGACGGGAGGCGGGCCGGTTTGCCGAGCTTGCAGGGTTGTGTCGCAGTAAAGTGGTCGGGGGGACCCGCGCGTGTCTCCCCAACGACGTTTCTGAGGACAACCCTATTTCTGAGGCTGAGTATTCCTCCTCTGCTCCTGTTTTGAATTTATTCCAGAGACAGTTAGAGTTTTGGTTTTACTAATTAAAACTGCCATTTTGCCATTTAATCTCTGGTGCCACTGGCTAGTTCTGGCAATATTTATATTTCTGTTTGTGTTTCCTCTTGGAGGGCTGGGACAAGGGCAAAAAAAAAGGTTTTGGATGCTGTTTTCAACTTTGCGCAGAACCACTTCTTACTGTCCTTAAACAACCCATTTGACAGGGCTGCACTCATTATTAACGAAGGGTCGTCTTTTTATTACAAGACCAAAATTCAGATAAGCTTTTATAATTTACAGGTTACTTTTCTTAAGCACAATAATCACTACAATATTAATGTACAGACTATTTTCCAACAACTTGTGACTTGGCTGCAGCGGATCGGTGCTTATATAAAGAGTACCTTAGAGTAAATTTCTACGTACTATCATGTAGCTTAACGGAATGGCCAGTAGCAGCCGCTGTTTTGCGCATTCTGGCATGTTAGTGTACTATTCATCAATGACAGCATTACTGTTTAGGAAACACGAAGGGAGACATCATTAGTGAGACAAGTCATTAGAGTCCATAATACAGTGAACGCTCTTTAAGGGCAATGGGAATTGGAGATAGAATTTTTAATTTTAATTTTAAATAAACTAACTTTTTTAGAGTTTGCTTTGGAAATCTGTATTCATACTCATCCATCGCAAGCCATATAATCTCATGCAAATAACGTTTGTTTTCATTTTTTGTTTGTTTTTTTTTTCTTTTTTTGTGAAACACTCAATCACATGCAAACAACATTTTGTAGTGTTTTTTTAAGCTAACTTTTTTAAATGGAATTAATCAAAAGAACACAGAGCTTAATTTTTCAGTATTCTCACTGTATATATCTATATCTATATCTATATAAATATATACATATATGTCAAAATACTTAAATTTCAGGTCATATCACAGGAGCTCAAACACATCTCAGTGGTCGAAGTTGATATTGGAGTGATGTTCCAGCAATGGTTACTTGTTTGGTCAGTATTTTTTAATGGACAAATTGGAGATGAGTGACATAGTCCTTGACGGTGCTGTTTTCCCCCAGTGCAAAGTTGGATATAACATTTGAGAGGTTACTAAACGGTTTGCTAAGCTCTTTACTAAGTGACATCAAATGTCATTTTAAAAATATAAAATATATATTGTTACTATTGACTATGGACCAAACTAGATGTTTTGGATCTTGTCTTGCCTACTTTAACTGCTATAGAATTGCAGTAGTCTCATCATTCTGTTGCCTGACAACAACTGTTTTTCTCAGTGTTTCAGAAAGCTAGTTTTGTGCACTTATTGAACCATAGTGAGCTCTTTCTCAGTGTAAGTGCATTTCTGCTCTTTTTCGGAGATTAATCTCTGTATTGTTACCAGTCCTGCAGCGTTGTTTTTGAACAGAACTTGTATTAGGTAAAGACTGTGAATCTAGATGTTATTTGTGGCATGGTTATGCATTAAATGGTAAATAGTTTTAATGATAAATCCTTTTCTTTTTTAACACTGACTGTCTTGCAGGGTCAACTGTTTCAAGTATGTGTGCAGTATTATGACTCCTACTCTAACAGTATTATGCTAAATATCCTATTAGGTTGTAGTGTTTGATTTGTGTCCTTATATAGTTTGTGATGATTTTCAAACCATGTCTTAAATGATTCCTGTAATGATGTTGCGTATTCAGTATTAACCTGATGATGCTTTCAGCTTCTTACTTCTTTAAGTCTTTTGTACCTTCACAAAGAATGCTTCGTAGCAGGCTGTGAAATGAATCTGTTTTGTACATATGTGCCAACAGCTTGATGGTTGCTTTTTTGAACTGTAGGAACAAATTGCTTGCGTAAATAAATAAATTTGAAAATCACTTGTGTGTATTTGTTAACGAATAACAGTGATCCTGTAGCTGTTTCTTAAGGTATTGATTTACATTTCCTGACAAAAAGGTTTTCCAGTTATCAAAAAAAGACTCTATTACACTGTAAAACAGTCATAGGTCAGTGGTAATTTACCAATACATAAGGAATGTATTACAATGTGAGGTTACAAGGTCAACAAAGTTTATTGGGTTTTCTGAGTTTTTAGTACAAAATGGCCTCTCAAGGAGTATAGTGTTTAAAGTGGGTTAGATATGCTGCATTAATTACCATGGCAATGTGAAAGTTCATCTTGGTAAGCCAGTAATCAGTCAGTCATCTTCTATACCACTTCATTCTGTTAAGGGTTGTGGGGAAGCCTGGAGCCCATCCCAGAACAAATAAGTCACAGGACAGGGCACACACACACACACACTACAGGCAATTTTGGATACACCAATCAACCTAAGGCACATGTCTTTGGATTGTGGGAAGAAACCAAAGAACCCAGAGAAAACCCACCAAGCACAGGGAGAACATGCAAACTCCACGCACACAGACCTATGGTGGAAATCGAACCCCAGGCCTGGAGGTACGAGGCGACGGGGCTAACCACCACGCCACTGTGCCGCCTAAGCCAGTAATTTTGCTTTGTAATATATACCCTATGTGCTGGTAAATGCTGTACAAATTTACAGTATGTCTTCAAGCTATTTTTATGTTTAGCAAAAACAATTATTTATTTAAACGACATCACTGGAACAGAGCATACACCATTCTGCTGTATTTGGAACCAAAAGTACACCACTACCAGCAGTGCAGTTTGCTGAGCACTGACAATAGTTTTCAGACCAACTGTAACTTGGCACCTGAGAGTTTATAGCTTTCTTGTGTATTTCTGTACTGTCCTTTGCAGAGTCAGGAAAATAGGTTTCTCCTTGATTCATTCAGTTTCACAAACCACTTTTTAAATTTAGAGTTGAGAGCCTCTCATGCAACACAAGGTATGCGGCATAACACTGGATGCGGTATGCGGTGACAATTGAATGCAGCGCGCTTCAGTATCGTCAGTTTCACCACAAATGTGTTTGGATGCGAGCTTAAAAACCCCACACAGGTAGAGCAGGACCATGTCAAGTTAACCTGTGCAATACAGGGGAGAAATACATTTTATAGATATATACAACATGACCGCTTAAACTAAAATGTTAAACGTTACTCAACCGAAATACAATAGTACACACTACACGTTTTAGGCTGGACTACTCCGTTGCACAGAATTTACTTGGTAGACGTCCTTTATCTATATTCATGATGTCTATTTTGTGGCTGCTTAACAGTACGCGTGTTGCCACCCGTTCCTCGTTTCCACATCTGAGGGGAGGCAACAATATGGCTTACCACGGTGTTTACTTCTGTTTACATGACATTTTACGCGGGGGAGGGACAGATAAATCAAGAATGTATGTTAAAATGTCTTAAATATTAAAATGTCTTAAATATTAAAGAGAATGGGTTTGTAAAAGTGATTCCAGGATCTGACATCGGTGGAAAGGAAAAAAAAAACGATCTATATAAAACGAATTAGTACGTTTGGAGCAGTTATGTGGTCATAACTAAGTTTCATCAGTCTTTTTCAAAATCACAGCGATCACCCCGCTCATATTTCTCAATTTACAATGCTTACGAATTTACAGCAAAATTTTTATGGGGGATAATTGTTTTTGTAATACCACATATGATCAGACGGTGGGAGCAAATTACTTAAAATGAGTATCTTGAGGGTCTAGCACATCCTCAGGTTCCAAACACCAGCAAAACGGTATTTTAGATTTTTCTAGACTTTATTTTCAGAAATTGCATCAACAAGTAGATACCACAAGACAAGTTAATTAAGTAATTAATCATTAAATTAAATTAAAAAGAAATAAATATATTCACAGAATGAAAACATCCAGATATAAACAGTTCCATAGCTTACCTTAGATCCATTTATACAGTACAATGACAACCAGATACATTTTCTCTGTTGTAATGCATTTGTCAGTCTACTCTGGTTTTCAAGCGAAAAAATATTTTATCCATTTCCCTGAACTGCTTGCAGGTGCAAGGCATGTGGACACTGTCCAATGCAACACAAACCACGTCTGAAATGTGGTGCCTGCCCAGTGCAGGTGTGTTCCATGCATTTACACACAGATTCTTACTGATATGGGTGAATGTTGTCAAATTGTTGCAAGTAACCCACAATGCAACAAGGAGAACTGTACATTCACAGGGCCTTAAACTCATCACCTTGAAGCTGGAGGTTACAGTGCTTCTTGTTTAGCCAGCATACTGCATATCTTGTTCTGCCCAAATATTTAAATATATATTAAATTCATAATGAACATGTGCTTCTTACAAGGAAGGCAGGAGTCCTTTGAAACTCACATGTGTAAATTCCTTTTATGCTCTCCCTGATACGTGGAGTAACTGGACTGAAGGATTGAAGTAAAAGGTCGAACCAATAGGCTTGGTGTAGGGTCAATTTCTAACGTTAGCACTACTGTCAAGAGAACAAGACTGTAGAACTGGCTCAAAGTAAGATGATAGAAAAGCCAAGTTTCTCAGAACAGGAGTGGCCACCTCATTAAACACCCTGCTGTAAATCACAGAACTGTTGGCGACGCTGCAGTAAATCCGCACACCAGTTATCAGCCTGTAATAAACCCATATTCTGTATAAACACTTTTTAAGTCCAGTTAAAACTCAGCATAAACCTACGTAAACACAATGACTCATTTGTATGAGCGCACTTAAACCCAGTCACTGTACTCCAACAGAAACATGTGGCCAGATTGCAACACTGTTGAGTGCACAGGTGTGTTTTGGCAAAGGAATTTTGAGCTGCCATACTGGCTCTTGACAGAGCAGGTACACATTGTGTTATTACGTATTAGGTAGTTTAAAGCATTTGAATTTTTTAGTGTTCTGGGAGTAGCCTCAAGCAAACATGCACGGTACACACACACACACACACATACAGACACGTTGAAGCTCAAAGAATGGCAGGATAACCATATCCCGTCCTTAAGCCGTACTCACTGTGAAGTCACAAATTCTGAAATAACCAGAGAAGAACAGAGGCTGTCATACAATAAACCTGCTTCTCAAATATGTAGAGACTGCTAACCTTGAGGCAGTTGGTGTAGAAATAAAGTCTGGGCTAAAATCACTTTCACATCAATGGCTCATAACACATACCGCAGTGCACATACACGATGCACTTACAATATCAAGGCCAGTGATACAGATTAGCAAAGCAATCCATCTCAATGATAACAAATGACCTTTGTCAAGAGAGGTCAATAACCTGTGTGAGGTGTTCAACTGCTATAGGGTTTCAATAACGCATGAAGCTTGAATATTTGGGAATACTGTGTAAGTCACTGTGATTTAAATGTTGCTTATTTTGATAGACTGGCAGACTGGAAGGTCTCAGGTACAGCCTGCAATCATAGGGTTGCAGCAGTGACTTTGTATGTCATGCGAAATACAGCATAACCTGCATAACAGGTGTATCGCACATTATGAATGTAGCTTTTTGATGACAAACATCAGTGTCATTGACTCATGCCTGTCGATGTTGTAGGACAGATCTGTAAATGAACACCATTTACATAAAAAACTGCTCACAGAGAAACAACGAGGTTGGATGTATTTTAATTTGAAAGTCACAATAATGAGAAAATTAAAGTTTTATATACCACAAATTGCTGCAAATTATTTTCACAGCTTATGGTTTCCAGGGAAACTCTTGTGTTGCAGTATAACAGAATCTTACCCAGAAGCTACTCTGGGCATTTTGAAGTAAGAAAAACGAAATACAAAATGTAACTTTTACAGTATACTAACATATGACATGCATTATGCATGGTATTGTATAATTTCTCATTATCATTTTATGGGTTGCATTTCAAAATGACTATTAAATTTTGATTGTTTGAGGCTTCATAAATATGTATCTATGATAAATAACAGTGCTATTGGGAAACAGTATAAAAAGCTGTTATATCCATTTGCTCAGTGTGTAGGCCTCAGGTCTGTCATGCATTAAATATAAGGGAGTTTTAATTCAGACTTTCATTTTTAAGATAATTGTCTTTTGAAAAGTCTTCTTTTTCCTTCTGACAAACTAATAAAAGCCTCACTCCCCCGCAAATATTTTATTTGTTTTTTTTTCTGCATGGAAAAACAATCACAACAGCATGGTGGCGAATTGTGTAAAGTGTTTGTAAAAACCAATTACAAAGAATGTGAATAAATGTGTTTATTTAAACAATTTAAATATGTTTCCCAGGCCTATTTAGTTCCAAAATATGTTTTGCTGTGCAGTATCCCATGCGTTGCAGTCGTGTTAAACAGTTTCTCCTGAGATGAACAGAAAATATGTCTACCATATTATTGAAAACAGCTAAGAGCAGGACAAATTAAACTATGTATGTATTTCGATTTCCACCACAGCTAACGTTATATATGACATCAGAACCAAGAGTATGTTACAATTCAGTCTGAACACAATATATTTGTATTAGAGGCATAAAAATGGGAGGTAGTCATCCCTATTATTTACAACGATTGATTTAAATAGTTGTGAAGAGAGGCTAAGCTGTTCTGACAGCCTGTGCAAAGATAAAAAAGGAGGGTAGCAGCTAATCTCAGATGTCCCATTCCACCTGTGGCCGGAGGCTGTTCACATCTGATGAACGACATCACAACAGGCTCGGAGGTGCAGCCTAGCTGGCAGCCAGGAGAGCCTGTGACACGTCCATGGCATGTTGGCCCTCATTTTAAGTTTCTTTACAGTGTCTCCCACACCTTTCAGGCCTGCCAGCTATGATGATCTGTATAAATCGTGTAGAATACCTTCCATATTGCAAGAATGGGAACTGTAGGGATTGAAATGTATCGCTCTCTTAATGACAAAGGCCTAATTTATCAGAACCAGAGCACTCTCATCATGATATAGGCTTGAGAGTTGAATGTGGAGGGAGGGAGGTGTAAATAACCCCCCAGGTACCTACATTTATACAGTACCCAGATGACAAGGACTGACTTATTCACATTCATACACTACCCAAATGAGAGGGGCAGTGTTGACCACATCTGTTTCCCACAGTTATATAGTCCCACTAATGAGACTTACAGTTGCAATCACAAGCTCTAACAGGGCCAAAGTACAAAAAATGATTTTAACCTAAAGCCAAGCTTGGATGAATTGATGGAGGCTGAATATTATCACAGCTTTGTGACAGGTCCAACGAAGGACCAGCCTTTCTTCAGTCATTAAAAATGCCATTAAACCAAGACGTTTAAAGCTTGCTAATTAAAACATAAAATTTTTATTTTTAGTGTTTCGTTATGGGTCCTCGTAATATTTCTGTTCACTTTTTCTTTGCCTATGTAGTAGATAAAGACCTAATGGATTTTTTTTTTTTTTGTGAAGTTATTGAAGTGCTTTTTGATTATTAATTTAACCCCCATTATGCAAAATACTGCCTCATCTGGGAGGAGACTGAGAGCGAGGACAGCTGGAAGCGACAGTCACAGCTGTGCTGTCCTGACGTGTCCAAGGGTCCAAAGCCACGCGCTCAACACTCCTGAGTCAGGTGTTGCCATTTCCTCTTGGCCATGCATTCCACTGTGGGGCAGGGGGTCAGGACATCAGCTTAGAAGATATGTCACTCCAGAACAACTCCTGCACTGCACTGGCCGCGAATATATCGTCTTTCTTCACTTTGGCTAATGGGAACAATATGTTAAGTTGAACAAAACAATGTTTTGGAATGTATGTAATGAGTATTAATTGATTTATTAGGCTCCTAATGAAATGGTATGTAGAAACAGACAGAGCAATGCAGCGTAGAAGCACAGGATTTTTACTGGTTGGAGTTACAAAAAAATATGTATCATACATACTTTCTATTTTTGGTTACTTTTTGGTTTTCAGCATGCATTAACTAGTAAGTTCAAATAGAGATTTGAAAAATGGCATATTCATGTTGCCATGTTCTCACCCTGGATTTGTTCTGCAGCTGACAGACTGGGGTGTGACAATGCACCCCCTATCCGCTGTTTACCCACACTTTTAAGTGTTAAAAAAGGCTTCAGGTACAAGGCTACGTAACCTGTAACTCAGCTGATGTGTGTGGGGGACTCTCGTCATGTGGGCCACTCTCAGCAAAGATTTTCTGAAGAACTTGGTCTCAGTAATGAAAAGATGTTCCCTTCCATTTATGTTCTACCAACTGGAGGAGACAATATGACAATATGGCCAATGATGTGTGGAAGAGAGGACAAGGAATGCAGGGATTTCAAAGACTAGACTCACCAGGTAGACAAGACCAGGTAACCTGATGACTCTAATAGGAATAAACATGCATGTGTCACTGCACTGAAGTTATCTGTAGAAGAGGCATTTTAGAAAAAGAAGCAACAGCAAAAAAACAGAAATAATATCAGCAATTGAAACAACAGTACCAAAAGTCACAAGCATCAGGAACAGTCTGTCTACAGATAAAAATTAGTTGAGAATGTTCACCTTGAAATAATAAGGATATTCAGCTTTTAGTGTCACTGCATACATATACATGCTGCATCTACATGTCTCAATGAAATTTATCCTCTACATTTAACCCATCCCCTTTGGGACAGCAGTGAGCAGCCACACATGGCACCTGGGGAGCTAGCACTAAATGTCTTGGTCAAGGACACACCTGCCTAGGGTGGGATTTGAACCAAGAAACATCTGTATCCCTGATTGATGGGTTACCCATTGAGCCGCCAGTCCACAAATAACAAACAACAGACCCTCTTATTTTATCTACTGGTCAATTAAAAAAAAAAAAAAAAAAAAAAGATTCCCATGTGAGCATGCCCACCTGCTGCCATCACTGGCTAATCAAAGAAATAGTTTTGCTTTGAAGATGTCCACCCTGTCACGCCCACAGCCAGCCACACCCCTCCCTTCGGTTCAAATGAGGCACATCCATGCCCTTTTACCTGTTATATTTAAACTGTGCAGTTCTGATCTTTCATGTGAACTATGGAGTTCCTATGACCATTAGTGAGCTTTGCAATCTCCTTGCATCTGCTGGACCTGCTCCTGCTAGTGTAGCCCCCACTTCTGGCCCTTCCATTCTACTCCCCTGTGTTTTCTTCTTATGTTCTTTGTTTGTGTGGTAGTACTGCCTCTGGTGAATAGAGTTACTCCACACTTGGGTCCCAGTTCTCTCTTTCAGCATATTCCAGTGTGACACACCCACTAACACCACTGGCCCATATAATAAATACTTGCCATGTGCATACGGTCTTGTGCTAACCCCATTGGCTACTCTAAAGTATTTCGGTTCATGTTTATACGCCCTTCCACTGGCTCCTACAGTTAGTGCAACAAATGCATTAATATGAATTTTAGTACCGACAGTTATAGGTGTTTCAGTTCATTCAAATTCTTCCACATATTTGTGGAATAATGACGATTGGGATAGTGTTTGGGCTTTTGAAAACTAACACAAATGCTGGTAGCAGAGAAATTTGAATTGCTGTCTACGTGAAATGACAGTGCTCTCTGGAGTGAAGGAGTAGGTCTTCTCTCAAATTCTGCAGTGTCTCCAACTACATGCAGTCAATTTTCTCTTTTACAGTTTTTTTTTACATTTTGCAACATGGAAATGGAAAAATAAATTAAGCTTAGTAGTCTGTGTAACTGCTACTGCATGTTAATGGCAGTTAAGCAGAAATACTCAAAGAGTTTGATTCATAAGAAAGAAATTCTCCACAGACAATGCAATAGTGAACCTGAAGATTTCAGCATGAACATAAAGTCTCACAGGCTGAATTCACAACACATTAAGGTTGCACTTGCCTTGCATTTGCAAACAGACAAACCATGTTTATATGGCTGAGTTCAGTATGTGTTCTGAAAAATACACATGCAAATACCGTGAACTACAGAACATTGCACTTTATTTCGTGATAAAAATAGAATGGAATTGTGTGTATGTGGAAGGGGGTTTACACATAGTTAAGAAGACTTAAAACAAACTCCTAACATTAAACCCAGAGTTCTTCTAAACCTCCAAAGCCTACTCAAAAAGAATTGTGTCCCCATTCATATAAATACTAGCTAATCTTTTTTTCCTTTGAATCTTATTAAAAATGAGCATGTTTCCTCCGAAGATAAGTGCACAGATTCCTACTTTATGTGTTTACTGGGTAACAAATTAAAGAACAAGCTATCCTTGTAGTATAAGCAAGCAGTGAGTACTACAGTTAGGAATGAATGAAGATGAAAAGGAAAAATACTGGAGACTTAGGGGGGTGAGGAAAAACAAATTAACATTTCCATCATTACACTGTCTGTCCTGCCAACAGACAAACCCAGGAGCTTGTTCAGTGGGATGTGTCACTGCTGAGCCCAGGCAATATGTGTGTACGATGGAAATTTACAACTGGAGGCAAATGGAGTCCAAACATTCATTAGTTAGGATCTGTGTGGTGCTTCAGGGGACAAAGCGGAAGACTTGTTCTATAGCTCCAAGCCCCTCCTGTTGACTCTCAATGCTGAATCTGAAACATGGGAACTTTAACTTTGTTCAGCTTCCCAGCAATATCCAATACAGTAGCAGTGCATCCTGTACAGGAATTGGGTTCATATTAATTCATTCATCCATTAACCTGGTGCTTATCCAGCAAGGTCATGGGGGTAGCCTGGCTCTTATCCTGGGCAGCCTGGGGCACAAGATGGGGTATACTCTGGACAGGGTGCCAGCCCATCGCAGGCCATGCATGCACACACACACACACACACACACACACACACACACACATGGGTAGTTGATATTGATTTTAAAAAACACTAAGTACAATAAGTTGGACAACATCTTCATACTTTTTCCTGAAAGAAAAATCAATTGATTAACTGTTGAAAGAACAGGTATGTGTGTTGATTTAACGTCTGCTCTTTGCTCTTAGCCATCAGTCAAACTGTGCCATTGATTAAAGGTTGTGTCAAGTATTTGAGCTGCATCACTCTGATTGGTATCAGCAGCGGGTTAGAAACTAGATGTATCTCTAACAAAGAGGGTCCTGTGTATGGGTGCAAACTGAAATTGCTGTTGATTTCTCCAGAAAAGGTGTAAGGTACGAATTCCTCTCCTAAATTATCCACGGTTCTACAAAACTGAAACATTTGTAATACATTGTAAACATATTTTTTTAGCAGGTGTTGTTAGTTTGTTATTTCAAAAACAGGCTAATCCTAAATGAGTTATTCTGCATATTTTCAACTTCAAAATGCTTAATATGCTGGATGTTTAAAATGAAGGAATTCAGCTGAAGTCTGTTACTTTTAAAATATATTGTGAAGTCTTGTAAAGTATTTGCAGTGCACTCTTGTCATGACGTATTAGGACTTGGATTGGACGCATACTGAGGAGGCCCGTTAGTTATCTGGAGGTGCATTATCGCTGTTCATTGAAGCACTTATTTACGTGTTGAAACAACTGGTACAAAGGAAACAGCGCCAGACAGAATAAGAAGGCAGATAAGCTAAATCAGTTGCATCAGCTGTTTAAAGTATTTTTCATCTGGCTTTTACTAGTATCTGGGCAAAAATTAGCTGCAGCTCATGGAAATAATTTTAGTTAGCTGATCTTCATGTTTATAACATTGCCTGCCAAATACTAATGGACATCGAGTCACTTCTGTACAACGCCTCAGCTCTCCTCATGCATTCTGCTGCTCGCGCCTTTGCAGACTGACATATCTATCACACCAACAGTGTACTGTTAGAGAAATGTCAGTTACAATAATGGTCTGCTAAAGTCAGCAGGTTAAAAAAACGTATTGAGGGGCAATAACTTTGAGGTGGCAAGTAAGGGGAAAACGGAACATGCACAAGAAACGTGCTATAAAGTACACAAGGAGGCCTGGACGGATGACAAGTCACAGTGGGGCAAAAGCAGAGTGAACAGCCAAAAGCAGAGTGAACTGCCAAAAGCAGAGTGAACAGCAGCTGCTCTGTGTGTCCAAACAGGCCCCAGGGCTAAGAGGGATAGGGGTGAAACAATGCTGAATGTGAGCTGCCAACCAATATTCTATATGGCAAGGAATCAGTAACGACAGTTTTTTTTCTTTTGACCACTCAACAGACACTTGCAGGTTTCATGGTTCTTATGGGTCCTTAGGTGACCCAACCTCACCTCTTTTCCTGCTACTTCTGCCCCTGCTGCAGCTGGTTCTGGCAGCCGAGCTCAAGTGGTCTCTGAAATTGGATGATGTATTTGGCTGTACTGGTGGGGTCTGACAACAAGGGTGAGCCAGTCTGGGCGTTTATGCCTGTATTACACTGAACATGGCCAATCAGATTTAGGAAAACACCTGTCACCTAAGCAACAGGAATAAAGGGCAAATTTACAAGTAATGGCAACATGTCAGAAACAAAATATGACAAAATAAAGGGGTGTGAATTCTTTGTGCATGCAATATGCAGTATATAATTGTTTGTGGTTGCTGCTCTTCTGACAGAAGTCAGAAGGAAACAAGAAATTCATTGTGCTGTGTACAATGACAGTATAATGTACCTTAAACCTTGACAGACATATTTGGTCACGGTTACTTTAAATGGCAAAACTGCTGACACTACAGCTGTGTAATTAAGTGTGATTTCCACATTGGTTCATGGTCTACTGTGCATTAACGGGGTGCAGAGCATCTCACCTGAATGCAGTCGGTGGACATTCTGTCCTTAGCACCTGCAACATAACCTCCTAATAAGACCATTTTCAGGGCACACTGATGGAACACATCAGTTTAGCATTGGCCGTGCAAATTGAATCTTCTGCTGAATTTAATAACCACCTTATGTGCAATGAATAACGACAGGGCACTACAATTCCCAGCACCACTCTGAATGTGTTCACTATCTTTCTTGCCTTAATGTGCCATTTACGTGGGCAGCTGTTTCTAATTTAACGTGTCGGGATCAATGTTTCATTCATTATTTACCCTTCAGAATTAAAAAAGACAAAGTCAGATTAATGTTGTCTGCAGTCATTTAAAAGTTAATGTGTCTGTATATCCCCTGGCAATTCATTGCATTAACCACTATAAAATTTATGGGATATAATGTTGTGGGCTTTCTAAGGTTTTTTTGGTCAGCAAGTTTCTACCCTGAATGATGTGCATTTGAATTATGGGACCTGGCAGAACATTTTTAGAAATGTCAATGCTCAGTTCTGTAAAGTCACAACTATGTACCTTTTAGAGAGGTAATTACGGTGATGAGCGTTGTCTTTCATACTGCCACACGTTAATAACTGTCATTAGCTTTGTGGACTTTGTGGAAGAAATGCTAAAGAAAGTTAAGCTTTATACTTCGGGGCTATACTGGGCTGACACCTGTTGGTGAGTACACCATGCTTTACTGTCAGCAGTCCTGGAACTCAGCATTAGAAACAAGCTGTTGCTAATGCAGCTTGAGGTGCTTTGAATTGCACTTGTTTTCCACAGATCAGAGGAATTGTGCAATTCATTGTACAGTACCCGCCCAGCCGTGAACGATCAAACAAAATACAATGAGATGTTATTTATACATATATGGCTCATATTAAATGCCTTTGTTAAGTGAGAACCACCAACTAATGAAACTAAAATGAAGACTTAGAAAAGTGCTATTATTTTAATCATTCAGACATTCTTAATTTTAGATTCATAACTTGTCTGCAGCGACTGCTTATTAAAAAGAGGAAGTAATGAATATGTGTTTGTAATGTTTGCATAGGGAGGAAACACTGAGGTGAGAGTGAGTCTAAATGTGGAAGGGAGTTTATTCAAGCACAACAACATGTTTGAGTGAAACACTAGGACTTAGGTACAGAGGAGTGAAACAAAAAATATGAGGGTAAGGCTAACTGCAGAACTAGAGAACAGGAGAGGAAACCAGCAATCAAACAACAGACATGAAGAGGACAACTAATGCCTAGCCATCTAATAGCTAACATTAACAATAACCAGCCAAGAGGAAGGGAAACTAAAACGTTAAATAGAGACCCAGGGAAATCCAACCCAGGTGTACACTCTTAGACAATTGGAGGTGCAAAAAGGAATGAAAGGCAAACATAGAAATCCCACACGCACTAGACAAGACAGGAAGGCTAGAAATAACACAGGCTAGACAGGACAGGACCATGCACATGACAATGTTACCATGGACAGCTTTTGCTGCCTGCTATTCCTAACACAGTCAATTTAGCCAGAAGCATCCTGCCCCTTCTCATTACCATTTCTCCACTCTCAGTCTTTGCATGCACTCAACACTGGGGCAAGACCATCAGCCTGATGCATGTTCATGTGATCTCTTCCAATCATTTGTCATTGGCAGAGGTCACATGGTCTTTAACATACACACGTCCTGATGATTGCACGGTTCTGTACAAATCACAATACTCTGTGTCCGCCTTCCATTTTATAATAAAAACAGTATCTCTCCTCCCAGGGACACGTGAGAGCACAAGTCACAAACAGAAGCTTTACTGCTGAAACACCTATGTATAGCCACAGAGCCAAATTAAATGTAGGGAGAAACAATTGTTTTTCAACAGCAAGGAAACCCTGGCCACTTTTCACTGTTTATAAGGTATAAGAGAAGTGCATTCCTCTTGGTATTCTCTTATCCACTCCTCTCACAACATAATTTTGACTGTTTGGGAGGGGGGGGTTGAAATTTGAAAGTGACTGTTTGGGAGGGGGGGTTGAAATTTGAAGGAAACAATGACAATAACATGAATAACAGCATTAGCATGACTTTGAGCAAGGTGGAGACCACATTTCAGGCAGGGGTTTTTAGGTATTATTACTGAGACAATATTTTAACTGTAAGTACATCTTGGCCTTCAGGTGTAGCTCATCGCTTCAGTTTCTGCTTAGACTGAAGCAGCACCAAGAGGGCTCTTCTGTCTCATTCAGTTCCTGTTCCTGTTTTTGTTCCTGATTCACATTCTGGTTTATTCTTCTTTTATGGTGATTAAAATTTATTAGCACCGTCTACGTCTCCAATTGGGTTCTTGCCTGAGATCACTTGAGAATTATCAAGCAGATGTGTGTAAGCTCAAACTACAGTATCTTTGAGACAGGCATTTTGCATGCAATGCGTGAAGATTCCAGAGCATCATATCTCCACGGCTCATGTCTCATTGGGCTGGCACAGCTGCCTAATTAATCCACCTCATGCAGAATCACTTAATTGCGCACCCGCAGATAATGGTTTGTGTGATTTATCACACTTAGCTGTAAATGTCACGCGTCCCCACATTATTGATTGGCGAGGCGTCCTGACGCACTTTGTTAAGATTTCGGTAGTAATTAAGGCCAGGTGGACAGAAGGGTGTAAATCAGGAGTGTGTCAGTGGGATATGCAGTCAGTAAGGAGCGGCTGAGCTAGAGGAGCAGAGAGAAGGCAACCAATAGCAGACGGGTGACCTTTTGGTGTCACCGTGCAGAGTACCGCCACCCACACAGGAAGCCTCTGTGTAGTGCAGACAGTGGGACTACAGCACAATGTCTCTAAGTCGAAACCAGGTCATTGCCAGAGCTTCTGGTGTGGTCAAAGAGCTGAAACTCGTCCTGAGCCAGCGACAGCAAGCAGCAACAACTGTAACAACTATGCAAACAACAGCTGTTTGTTCCACTTCACTTAGCCTCACCCTTTGTTTGCTTTCCTTATATAGATAACACATCAACAATGCCTCACATTTCATTGCTGTTCTGCCAGATAGTCGGATATGACACCGTCGGCAGAGGGTGCGACTCCAGTTACTGTCCCCTAACAGCTTCTGGCCCAGGCTAACAGGTGTAAATAACTTCAAAGAGCATATTTGGTAACTGAGTTCTCTCCAAGGGGATTTATCAGGTTGATTGATAATGTCTGAGCTTTCCAGTTGGTCAGCCATGAAAAGGAAAAAGAGAGTGAGTTGATTCAGAAAGATAGCAAGAGCAATGCGGTGTGGGGTGTTAAGCAGCCTGAGAGCTGAGGTATAACGTCTGTGGAGAACAGAGATAAGACATGAGTGGAAAATGGCTGGCCCATAGCACCAACGCGACCAACATGCCTGTACATTAAATTCAATTAAAACATTGAAACTGCAATTCTGGCAATCTAACAGGTTTTAAAAGCATGTGCGGGAAGGTTAAATATAAAATATACAGATAGGCAATGGCTTACAAAGGGCAGCTTGTCTTTCAATAATATGAATTGCAACAATATGACAGCATGACAGCAAAGTGAGAAATCAGCCGTGAAATGATGAAATGAAACTATTTAATATTTGTTCTATAATACATACGGGATACAGTGTTCTTGATGTAATTATTTGTGTGTAAAAAAAAAGTGGCTTTACTTTTTAAAAAATTTTGAAAGTTCAAGTTTGAAACTAATGGATGAGGTTTACTGTCCTGAGGTGATTCTGTTTGGGTCAGTAAATGTTGAAATTGCTTTGGCTTTTATGTTATATCTGTGGAGCTGTTGTTTCACCTCATCAAGGTAGTTGACCCAACCTATTCCGTCAGAAATTAAGTTGATGGTAAATCTTCAAGACAGAAAACCCATTTAACAAGCAAACCCACACAGGGCTTGCAATTAACCAAAAGTTCAAACTCAACAATGCTGGAACAAATGTCTCAATGAATTATACAAACACCTAAGAAAAGATTGTGGGCTGTTAGCTTTAAGGACAATGTTAAACAAATTTTATTTAGATTTTTTTCATTCAGCACCACAGCACAGAGAAAAATATAATTTGAACATCAAAGGTACATCAGGCATGAGCGCTGAAATTTATTTGGTGTATGTTAAATTTATTTAGCATCTGTCTTCCACCAGTCCTTCTCAGGGCAAAAAAAATGCTTTGCCTTATCTGTAAACTTACAGGCCCCAAATATATGCCCTTTCACTCAATAGAAATGCAAAACAAGGTGGATTAAACAGTTATAAATGTGTACTGAAATAAAGCCTTGGTTTCTTTACTAATAGTTTCAAATTGTGTTTTTAATCCACTGTTTAGCCTCACCTATGACAATCATTTTGGGTGGATGTCCACACCATATGGCTGCACACTTTACCAAAATTGCCCCAGTAAGACCACAAATCAATTTATCAGAGGCTGTTGTTCAGCCTCTTAATCTTACATGGTTTGTTTTCAAAATACAAGTAATAAACATGTCTCCCAATTAAAATAAATCCCACTGGGAATGCATGTCATCAAAGTGAAGGATGACTGTGAAAATTTATTTATTAGCTTCCATGTTGTGTAACTTCCCCAAAAGTATCCATGTGTCACATGGCTCTTAGAGAGCAGCTGACGTGCTCGTATTACTCAGCACACTTTTTCCTGGTTTTTACTGGTTTGTACTGGTTTCTCCACCCTAATAATTACCTGTTTGAGCAGATCTCCACCCTCACAGTGAGTGAGCTGGACTGTGTTTAAGAAGCAGTCTGCAACAATGCAAGAATCCTTTCACGCATCAACGACGCAGAATTTATCAGTGACAGGATGGGGGAGCTCTCAGCAGCATTGGAAACCATGTGCAAACACACTCATCTGCACTGGCTCTCACTGTACTCAAAGTTTGTGTTTAGTTGCAGAGGCAAAGCAGGAACCTGGTGGAACAAAACACACACACACCCACACCCGCTACCTCCCAAGATTTTTTACCTTAATTCGCACGTCTGTGAGCTATATTTTAACGGTTTAAAGATGTGTTTGCACAAATTATTGTCAACACAACCCTTAATGAAGAGAAAATAATAAATATTTTGGCAAACTTTGAAAAGCCAACAAAATCTGGCAGGAGTGTCACAGTTTAAAGCTTGATGTACTGAAGCTTGTGAGCAAAAAGATAAAAAGACTTATATCTAGACTTAGGTTTACTGAAGCGACTTAGATCTATTTTTTGAGATTAAAGGATTATACAAAAATAAGCGGGCTACCCAGAATGTGTTCTGTGGTGATAAGCTTACAAAAGGCACCTGTGGAAGACATGAAATTAACAAAAAGCTTGCAGTGAGTAGAATTGCTTCGTGATCAAGGCATTTGTCTGTAATTCAATTATCTTTTCTTTAACTTGGGGTATTTCATAGTGTGTGTTATGTATTAATATGTACTATGGTGACAAATTACAGGAAAAACCTGAATAAATGAATGGAGAAACATAATGAAGGAAGATGATTCCACACAGGTGTACTACATGGTACAGTTCACCAAGGAACGTCCAGTTACACTCTGTGTACAAATATGCTGAGCAGGCCCAGGTGATTCTCAGTTTGGATCAAGAGGGTAAGATGAGATCTAAGTGACAGAGGGTTCATTGTTGGGGCATGGATGGGAGGAGCTTCAGTCACAAAGACTGCTCAGCTGGCTAGTCTTTCAATAGGAAAGTGTATCAACTAAAGTGATATCTGTATCTATGGGAAAGACATCAGTAAATAGGGTCGGACATTGTGGTTGACAGCGCAAATTTCATAGCCATGAAGCTCGTGCTTAGTGTGACGTGTAAGGAAAAGCAGAAGAGCGACTCTTCCTCAGGTGAGTAAAAATGTCAGTGCAGATTATGATCAGACTGTGTCAGCAAGAAACAATGTGTCGACAAACACTTTGTGTTGGTTTTTTTTATTTGTCACCCATCTATACACACACACACACACACACACACACAGTCTGATCTTGTGACAAAGTGTGAAAACATACTGTATGTTTGCATTTATATATTTCTCCTATTCATAAAATAGTTTTGTCTTTGTGGGTCATGAACGCTATGGAATAAAATGTCTGAATTATGTGTACAGCCATTGGTGTGATTTGTGTGAAGCCTTCAAGGCAAATAAAGGCCATTCCTGCTTTACGTTGCTCATCATGGGTAAGGATCTTGTTGCATTGGCCAAGACGATTTTTATAGCTCCTGGGAGAAAGCATATCCAGATAAAAGAGCCAACACCATCCCACACATTTGGAATCGTTCAGCTGTAAAGTATTGTCCGTACCTAAGAGGAGAGTATAAAATAGTGAAGTCATCATCAAAACATATCGTTTTACCCGTAGACATCAGACTTTATTATTTTTATTGTTGAATTACGTTATTTTTCATACATTTCCAGTTATACCATGAGGACAAGTCTCAACAGAAACCTACAAGACAGAATGAGAAAGCCACCTTGAATTATTACATCAGCATTTTACAAGGTACAGCATCACATGTAAAATTAAGGAATGCAACTGAATCTGCTGCTTCAGGGGTATCCACCTGTCCTGCTGTCTAGGGAGGAAACATTGATATCTCTGTAAAAGAATTACTAAAGGGATATAAGTTCATGAAGAATTAGCACAGGGCTGGACAGTTATAAGTAAACACCACAGATGCGTTCAATCATCATCAGCTACTGGGCTTCATAGACATCACGCAGTACACAGAGCATGTGATTTTTTGCATGCATATACCAGTTAAAAGTAAAATACCCCACCTGTAAAAATTAGGTCAGTTTTTTTTTTCAGATGAATGTCAGTTTAAATAACAGACAGTTATACTTTTAGTTGAATCCTTCCTTTTGTGTGAGACAGTTTAAGGGAAGTGAAAGATTGTTCAGAGACATGTAATATTCCCAGCTCCATTTGGAAAGTTGTAGTTATATTATGGTTAGACTAAGTGTCCAAAACATGGAAGATGAGCTGGCTTCCTGACACAAGCTATGTGAGTCAAACAGAGGCATTAGTCTAAGAAAGCCATTGCACACCTCCTCATTACCAACCCAGGTGTAAACCACATATCCTGCATGCGCCTAAGAATGATTTTATTTAGGTCAATGTACATAATAAATGGCTGTGAATAACTGTTGCTAAGCAATTCTGAAGCTGATATTACTTACAGTTTAATAAGAGTCTCACTCACATGGCTGCCTGGCACATTTCTGACATTTTGGGATCAAATACACAAGGCTTCGCCTAAGACCTGCACAGAGCACGCATCAAAGGGGCAAATGTAAATGTTAATAGGTGTCAGGAGATTATGTAAAGCATGATGTGCTGCTCTGCATCACGGCACCACGCGGAGCTGCAAGACTGCAGGTCCCACCTTACGCCTCTGTGCATCACAAAGCCATTTATAATGGGGTTTAACTCCCAAACCTCTGGATATTTTGTCAGGCTGGAAACATTTAGTGAGAATCTCAGAAACAACTGGCATTCCAGCCTGACAGCCATCAAGTGTGAAATCTTCAAATGCAGATTTCTAATTTTGTCCACATTTCAGGGATACCTGAGAATAAGTGAAACTTTACCTGTTGTTGAAGCGCAGACCTTCTTCCGAGAAGCATTTTTGTCCAGCTTCATGATCAAATGGCTGAACCTTGGAGTTGATCTTTTTCTGTCGAAAACCATTTCACTGCATTTTACGAATGCGCGTCTGAGTTTTCTAAGCTCAGTCAGCAGGGTCAACTAACTATTTATTTTTCAATGTTTAAAGACAGACAAGAAGCTTCTCTTTAAAAAAGTCAAATTACCAATCACAGGAACCTGATGCCTTTTTAGTTTGTGAAATTAAACTTTCCTGTTTGCTGTATGCTGGTTTCTGATTCTTCCTGTGATTGCTGAAAAAAGGATTCATTTTATCTAATTACATTTTAAATGAGCATTTTATGTTTGAAATATGTTTATTTTGCAACTCTAAACAGCACATACATGGCATAACATCCATCCACTTTACCCCCTTATCTAAGACAGGGTCATGGGAAGCCTGGAGCCCATTTAATGGTCATCATATTATTGTAATTAAATAATTGATACAAATTCACTTCAGGAAAAAGTAGATACTTTTTATGTAATTGCTACATGATTTTCATTCCCTAAGTGTGAGGCTTGTGGCCTGAAAAAGTCAAAACACAACTAGAATCACTGATAGAGACAAAGACCAAGAGAACTTGGAGAAGACCTTCTCACCATCATTCATTCAATGCAATTCACACAACATTTTCAAAAAGAACATGTACAGAATGCCAGCAAGGTCAGCTGTGCTTCAGACCTGAATAAAATCATCGACACCACATGGTGTGATTGATGTTATTTATATCAGTAAGGCCCTTTTTAAATGCAGTTGTGTACAGTGTAACTTCAGCGTGCTCCATAATGACGCACAGCGTAGATGATTATTCATACAAAGTTGTTCTGGTAACATATGTGGCCTGCCCTGATCTCAGTGTTCTTGACCATGTGAAGAAACAGCAAAATGTCACGGCTGATCTGGCACCCGAGAGCAGTACTGTGCTTGAGTCTGGCTGGGGAGTTTGTTGCATTTGTCTGTGATGCTGTTAAAATGTACTGACACTGGAGGTTGGGGGGGTTACATTCAACAGAATGTCCACTGTTTCATGCTGTTTAATTCTTTATTGTTCATCAGAAAGGTATGTTCCACACCATGTGAAACCAAGTGCGGCTCTCAGATTTAAATGCGCCCGGTTTCACCAATGAAATTTTTAAAAGACAGGACTCGATGTTTATAATGTAAGTGCTTTAAATAACCTGGGTATGAGTGGGGCTATAAATATAGGCTATTACTTATTATTATTCATTTAAATACTACTATTAAATATTAGTCTGTGGTTACTGAATAGCACAGATAAAGGTAAAACGTTTAGCCAATGATAAACAAAGGCATAGACATACTGCTAAAACTTTAAGAAACATATTTAATAGGTTGTAGCTTCAGATGCTTACTTATTCTTCTGATGGTGTGGTATATACACAGAGTCTCTGTTTTGCTGTATGCAGTTTGCTGGAAACAAGGCTTCCTATGAAATTACGTTGGTTTTGAACTGAAGCGTACAGCCGAGTGCATGTGATACAGATTTACCTAAAGAACAGGTGTGTTGAGATCTTTATGAAAAACTTTCACTTTTTCAGACCATGAGTATTAATGTGAGATTGACCCTTTACACAGTGCCAATCAACTGAGGTAACAGGGCTTTATAGCCAATATTAAAAATCAAAAGTCCTCTAACTGAAGACTTTATGTAGGTGTGCAGATTTGAAGTAAATGGGTTTCCTCTAAAGACAGCTGAGTGCTCCAGGGCTTACAGAGGGGCAGCGAGGGAGTCATGGTTATGTGTGCATATTCAGAAAGAATACCCATCTGTAACAGTGACTCTTCATCAGACATCACTGCAATGCTTGTTTTTCATTTAAGGGGAAAAAAACATGGAGCCACATTGGTTGTCAAATGCAGCTAGTAGTAATTCTAGGAAAAAAATTAATGAAAAGAAGATATTGCTACACACAGAAATGACTAGAAGCTGAGAGACTGACGGCTGAAGATTGGACATTTCTCAGGACCTCTGATTTAAGGGCTCTTTTAAAATTGCACCATGAATCTCAAGAGCCCCACCTCCCCCCACCGGGATATCCTCACCCATTTAAGACCAGTTAGATGATTGATGGTCATGTTTGCAAAGCAGCTATAGGGTGAGATTGCCAGGGATTCTCCATACTGTAAATTAGTAGGCTGTTTCTTTTCCCTGCCATGACTTCAGGTTGCACTGGTATAAAGTGAGATTTACATTAACACCTCTCTAACACACTGCACCACCCCCTCCCCCCTGAGCTGGTGGAGATATGTGCAACCGCCATCTCTCAGGGCATCTGTTCTGCTCTCAACTCCACCCCTATGTCAGAACATGAAAATAGGGTTTGGATTATATTGCTCTTGTCAGCACATTCAGTCAGCAAACATTTGTCCTTTTTGTCCTTGTGCTCTTAACAGAAAGCATATTACCAAATAGCTGCAGTCATACAAAAATGTATGCAAAAAATGGCTATACCTGTGCATCACTCAGTTGTGCAATATCTTTTGCAATAAAAATGTTTCTACTTGATGTACATGGGCCTTATTAATTAGCCATCTGAAATGCTGATTTATTTTAATGTGGTGTGTGTGTGTGTGTGTGTGTGTGTGTGTGTGTGTGTGTGTGTGTGTGTGTGTGTGTGTGTGTG
>JABJVR010000043.1:3870875-3894865 GCA_025773905.1 Chitala chitala | reverse complement strand
TATGTGCTCTGGGATGGGCTCCAGGCTTCCCCGTGACCCTCACCAGGAATAAGCGGTTAAGATAATGGATGGATGGGATGGACATATTCATGCAATATAATAACATTTTATCATTACACATTGAAGTGTCTAGGAAGACCCTTGGACATGGGGGTGTTGGGCCCATTCCCAGTGTTAATGTCATGAGGTGGCGGTACATTTGGAGAAGGAAGTAAAACTAGTGTGGTGAATGGTTTACTGGTCACTGCTGTGTTGTCATGATGCAAGACAGGTTTGCCGCCTCATTTCAAAACTTTGTTTCCACAAAATCACGTACCACACCAAACGCATATCGAGAGTCTGTTTACATAACAGTCTTCCTTCAGCAAGTTTGCATGCCTCAGTCAAGGCAATGAGCTCAGCTGCTTGGGCTGAAAAACGAAAAGGTAAATGATCCGAAGCGACGGTTTCATGTTCAGTCCACTGCTAACATTTTTGTAATATTTGTTTACTGTAATTTAATTTTTGCAAACACTGGTAAAAAAAATAGTGTCATAACATAAAATTTCATATTATCATCAATCCTACAATGTTTTGCCAGTACAAAGGTTTAATATCTCAGAATTTCTCACACACCTTGGACCACTTTTGGTGCATCCTGACCAGACCGGGAACATCCCACAGGAGCTGCGGTTTTGGAGTTCTTTTGACCCAGTCGTCTAGCCATCACAGTTTGGCCCTTGTCAAAGTCACTCAAATCCATATACTCACCCGTTTTTCTGTTTCCAACGCATCGACTTCAGGGACAAAATCTTCACTTACTGCCTAATATATCCCAACTACTTCTGGGTGCCATTGTCATGAGATAATCAGTTAATCACTTCACCTGTCAGTGACTATAATGTTATGGCTCATCAGTGTATAAGGTACAACTATGATATTTCATAAATGTAAGAGAAAATGGAATTACAGTATTTTCACCTTTTCACCTTCTGAGACTTTTTTTTGTGAATGATTACAATAATCAAAGTAAATGTAACAGTCATATGACTATGATTAAAGTTCATGTTTAAGAGTCAAATTCCACAGTATTGTTTTCAGCCAAAGGGGTTTGATGGCCCGGTAGTTAGCATTGTTGCCTTACACCTCCAGGGCTGGGGATTCAACTCTCACCTCTGCCCTGTGTGTGTTTGCATGTTCTGCCTGTACTTTGTGGGTTTTCTCTGGGAACTCCAGCCGTCCAAATGTGTGGTAGGCTGGTTTGTGTTTCAAAATGTATGATTGAGTGTGTGTGTGAGATTGTGCCCTGTCCAGGATGTCCACTTTATGCTCTAAACTCCCTGGAATATGCTGTAGGTCCCCTGTGACCCTGCACACGATAAGCGGCGTGAAAAATGGATGGATGGATGGATTTTTCATCAGTTGGTTTTAATAGTTTGAGTACAGTGTATTTGTATCCTAATGCAAAAGCTTGTAACTGTACAGTATGATGGCTCAGGACCCTACCCAGGATGTACCCTTCTTTGTGCCTTGTCTTGTCTGGTCTGGGTTAGTGAACATGTGTAGAGAACCTGCACAAGTAAATATGCGCAGCTCAGAGGGGAGGCACGGTTAATTTTTAGTCAAAATCTGTTAATAAGTACCTAATGAGAAGGCCAACTGGCAGTTACAAGCATTACATGCCGATGTTTTTATGCCAGGTTTCTGTTTCACTTCTATAACCATTGACTGAATATATCCTGTCATCCAGGCTTTAGCATTAGCACTGTACTCCAGTGGCAATGATTTAACCCCAGTTAAATCAGGTTTTTTTTTATTTACCACTAACAAGAAGTGATAGTTTTTCTCCAACCATACTACTCCCACTAGAACTGTTAAATGCTCCTTGGCCTTCTTAATCCCTGTACACTTCTCGTTCTTGAAGGTCAATGATTTCTCTGGTTTTAACTTGAAGAACAGCCCAGTCTCCTCTACATTATACACATCTTCTGGCTTGTACTTTGTCAACATTTGAGACAAAAGACCATTCAGTCAAGGCCTAGTGTCTTCATCTGCCACAAAACCAGCTTTACCCGACACCTTCTTCATCACAATTCTGTCAATAAATCAATCAACAAATTCGGTTGTCGCTGTGAACGATTTGTCATCAAGCGCCTGAGGCAGCGCTGTAGCCTTCTCAAGCAGCATAGGACACTTACTGGTTTAAATCATAGCAGAAGAGAGGGCCACATTGTCGTCTGAATTACGTAAAAGGCAATGGCGTCTGCTATCTACGATAAAATCTGATCACTCTGACTGTGCTTAATCTTATTTCCGCACCTCTTTATGGTGTTATCTGTTGTTTTTGCCGACAAACAGAAATTCGCCTTCCCACACTTTCAATGATGGAAATGATTTCGCATTTCTCACTCGCAGTAATAGCCTTCTTATGTGCTGACATTTTGCAAGCACATATTTAAATAAGAGTGCATGCGCCCGTACATAATCGGCGATTTAGAGGTGGGGATTATGCGCAAAATTACTTAAAAGAGAAACTATATAACAGCCATGTACGAAACAGCCGATGTACATTAATGTAAATCGGACAGTGCAGTACAATGTTATAAAGCATATATACGCTATATAATGTATTTCCGAATCGTGTCTTGGAGCAGCCATGGTTTTTTGGGTGTGCGTGCTCATTTTGACGTATAAAGTGTTATTTTTTTCTGGAAAAGAATGCTTTTTATGGCTTTTAGGGCTTAAAAAATTAATTTGAATGAGAAATGAATGAGATGAAGTTAGTTATAACACGTTACTAAAATTTAAGGGATTAAGTATTCCCTTTCAAAATACTCAAAATTATTTTCTTTATATATATACACACTCATTTGTATAAAGTATGTTAAATATTCACATGCATACTGAGTAGCCTGTGGGTGAAAACCACTGGCAGGGATTGCATACCTTCCACAACCTGTGAAGCCCCCACACATCTCTATGCTATCCATTATGGAAGAGCTCATTATGGTGACAGATTACACCAATTAGCCCACAGAGTTCGAAAGGGGAGCCCAATGTCTTTTTACCCTGCATTGGTCAACAACCACAGGAGTTTGTGTTCAATCATGTGCCCCAGGTCCTTGCTAATTAGGCTGCTAATGTACTCCCAATGTGGCGTGAACCTGCTGAAATGTGTTACTGCACTGCCCCCAACCCCCCAGTTTTCTGAAACCACACCGTGCCAGCTCCCCCACGTAATGATCGCTCCTTCCTTTGGAGACCGTGTGATGAACAGTCAACTCAAGGTCAGCATTTGTAGCAGTGGGACAGACATGGAGTTATGCCTTAATTACCAGAGACTAATGAGTTCTGTGCTAAAAACTGGCTGCTTTTTCTCTTATTGTTAGTGTTACTGTCATTACCACATTATCGTTGTTGCCATAGCCCTGCAGCGTCCCCGTTCATACCACACAGCCAAAAGCTCCTGCCACACATGGTAATTGCACCAAGATTCATTGTAGTGTAAAACTGTGGAACACACGGTGGGCAGTGTATTAATTATCCATTTTTATAGCTGGCTTTCAGACATGCCACAATAGAATCATCGTAGACCTAGAAGGGCATTTTTAGTAGAATAAGCCCTAATGTCAGGTTTTATTTAAACAAAAAAATTGTCAACTCGCTCTTCAGTTTCTGTCCAGCCCATTTTAATAGTAATAAAATGCTTGCATATTAAGTAGTACTTCAGGTTCCTAAACATGTCATGTCAAGACTGGTTACATTCTTTTTACGACTACAGCACTCAAAAGCAGGCCGAGTTGTCTTATGTATACAGTCAAGTCACATCCCTACTTCAAACATCTAATGTGTCCTGAAACAGTAACCCTATAAAGTACCACACTGCCAGTGACACTGAAGTTTGTGAAGTCCCTGTACTATCATCATGACACAGTATAGCAGACCACAGATCCCAATATGGCAACAGCAAGTTCAGCGTGTGATTTTGTCATGGCATGTTTATAATACCACCGTAGCACACTATTCACAGCAAGTGACCAGAGAAGTTAACATATCAGGAATATATATATATATATATATATATATCCTTCTGTCTACTGTATAAAATTATGCAAAGGCAGAGAGACTCAAATAAATTAGTAAACATTTGTATACATTTCTAAAGATACCAGTAATTCAGTATATAGCTAAATAGACAACTTGGCTTCAGAATAGGTAAGGTACACTAATGTAGTATTACTAGTTTTCTGAAGGGGGCGACATTGTTAAAAAAACTGACTTCTATAAGAACTTTTAATGATGGAACTATTCCATCCATTTATCATTTACTCATTCTTTTCATAGGGTTACAGATGGCCGACCCCACTCAACTGGCAAAAATAATTGTCTACATTTGTTGCATTACGGTTACATAAATATTTACTAAGAACAATATTTACTAAAAGGAAATGCAGAAAAATGCAACTACAATTTACATTGATGGTTCTACACTTTTCAGCAGGCTTGTTGTGTCTTTCATCCTGTAGAAGAAAAGCAAAAAGTAAAAAAAAAAAAAAAAAAATGTAAAATTAACATTTTTTATATACATGTTACCAGCAATGTGTGAAAAGCAGGCATTGCATAGAATGAATAGGAAATCCATAGAATGCCGAGCCTAAAAACATCAGGCATTCTATAGATTTTGTAGGCATTTAGACATTCTATATAATGCCTGCTTTTCACACATTGTCGGTACATATACATACATTATTATATAAATATATAAAACCGCCAGCGACATCATGAGCAGAAACAAAAGCGACACCACAGCAAGTGGTTTCTGTGCCAAAACTTACATATTTGCTATCCTTTCCAGTCTCTCCTTGAGTCCCTCCTAAAAAGAACCAACAGAAAAGAGTATGGAAAAACATCACATTTCACAAATATAAAGCCAAACTGGACATCAGGCTGGACTCGTGCAGCTAGACAGGAAGACAGGCCTGTTTTGTGCTGGAGAGTGATGAACAAGGCTGCGAACTAATAAAAGTCTCATACCCAATTTTCTCCTGAGAGGTAAAATCTGGGTGGGTACTGAGAAACACAAATGACACTGAGAGGGCTGCCGGTACTTTTTGTTCATCTTTTACTGTTTGGAAATCAGATGTGCACCTGATGTGTCACCCTTTCATTTTAGATGTACTTTTTATTTGGACAGCTTTGGGCCATACACTGACTCATTATTTTTTACCCCCCCCCCCTATCCAGATCCCAAGAAAGTAGAGGGGGAGGCTATACCACACATAAATGTGACACCACAGCTTGAATTGTTTCAATGTTGCAGGGATTGCAAATAAACGCTAAAATAAAAGTGTTCCTGCACAAGCGCTCTGAACAGTCCTTCAAAATATTTTTCATTAAAATTAGGAACCAAAATTACGCAACGGGAAAGTCTATCACTTCACAGAATTAAGTACATATTACAGTATTAGATTATTTACTGCACCTCAACCTAAAGAATACTGGCTTGTATTAATGGTGTAAGTGTGATGGAGTGACAACTCTACTAGATCACATGACATGAAAATTTAGATGATGGTAAAGGGTATGGGGGGAATAGCCACTACTTGGCCTCAGGGCATTAATGGCTGAAAGAAAAAAAACTATATAACAACAATCCTCTCAGGCTTTTGTGTAAGCAGAGAAGTGAGGAATGAAGCACAATTGTTTTTGGAGTTTGGTTTTTACAAGAACTCTGGTAAAGCACATCTGCTCCTACACCGTCCCCCACCGCCTCACCTTCGGTGCATCTGTCAGAGTGGTGAGACGAGCGTCGGAGCTCCCAGGGGGCTCTGGGGAGGAGCGTGCAGGACACGCCTCTCCAAGGGGGTCAAACTCAGGAGAGTCGGGCCTCAAGTCTGCACCAAAGCATCAACAGCAGGAGGTTGTTCAGTCGCTCATCTTTTATATTAAGTGACTGTCCAACTGTCAATAACTTGCTGTAACTGGTGCCAATTAATTAAGATATTGTACTGGGACTGACTGTGTTACGTGATGTTGAATAAGAAATATTATGTAAAAAAACAATTCTCAGAACTTGTGCACACATCTTGGTGTCAATCATACCCAAAATCTGTACTGTTGTGACTTTGGTAATCATTAAATTATTATTGTTACCACTATTTTATTAATTATGCTAAATAATGTGACAAATTGTGTAAACACAGAGCGCTCACTTGGTGACACTGATGGATCTACAAAATATACAATCTGATCATGCTCGGTATCTTCAGAGTTAATTCAACAACATTAAACATTTACCCTCCGTTCCTTGTTTTGTCATAACATCTTCCCTCACATGCGTTCCATCACTCTGTGGGAAGCCAAAGATAAAGTTACCCCTCGCCACTGAAGACATGGTACTTCCTGTGGGCTTCCTGTGTGAAAATATGACTCACCAGGTACGTCAGAGTTTCTTTTTACCATCAGAAGCCCTCTAATGGCTCTCTCATACCAATGCATTTTCCCTTAAATTAGCTTTAATGATGCAACAAATCAGCTTACACTGAACCCAGTAAAGTCGGCACCAGGAGTTACATCCGCCGGTACATCCATCTATGCTACTTCACTTTAGCCCTGCCTGACCTCGCACCCCACATTGTAGGTAAAATTTCAAGCAAAATGTATCCTGGCTTGACTTTCCACTTGGTGTACAAATCCAAGTCTATATTTAAACACTCGGTTTGGAAAGTGGGGTTGGAAAGAAAATTAGTCTCCTCACTGGTCCAGTGAAAGGCTGAGGAGTAAACAGCTGAAGAAAAGTCGAGGGGGGGGAACCCTGGCATGCGTTCAGAGGCTGAATCACACGAGGGAGCAATAAAACAAGGAAAAAAATGACATAGACAAACAGAACCTGCTAGAGAAGGGAGCAGATGAAAGCGGGGTAACACAGCTGGGGCTGGCGCGGGGTCCGCAGCGCGAATATGAGGAAGCCAGGCCTCTCGTCTACCTGAACTGAGCTCAGCGCCAGCCTGGTCTCCAGCAGAAGCACGCGGCTCTCCAGGTTATTCCACTCCTGCCTGTCAATGACAATCTTGCCAGCCATGTCCTTCTCCAGCACCTCCAGGCGATGCTCCAAGGAGGAAAGCTTGCTGACCTTCTCCTGGCACTCCTGAAGCTGTCTCTCCAGGGTGGAGAGCTTGCTCACCTTCTCTTGGCACTCCTGAAGCTGTCTCTCCAGGGCAGAGAGCTTGCTCACATCACGGCACTCCTGAAGCTGCATCTGCGGCCTCTCCATGACAACCTGTGAGAGCATCTGGATGTCCTTTCCCCTGCACTGAGCACTTTGTACTGCAAGCTCTACATTAACATAAGAATGTGTAACAGTCCTACCTCACGAACAGTTTACCCCATATACCTCACCTATAAAATAGTGTTTACAATGTCTTGTCTGACTGTCATGCAAATGTTATTTTAATACAGTCCTTTAAAAAAAAAAATGTAGTTACACAGTTGCTTATTACATGTAGTGCCCCCCCCCCACCCTGTTATGCGTACACTAACCCCTATATGTATGTTATCTGTATCTACATTGCACCACGGTCCTAGAGAAAAGCAGTTTCACTGTACATGTACAGCTGACATGATAAAGTACACACTTGAAATTCTCACTGCCAAGGTGACACTCCCACAGTTATGGAGGGGCATTTACAGAAAACACATCTATAAAACCGTCTTTTTCGACAGCAGTTGAGTATGCATTAAACATTCAACAGGGTCCACAGAGTGCACACATGAGCACAAAGTGGACAGGCTTATCACTACAGCTCTGCAGGCATGAAAGGCTTAAACTGAAACCACCATGAAAAAGTACCTGATCACCCCCTGGGGAAGCAGGCAGCGTTGTGGAAAGGTGCTGTACCTCAGAGCAATCCTTCTCTGGACCCCCTGACCCTGGCTCCTTCAACAAAGTGGGGGTGAGTAAGGGCACCTTGCCTCCAATGTGTCTCTCCACCAATGGCCGCTTCTGCTAAACCAAAGGGAAGGACAGCAGACCCTGACACACCACAAATATACAACATATACTCAGGGGGACGACTCAAAATCAGGAACTAAATGAAGACGCCATAAGGCGAACCTTCGCCTGAACTGGATAAGATACAAATGGGTTCATTTTAAGCATTCTTGCTCCTGTGCACGGATAACTTACTGTCAAGGCAGTGTATGGTAGAGCATCAGGTTCAGCAGGAAATACCACAGTTTTGTACGACGGATCAAAGGATGGAGGACTTGATTTATTCCTTCTCTGGAAATGAGGCTATAAATAAATATATATAACCATTATGAAGTAATAAATCAACCATATATCAAAGCTTATATTTCAATCTTGGCTGGAAAAGCACATTTCTGGTTTCAAGCTTTAGAAATGCATAATTAACTGTCACTTTGTCATTAGCTACAGTTAGAAGTACAGCAGTCTGAACCACAGGAAAACGACCCAGACACACACGTACCGCACCAACTGCTATTTCAACAATTAGCGCCACCTAGTGGTCAACAGCGGGACAGGCAACATTCAGGCTCATGTAAGGCAATTGCATTTTCAGATGAATGGATGGACGTGGCAGACAGTTCAAAATAATAACATTTTCATTTTCAACTGTCTGCCATTCAATAACATTAAGACTTTTAATACTGTAACACTGTGTGATGATAAAAAAAATAAATTAATAATACTGATGCACATTTTTAAAAGTGATAAGGATACCTTGGACTCTTTGCATAGCTCTTTGTGCTTATTGGTCACAAAACTGATGATGTCACAAAGAATGCCAATCTTCCGCTCTGCAAAGCCAAACTGAAAAAACTGCACCTTGGTCAACAGCGGCTTATAATGGAAGAGGTCCCTCAGCACCTGGGTAAAAGTATAGCAGGTTAAACTGGGTCAAATCAGGCAACGACATAAAAAATGAGAAAAATGCTGCAAACACCAAAAATGCAAGTTTGCCCTCACAACAAAACCAGCAGGCGGCAAAACACAGTTAACTACTTATTAATGGATTGCAGCAAATTCTACAACATTTAACAGTGTTGTAAAAACACACATTAAAGTAGATTTTCTTAAATCAGAATTTCATGGTCTGGAGAGACGGAGAAAAAGAAACCAGAGGGCGTTAAAAGAAAAACAACTTTTTTAAATAACAACACATAATGAAATGCACATTGTGCAATGTTCTTTGAATGTGTGGATTAAAAAAAAATAATCTTGCAAAGTGATGAAACTGTTGAAGAAAACAAGAAGAAAATACGGGAGTATCTGACAGAGCTTTGACACACTTTGTTCCCATCAGGTCAGGGGAAACATCCTGCACCCCAAGAGCAGAGTGCTGACTGGGAGCTACGGGTGGAAGGCAATAGGGCTGGGAAGGACATTGTATTTCTAGGGGCTTTTATGGAAGAGGCTCAGCTAGCAGAGATAACAGATGAGTGTGTGAGCTGTGACCAATGCTGTCTGTGAAGGGGACCTGTGCTATATCCCCCTGAAAGCCACAAAATCAAATCACACACCCAGTGAAGGATTCAATTAGCTGGAATATCAGCTATCCATCCCCCCGCCTCGTTGCTCTATAAGGTTTTCCCCAAATGTCACTTCACTCCGCTTGCCATCTGTAACTGGATACCAGCAGAAATGTGTTTCTCATTATTCTTTTAGTTACTGAAGAACAGGAAGGGGGGGACAAAAAGACAAATGCTAAAGACAGCTTCATCAGACTCCTGGACTGAATGTCATAAGTCTTCAGCTGGCAGTACCAGCTGAAGCCTCTCTGTCTGGTAAAGTTAGTCAAACACCAGTGGGTTTGTCTTTTAGAGGTATGTGGTTTACTGGGGAAAATGTGATGCTGGGTCACATGACCTTTATCATATGTCCTTGTCCACTCACTTGGTCACATAGTGCCATGGGCAGAAATCTCGCTAACTAAATAATACATTATTTAAAATACTATTGTGAGTCAAGAATGACCCCACATTAATAACCTATATATAGTAAAAATACTGAGAAACATCACTCAAAAAAACACATAATCCTTAAACAAAAACTTCTGTGAAGATCAAAAACAGAAAAATTGGCTAAATAAACAGTGCATAATTAAAAAAACATTCCCACAAACTTTAAAATAAAGTTCCCACAAAGACACATTTTACAGATATTCTTAAAGGAGGAAAACTGAACATGGCCTACCTTGTAAACAGTTTCAACAAAACGGAGATCATTCTTTCCTGTCAACTCAACTCCCTGTGCTACGAGGTGTTCTGCGACACATGATGAGTATGAAATGAAGGCGTAGCTCACCAGTGGCAGAAAAGATGAAGGGTCACCTTTTGCCAAACTGTAAAATAAAAACAAGAAGGGACACAAAGTTCAAAACACTACAGAGCATTCAAATACACATTTTCACATAATCCCAGCATCTCCTTGGAGTGGTGACAAGGGATTTCAAAAGCCAAACCATAACAAGTTGACTGAAAAAACATAATGCACAATACATCTGCATAATTTGTCTGTTTACAAATAACTTTTGCACAGGCATGGGTACAAAACCCATCCTCCTGGGAGATGAAATGTAAAGAGGAAGGAAAACCTCTAGAGCCAAACTTGGGAAGCTTGCCAAATTGAGATGTTTATAGTTCAGGTCAAACTGTCATATTACTATTATTTCAATTAAAAAATAAAAAAAAACTAAAACACACACGTTCTGTCAGCAAGTAAGGAGTACTCAAATATACTTTATATAGAATTACACTTCTAAGTACTTTGTGAGAAACTGACACAGAAGGCTCTGTCTTTTAGAGTTCAATGCTAAAATACACAGAAATGACAGCACAAAAAAAATAATTTGGGCAAATATTGGTTTGCTTCTTGGGTAAAAGCTTGTATCTGACACCTACAAGTCATGTCTACCATATAAAGGGCACTGCTTTGTTTACAAACTAAGCACCCTTAGAGTTCCTGAAGTAACCTACATCAGATCAGCATATATATCCTTCTAGCAGGACGTCTTCTGAAAACACATGGTCATTTGTTCCTCCTACTTCAGCTGAGTTGTTAGATCACACATTTGTGTTAACCTTGTGTTACACTGTCAAGTGTGGTCATTTACAACAGCACAGGTGTGTTTGAAACACCTGGGCTTCGGATGAAATTAACATCAGTGTGTCAGGGGTGCAGAACAGACTCTGACTTTAGTATGTTATTATACTAGATGGATACCTCTATCCTTTGGCAAGCTGTTTATAAATAAATCACAGTATTTTATCTTAATTTTCCTCTTTTTTGTCCAGTTTAGCTAAAAATTTTGTATTTTTTGTGCATTCTCTGTGCCACATTTCTTCTCTCCTTCTTCCATAATGCCATCCATCCTGGAACCTGAATAAACTATACTTACCCACAGTAATCCACTTCTCCTGGATACCTAATTAATCGAAGGTGAACTTCTAGCTTCCGAAAAGACCCTTTCAAATCTCCAGTTGTCATAGTTTGTGTTTACTGGTAATTCAACATAAACAGATAAATTTACAATTAACAAAACAACGGAATCAATTTTGAAAAGTACACCCCATTCTTACGCTTATATCCTGCATATAATTTATTCATACCCGTTTCCCATCCTTAAACAACTAAAAATAATTTCTGTACATACATGTGAAATAGTAACGCATACTTAAACCATAATATTCTCGTTTTGAAAACTAAGGCGCGTCATTTCTGACAGTACCTGAAATACAGACGGCAATTTTCAATATAGTGGTTACTATACATAAATGAAAACACAATAAAGCAGTAGGAAACCTACACACGGATCAATCACAACACCATTTCGGACTGTGTAGTACATGTGAAACCTACTTACCAAGACCTACCCCTGCTGCCTTTATGTTTTGCCGGTTAAACTGTGAGAAAGCCGCGATTGGCTCTTGTGCGATTTCATATACTTCAGATTTCGCAAAGCATATTCGACTGAGTTAGTCCTTAACCTGAAGGTCAACATATGACGTATACGAAACAACACATGATCTAGACACGTAAATTATGATTCATAAATTACAGATTTATATAATGATGTATCCGAATCATTTTATAAAACATTGGTTTATTTTTTAGAACAAAAAAATATATATATAAAATAAAATTATTTAGGGAAACCTGTCAGCAAACGTAAAGTGACGGATCGACAGATACGTTTGCTTAATGTTGTGCGTCACTTCCGTCAATAACACGAAACGTCACACGCGACAACAGTGCCCACGACACGGAGAGGGTAGGAGGAGAAGAGGAGGAGGAAGAAGTCTGTTGGGAACTAATAGGTGGTGATTAAGCTCGTTGTGTCATTCTGGCTCTTTCTTGCAGCGCAGTTGTGACAACAATCTTTTGAATCTGGGATAATAGCCGCAATGAGGGTTTTTTTGAGACCAAAGTGAAGACAGAAACTGTTCCTTGCAAAAGTTTGTATTGGTGTTCGCTGTACGTCGCGGCGGCGGTAGAATTATTTCCAGGTAGGTGTCACGGAGTTTTTATTTTTTTTTTTAACTGTAAATCAATCAAACGAGCAAAACAACGGGTGTGTAAAAGACTGGTGATCCGGCCAATCATACGTCTTGGTTACCAACAAAATACACATATTAACCAATCGTATTGTGGAAAGGCGGGTTTACTCGTCAACCAAGAGTGATGGGCCAAAATATACTTTCGCTGCTATGAGGAAAAATAAATACTGTTGGCCAAAACTAATTTTAGATGTTAATGCCGTATTATGGAGTGACATTTCACTAATACTGTGTGACATGATTGAAAAGCTCATGACACGTAACATAGTTTTTCTGAGTAACAATAAAACAAAGAATGTACGAACTCCACTCAACTACATCAGCCCTATTATCTCTTGGAAATACAGTAATCCGATTTTGCTCACTGTTGATGCCAAATCAGTTGTGATTAATGTTTTCTTAAAGCCAAAATGTCATGTTTTCTTCAATGGTAATAGTCAGTTTTTAAAAAACCCATGTGCAACAGTCTTTCGATCTGTGGATGTCTAGTTCAACTATTCTGCGGGTATACTGTTGCATGGCTCGCATTAAGTTGGCTCTTTCGCTCCGAATTATTTTTTTGGACAGGTTAGTCACTATTTATGGGACTGGCGTGTAAGTGGTTGATTATCAGAGACATTACAGAAAATAGAAAATGCTACCATAGCTATAATATTTTACATTTGAAGTCCTTTGTGCTCTAGTTATTTTAAGGTAACGTTTATCGATTAATAATAAATACAACGAGCGTATAAAGGAGGAAAAAATAACTCATGAAGTTTGTTGGCTAATTTAAACCACCTGAATATTACGCACCCTGCTCTACTAGCGTGTCCCGCGATTGGCCATCTCTTGGTTGACGTCATCAACAGATTTACCCGTAATATCTAATTTTTTTATTTATAAACACCTCTCCGTGAAATTCTGTTCTTTCTTGTTGCCTTGTGATGACTTCCATGATTATGTTGCTTAAAACCAGATTTAATGACTCTCAGAGACCATAGCAGGTAGCGTTTCCTCTTGCTTTGACGACTTCATCGTCCCTGTCCACATTCCGAAAGCAACTGAGGATGCGTCTCTTCAGGGAGCACTTCAGAACTTGAAACCTCACCTTCATCATCTCTGCGTCCTTTTACTTAATTGTTGCAAGACTGTGCATTTTCTTTTACTTGTCTGACTTGTGTGACAATTGCTTGACTGAATTGTGTGCACTTTGATTATAGGACAGCACTTACTGTTAGATTTTCTGATACTGGTTGACCTCGTTGACATGTGCTTTTTTTCATTGTAAGTTGCTTTGGACAAAGGCGTCTGCTAAATGAATAAATGTAGAGTTCTAGTGATGTACGTGTAGGTTGTTTGTTTCACAAATGCTGTAATACACCTTGTGTTGAAACCTGTGTAATGTTGGGTAAAGGCACTGTCTTGTTCAGTATTTAAAGGAACAAACTTATGATTAAAGTGGCTTCAGGTTTAATTCCAACATGGACCATATTACATTATAATCAATTATGCTGAACCTGATCAGTTCTAATTAAACTGCAAAATGCACTCAGTTCATGTAGAAAATGCTCTATAAGACACTTTAAAGGGGGGAAAAAAGCAATATATTTGTGGTGTGATGCCTTCAGTTAGTAGTACAGTTTTACTTTTCAATGTCCAGTTTAATAGTCTTGAGCCATAGGTGTATATATATAACCTGCAGAGCTAGTTTGTGTGCGCCCTGATGAAACGTGGTACTGAAGATGTCGTTTCCACTTTGGCCCTGGGATGCCAGTGAGGAATGCTATAAAACCAGTGTTGTGGCATAGCAGTACTGTGGTGCTGCTAAAGCATATGCCTCATGCTTATTTTAAGACTTGTAGAAAAAATTCAGTGGGCTCCTGGGTAATCTTTACTAAGGATAAGTAAACTAAAAACAAGAAACTAAATGAAAGCATGTAATGTTAGGATGGGGGACATAACTCTGCTGTTTTAGCTATTTTAGATGGACTACTGTGCATGGAGAATACCATACCGATTTGAACATGTATTCCCTAAAGAAAGTGCTGAATTGAAAAGAAATGTACCACTTTGTTGAGTTTAAAACTCAACACATTTTCTCTTACAGCAGGCTGGTTGCATAAACAGAGGTACAGCACAAATAGTGTTCCACCCATTGTTATCATGGTATTGCTGTGTTCAGCTGCGTTTGCTTTATCTTCCACCTGCTTTTTGTTTTAATGGTGTGTTAAGGGACTGTGGGTGAGTGTACTGAGCCAGGCCAGGTCCGTGCCTGCATCAACAGCAAACTTGTGTTACTCGTTTTTGTGAAGGAAACATGGACTCCACAAAGCCAGTTTTGTTGAAAGAACACCACATTACAAAGCTTCCACTGAACACCGTTATTATACTATTTCATATTTGTATGGGGATGAATGCAAACTGTTACACGATGATGTGGTGTGGCCCGGTGTTTTTTGCTGTCCTACGTATGTCTGCGCACACCTCTAAAGGTATCATATTTGTCCAGCAGAGCTAATGTTTTTCCTCTAAAACACCAATTTCACCTTCTCAGGTTGTTGTATTGAAATTGGTCATCCATGCTGTCCCAGGAAGTTATGGCCAATGAGTGATGGATTTTTGCATTATCATGTGCTGTTTACTTACAAAGGCACTAACTGCACTGTAGTAAAAAAAAGAGAAGTTACTGCTGTATGTAGTAGTCCTAATTTGTCCTGTTGGAGTGGGTATTTTTACCCAGGCTTTCACCTCTGGTAGAGCTTGTTTTGATGGAGTTTATATTTTCTGGTTTGACTATTGAGTGGGACCTGTGTTGGAGGAGCTTTGTTGCCTCTCTTTGTTTGACCCCGGTTGTGATTTGTAGTCTCTGTTTGTTCAGCCTTTGGTAGTTTGTGGCTTTGCTCTCTTTGGCCATTCTGGAATGAGCCTCTTGGTCTCTCTCTTTTTGGGCCTTTCTTTTTTTTTTTTTTTTTTTTTTTTGGTCTCTATCTCTCGCCCCACTCTATATTTCAACTCTGTGGAAGGAACTTATCGGCCATGCTCTTTTTGGCCCCTCTATGGGAGGAGCTTCTTGGCCTCGGTCTTTTTGGCCCCTCTGTGGGAGGAG
Source organism: Chitala chitala (assembly GCA_025773905.1). Classification (NCBI taxonomy): domain Eukaryota; kingdom Metazoa; phylum Chordata; class Actinopteri; order Osteoglossiformes; family Notopteridae; genus Chitala; species Chitala chitala. The sequence continues at coordinate 3,879,219 of JABJVR010000043.1, read as the reverse complement.
CTTCTCAGCCCCGCTCTGTTTGGCCCCTCTGTGGGAGGGGCTTCTCAGCCTCGCTCTGTTTGGCCCCTCTGTGGGAGGAGCTTCTCAGCCTCGCTCTGTTTGGCCCCTCTGTGGGCGGAGCTTCTCGGCCTGACCACTGTTCATCTTTCAGATCTGCAGATGGGTCAGGGCTTGTGGAGGGTGGTGAGGAACCAGCAGCTGCAGCAAGAGTACGGCGAGCAGTGCTACTTGACACGGGATCGGGGCCGCCGCATGGCCACCACGGCAGATCACCTGAACCACCGGCGGCATTGCCAGGGTGGCACCGATATCTACCAGCTGCTCCGGGCTCGCAAGGGCAAGGAAGAGCAGGGCTTTATTGACCTTGAGATGCTCCCTCCAGAGCTAAGCATCACCATCCTGTCCTACCTGAATGCCACCGACCTGTGCCTGGCCTCCTGCGTGTGGCAGGGCCTGGGAAATGACGAATACCTCTGGCAGGGGTGAGGCTTCTGTTTGGCATCCAATGGAGGAGCTCCAGCTCTCACCTTTTGATGTTTTAATTGGACTGATGAAGTTCTTGTTGACAATCTCAAGTGTAAACCACTAGAACATTATATGTTGACACTAAAATGGCACTAAATTTGTTCCACATAAAGGAGTTGGTAATGTTTTTTTTTTTCCCCCCATTATAAACACTGTTAAAGTAAATGAATACTGTAGGATAGGGATCTGCAATTATTGTTCTAGAGGGCCGCAGTGAGTGTAGCTTTTTCTTCCAACCAAATTACTTTTTTTACCACTGTTTTGATTAAATCTCATTTACATTGTTGCTTGTCTTCATTTGTACTGATTATTTGCATCTTTCTTTGCTTGGATGTCTTAATTTATTGAGACAAAATAAGGTACAATGAAGGAAGCTAAGAGTGAGACTCTTGTGCTTTGAGATATGCAAGAAAATGTATAAATCACATTGTCACTGTAACTGCAGAATCAGAGCAGACGATGTCTGGATAAGTTAGCATGGCGTTTCATTTCAGTAATCTTTAATTTATTCAAATTGTAATCATTAATAACATCACAGATAAGTGCTAGTGACAAAGAATGTTGTAATCAGGAGTAATGTAAATGTTTACAGATTAAAATATCAAATATATAGCATAATTTAAAAAAATGAAGTCTTAAAGATGAAAAAAGCTTGATGCCCTCTAGAGCTGTGATTGCAGATCCCTGCTGTCGGAAACACTCAAATGTTTGTGATGTCGGGTTACATTTATGGAATCCCATCTGTGCACGCTCAGTTGTTTCTTGCTGATGATATGAATTGTCTGAGACCACACCCCTGTTGTTGGCTTGTTTTTATTTATTTTTATTCTTGTACTGCTGCAGGCTGTGCAAATCCACTTGGGGTCACTGTTCCATATACAATAGGCGACTTCCACCTGGGTTCTCCTACAGAAGACTTTACATGCAGCTGGATGAAGGAAGCCTCACATTCAACGCTAACCCACAGGAGGTAACCTTCCTTTGGACATTCTTGTTTTGCTGTCAGGTTTTTTGAAAATGATGCTTCAAATGTTGCCTCATGCAAAACGTGTGTGTGTGTGTGTGTGTGTGTGTCACAGGGGATGGACTACTTCATTTCAAAAGGCATCCTGAACGACCACCCTGCAGAACTGGCCAAATTTATATTTTATACCAGAACACTGAACTGGAAGATGCTGAGGATTTACCTGGATGAGAGGTACATCCTCCATTGCTCCAGTCAGCTGTGTAGAGAAGGCTTTAGCTCCATCAGTAGCTTTTTAAAAACAAGATTGCTTGGCTAAAGTTTAGAGAAATAGCACGGCTCACCTAAACATACCACCGGATATTTATTTGAACAGCGTTACAGTACAGTAAGCATAGCCTGTTGTGGTCAGTGTACCTGACATGTGGTAAGAAGCGGTTTTCAGCAGCTGTGTCGTGCTCCATTGCGCAGAAGAGACGTACTGGATGAGCTGGTCACCCTGCACAACTTCAGCAACCAGTTCCTGCCCAACGCGCTGCGTGACTTCTTCCGGCACATTCACGCTCCAGAGGAGCGAGGGGAGTACCTGGAGACCCTCATCACCAAGTTCTCCCATCGCTTCTGTGCTTGCAACCCTAGTCTTGTGCGGGACCTGGGTCTCAGTCCAGGTGAGGGCATAGGAGGCAGTCGGACTCACCACCATGTGACCTGAGTGAGACAGAGTGCCAATTTACGTGTAGTGGGGAAGGCCTGCTCACTCCTCAATGGTCAGCGTGGCGTGGGGTGATCCAATGTGCAGGCTTTAATTGTTGGTCTAAATTTGTCATCTCTAATGTGCTCTGGAATCACATTGGTCTTTTCTGGTCTTTTTTGATTCGCTGAGGAGTGCAGGTAGATTTTTCAGGTTATTTTACTTTTGGCATGTAGGGCTGTGGGAATCTTAAAGGTTTAAGTCATTTTTGTATGCTTGACCAATGAGACCAAACTGTTGTAACACCATCTGTTATGCTAGTGAAACAGGAGAGCTCTGTGATTTAAAGCTGTTTTAAATATGTGGGTTGGGGGTCTGTCTGTTGGTCGGTGGCTCTCGCTCACTCTTTGGCTGTCCCTAACTCTCCATCCTCGCACCCGCAGATGCCGTCTATGTGCTGTGCTACTCCCTCATCCTGCTGTCCATCGACCTCTCCAGCCCTCACGTGAAGAACAAGATGTCCAAGCGAGAGTTCATCCGCAACACCCGCCGCGCCGCGCAGAGTGTCAGCGAGGACTTCGTGGGCCATCTGTACGACAACATCTATCTGATTGGCCACGTGGCGGCCTAGCGGGACGCTCACGCCAGTGCTGGGCTCATCGCGCTGGTGTCTGTGACTGCACTGAGGGAGTTGTGCTGTGCTGGGGAACTGGGCAGCAGAGCGCCACACTGGCACCAGTCCCACTGACCCAGCTCGTGGACGTGCACATATGAAGACACACCCACCACCACCTACATCATTCCAGCCTTGTCTAAGCTCATATTGATACCCACGTGACACTCAGCTGCAAGGTCATGCTTGCAAACTGTACTACCATAGACATTATGTACAGGGGTTAGAACCAAACTGCAGTTGAAAAATTAACGAATGTTACAGCTACACTACAGAATACAACTTTTCCTGTGATATGCACATTTATATATATATAATAATTTTTTTTTTTTTTTTTTTTGCTTAGATTACCAAAAAAAATTGAGTGAAGTATGAGCCGTTTTGCTTTTGAAGATTAAGGGCACAGCACTAAGCCAGAGTTTTGAACTACAGTTAAGATGATCGTCCTTAGTTACTTTTCACTAAGCAATTAGCAATGCTGAGTTTCCTTGGCAACTGCTATGAGAATGTATATTAAGAGTTCATGAAGGCATCACTTTTGAAAACCTGTTATGCTTTACTTTCATGAGTATTCTGTTTTATGAATGTTAAGGGTTTGTCATTTAGCACATGAAAATTCATAGCTAACAGTGCTTGAAGAACAACATTGTGACATTGGAAATTGTGGATTGAAACTATAGTTTACCATTGGTGTTGCCCAATTACACCATCCGGTTAAGAAGTTACCGCGTTCTTTAGACAAATGTCTAATAGCCTCTGTTATCTAGGCAAATTACTTTTTCCGCTGAATTACATCTTGCAGAGTAATTCTTAATTTGTGTTTTAAGCCTCATTTTCCTCCCCGCCTTCACCAAATGCAATTGGAGTAATTATTTAAATATGTACAGTACAGAGCAATTTTAAGGCATCATTTAGCTTCCGAAGTGAAACTCTTGTATACAAATGCATCAGCCATGACGATATTCAGTCTGCAGACTTATTCTGCAGCCTTTTGTGGTCTTCTGACCTCAGATGTTCTGAGGAAGATTGTTGTTTATATAAGTGTGTACAGTTGAGTGTGGAGTATTCCGTGGCCTCAAATCTGAAGGACAGCCGGATCGCTGCCCGTGTGGCAGCTGCTTTGCCCGTTCAAGTGCCAACAGGGCAACGGCAAAAACTGACATGACAAGTTCTCACATCGACAGCATTCGCTTGCAGTGAATTAGGTAAACCCTGACCGTTATGTTTGCACACTATGTATATATTTAAGTAGAGAGATTTATGAACATAAAATTTTATTTTGAAATATTTTAACAGGAAAATTTAGTTTTCTCAATGAATTGTTTCTTCATGCACTTCTGTGACATTTTGTTACTGGTTTTTTAGCACTTAACTGCATGCAGTTTCTTCCTAACTTCATTTTATATTTGTATGAAATTTACAACAGAAAAAAAAAAATAGTAACGTTATCAACCCCTTTTTATTAAGATTGTAATAAGACCGTAATTAGACAGTGCTACAGGTGCATTTGTGGTTGATCTGGTTTAATTTTTAAATCTGCTCAGCAATAAAGTGGATCACTTTGTATGACTGAGCTTTTATGTCTAACGTACTTGTTATTAGCAGATCAGCAAAAATGTATAGGGATGCTTTCTCCGTTTATGACACTGGAATAAAACGCTTTTAGATTGTATGAAAAATCAAAGCGATAAAACCAGACTCCCTGAAATAAGCTGTGTGTGTGTTGTGGGTTTTTTTCTTATCCACATTGTTGCCATATATATTGATGAAGTGACCAATAATTCCTAACACAAGCTTAATTTATGTATTTAACATTGCACTGGGCCATGTAAGTCACAGTAACTCTTATTTGTTTCATAAAAGACTTATGCATCAGCTTGAATGTCCATGCTGCTTTTCATTTAAAAAAAAAAAAAAAAAGCTCCGAGTTACAGCCTGTGACTGGAAACATTCTCAGGCCACTTGTGGGTTTAATGGAAATGGGTTTATGCATGTGGAGGAGAACAGAACCAGAGCTGAAACAGTCACCGTTGGCGCTGTGTTTCTTATTATTATTGGTTCTGGAGTTCAAAGTTCAGGTTTCAGTTGTAAACAGTGCAGTGTTCTAATGAAGGAGTGTAGTATGCTTTCTTCTTTTTAAAGAGTAATTAACCGTTTCAGTGGCAGTTAATGCATCCCCCCTCCATTATCAAGCATGACGGAGAACAACGATCTCCCCGCACGCACCTGCACAGCTGTAGGTTTGTGCCCCTTACTGACTCCAGACCAGTAGGTAACCTCGAGCTTCAGCACCTAAACAGGTGGATGACAGATCACTACTGTTTACTAGGGTTCCTGGCCTTTCTTTCAGTGAAGTACTTAACCTTTACTCCAAATGCTGATAAGCATTAAAATTTTGAAATTCAGAATGTACTTTAACTGTGTGAACTTTTTCTATCATTTCAAAAAGTAAACCTTTTCTGTCAACTCAAAGAGGTTGTTTTTCAATTCCAGCGCTGATGCTGAATCTTCTGTCCCCTGCCTGTGCGAGTTTCTTCCAGGTGCTCCAGTTTTTCCTTTGTGTAAAGATGTGATTCAGTTAAATTGGGATGATTTGTTTTGGAGAATAAAAGAATCCAAGAAAGTGTGTGAAATAGTTGGTGTCCTGTGCTGAATTGTACTCTGATTGGAGGCATCACGTGTAACAGGTTGTGTTGCTGGGGACAATATTAGTTCCACTCGTGATCCTGGTTTGGTTACATTGTTTGAGAACATAAAAATGTAGGTGTGCAATCCCAAACTAGCATAGATGTGCCAGGTAAATGAGCATTTGTTAATGGACATGGGCTCTCAAGAGACCCAGATCTCTGTTTCGGGGAATTTTCGACAACCAGCTACAAACACTAATCATGTTCTGTAACACAGCGGTGCCATCATCATCATAATGGAAAGGATATTGTTTCTAAGACTCATCTAATTGCACAGCTCTCTAGTCCAGTTCCCTGAGAGTTACGGTCCTGTTAGTTTTGGAGTTCATGCTTTTTTATTCAAGCTAATGTCACGTCTGAAGCCAAGGTGAAATCAGAAGGTAACAAAAACATAGCAGAGGGAGGAAGAAAAATATCAAAATTTAATGCTTAATTACAATGAGGGAAAAAAAACCATCATGGATACAAACCTGCATCCACACTTTCACACACTAAGTTTAAAGGAGAAAGAGGTCTTAAAACATTTTCAAACGTGCTGCACACAGTTTTCTGCAGACTTCAGCTTGTTTAGGTATTAAAATGTACTGGTTGCCCACTGTTGCCCTGTCAAAACACAGTAGCATGTGTTAATGCAACATATAACATGTTTTGTATTGTTCAGAATTGTGAAGCTTGGAACAAATAGCGGCATTTTGGGTCAATCAATAATGTAATTTGAGAGAAGATGGTCCGTCCATGCCTTTGGTTGAATTGCAATATTTAATTTTTTTTTCTCTCCCTTTCTCTCTTTGCAAACTTTTTTTTTGAGTGAACTTTGGGCAGAATTCAAACCAACTGTGGTGATAAAGTGTTGGAATAGTTACAGACAGTTAAAACAGTGTCAACAACAACCCAAACTGCAGTCAGTTTTAATTACGGTCCAGATCAGCTACTTTCACCAGATCTATCATTTCCATCAGAACAAACACTCAGACAATATAATATGCAAAATTCATGTATTCTAAAACATTATTTTTATCTGCAAAGTATCAGATATAAATTTGGTCTAACAGCAGCACAGTTGCTTACAGATAGTGTTGTTTTTTACCTCTGAGAGCATGGGTTTGACTGTAACTTTATCATTTTGCATTTTGTGAAAATTTGCATGCTCTCCCTGTGCATGTGTGTGAATACCTGGGTGACTTCATAGATATTGTGTGAGTGACTAATGAAAGACATACCCTGATTTGTGTTTCTTGTTGCCTGTTATGTCGGTGGTTGCATATATACAGTGTGTATACACACGCATATGCATATATCTCTATGTTTAAGGCATTATACAACTAAAATTACGTTTGTGTGAAATCACCACACTTATGTCAACATTCGTTTATTTTACAAATCAAATTTTTAATTTATTCTTAAAGGCACGTTACTCGATTGATTACTCTTTTAAGACGAGTTCATATGTAATTGGGGTTCATATTTATTGGTGTGCTTGTGGAGTTATCGTTATTCTTTGCCTGTTTTCACCCAGGATGGTGTACTTTCTGTCTACGTCTTAGGTTAAAACATAAGCTGCTTCTAGATTTGATTTGAACCAGTCTAATTAGTATAGTCCAAATATTTTTTGTTTAATTTTCCTCCTTTGTAAATGGAGAGTTATTAGCGGTTTTTCCCATGTGGATGGATGTTTATACAGGTAAAATTATTTTGTTCGAGATTCTTGACACCTAGGTTCATTCTGATTCCACGTGATAGATGAGTCTAAGTTCAAGTACTTGCGGTCGGCATCACTGTTGTTTGTCAACGTGCCGACCTTACGGCGCGGGACGCCACGCTGTCGCCCAAGAGGGCCTGTTCTGCGAAAAAAACAAACCGAATGACTGGTGCCGGGTACATGTCAACGAAAAAGTCCTCATGCTTTTGACAGTCCGATCGATTGAAGTTGGAGCGCAATCAGCATAGGAATGCATACAAGTGGATGTTTAATAAAAACATATTTACTGGGGAACAAGTGTGCAGTTTAACTGCAAAGTTATTGTCTATATTTATTTTATTATAAAAAAGTGTAGTTATGTTTCCTTCGTACCAGTGATATATCGCTGTGCATAGTACTATACAAGGTCATAATGAGAAAAAGGCATTTTGCTATTTTTAATGTATTAATAGTGTTAACATAATCGTTATATTGTTTTTTTGGTTTTCTTTGTTATGTTTTATCTTGAGAATAGATTTAAAACGTGATGTAAACATTTCATATGACAATGAAAACGTCACTATCCAAGTAATGACCCTTATGTTTGGTGAACGTTTATGCCGAATTGAAATGTTATCTTTTATATTTAAGATAGATATACGCGCGTGTGTGTGTGCGTGTGCGTGTGTGCGTGTGCGCGCGCGCGCGCATGTGTGTACCCACACACATAAAAAACGTTATTTTAAAGTCGCCATGTACGACAAAACTGATGAGAAAAGCATAATTTGTAATCGAAATTATATTTTCACCTTTAAATTTTTGTTTAGCCGCGTGAGCAGTGACTAAAGTGTAAAATATTGACAAAAGGATAGTTGTTAAATACTGGAGTGTTTTATATGTTTGCTTTTTACACACAAGCATTAAAAACCGTTTATCGACAATAATAAAACTGGTCACAAGTTAAAAATCACTGTTAACTGATGCAAAACATTTATTTAATTTTTTTTTAACTGTACCCGTCATGTTTAGAAATATTTTAATGACATCCGGCAGATAGTTTGTGAAAGTACGGCTTTAACTTTTTTGAATTAATTGTCTTACGGAGTCATGCTAATATGCATTTCTA
>JABJVR010000043.1:3843602-3870775 GCA_025773905.1 Chitala chitala | reverse complement strand
GTATTGGTTGAAGCGGTACTTAACGGACTAACGTTCCACTTTTAATTGTCTCATTCGATAGCGTTTTGTCGAGACAGTTAACACAAAAATGCCATATTGAGTGATGCAGAATGTACGAATTTTACTTGTTGTATTGGTCTGGAGAAATATATTCGTTTTCAGCGGTTAATTCCAACTGCTTTAAACAGTTTTGGCAGCTATGTTGGCGTTGCTGTCACGCTACGCATTTTGTTGGAATGACGTACAGACACTACGGTTTGGGAGCCGTTACGAATTTTATCACGTTTTCCATTTAATATCCAAAAGTAATTTAAATGGTTTAATAACGTTTTATTCGTATATTAAAATTAATGAAAGAATTAAATTGGCATTTATTAGTATATAAATCTTTTGATGTCTAAAGCACGTCTTAAATGATGTCAGGAGAAAGCATCGGTCATCGTGATACCTTAGACAGTGACAGCTCTTGTTTTCTACGTTTTTCTTTCCATATTATTCAGTGGAAAACATTTGTAAAAAGCATCAACGACTTGAACTTGAATTGAGAGTCGAGGCCTGTATTTTAGAAGTTAAGACTTTCGCTTCACCGGTATCCCAGAAATCATCCTCACCCTTATGGCATTAGTTGATTTGGCTTGTGGCTGAGAAATATATTTCACGATTTGACCTTTACAAAGAAACATACAAACATTTGTATTATATCTTAATGTATAATAAACTGGTCAGTGAGCGATTTTGTCTATGGGTTACTGAATTGGTGGCCCCATTAAGTTACCGTGCCAATGTCTTCACTTGTAAAATATGCGTTACACAAAGAGCGAAGGTGAAATAACAGGCTGTTTCGTCCGATTGTTACTTGTTTGTTCAGTTGTTACCTGTGTCCACCGTTAACACAATCCATACATTTGAAACGTTACAATTTCAAGGGGAATATTTAAATTGCCAGGTTTCTCGGGTAAACTTAAATAGGCTATCGTGAAATTTTAAGCCAGCTCTACGAACTATGAACATTAATATCGCTATTAAATAAAAAGTTATCACGTTTGAATTAGATTGATGGAATTGATCGAATGGTTCTGTTTTTAACGTAATATCAACAAAAGCAACAACAAAAATAGAAATACTTTTTCTTTTTTCAGATCAAGTCAAAGACGTTGCACCTGCATAAGAAAATTACGCGTATATCGTGGTTGTTCTGCTTTAATATTACACCAAACGTTTTGGAAACTGCAAAACCTGTAAATGAGCGCGTATCTTTGTTGTTCGTGTTTTATTCCAAAAGCTGTCTTATTTACACATTTGCTGGCTGTTTCAGTTCATTTGCTTGAATTAATACAAGATTGTAATTGTGTTAATAAAACCGAGATCTGTTAGTTACTCTTCTGAACGTTTTATTGACCTGAAATATAAGACGAAAGCTTCACGCAACCGATTCAGAGCTTTGTACAGCCGTATTTCAAAGCATGAAGATAAAGTGAAGTTAAAGCGACCGTCTTTGTTGATTGTTTTTTGCAGTGCATGCGGTTAATGGAGAGGTTTTAACAGGATGGATGCAGATTGCCGACTTTATTCCCGAATCCAGTTACAAAAAAGTAAAAAAGAACATATATGTCTGATATTTTTTACATATTGCTTAAAGATTACTTTCAAATATAACATGTAACAGTATGCTTGCTTTAATTTAAAGTAGTTTATTGGCGTAGCTGTACTGAGGATTTGGGTAAAAACATGGGTACCTTTAATAAAAAAAGTATCTGACCAAACGTGGTGAATACATATTTCTCTTGCATAATTCAGATCTTATAGTTTTACACGAATGTCCAGACATTAAATTGGAGAAGAAATGAATGCTGTTTTACTTTAAAACTGGCGGACCTTTGTCGAATTTCAAGTAAGCGCAACGAACGTATTTTGTGTTTTCTATGAACTACACTTGCCTATCTCGTTGATTACGTAATCGATAATTTATGTTACCCCAAGAAAAGTTATGTAATATAAAACCGGTGTCACAGTGAAAGCCTAAGTATTATCAGTGCTATGATTGTGTCGTGGAATTATTTCTACAACCTGTCGCTTCTAACTGTCATGTAGGTGCACTTGCATTGAGTTTATTAGAATCGTTTTCCTTCTTAGCCCTTTATTATTTTTCCAACAGAAATATTTATTAATAAAAATATAATAATGATAATAATAATAATAATTGCTATTATTATTTGAGTAGATTCCAAATTATTTTATTGTAAACGAAAAAATTCACTTTGATCTGGTTTCTTTGACGGAATATTGCAGTTGATAAGATTTCCCAGCGGCTGAGATAAAACGTAAAACAGAAAAACAAAAGTGAACGGAATGTTTCAGAATAGTGCAGTCTGTATCCACAATGTATTAATCTTCGTTTGCAAATTTGTATCTGTGAGCAACAAACTGGACAAATAATAAAACATTGACAGTTTTGTTTTAGTGGTAAAAAATGCCCAATTGTGTACAGTTGAAATAATGTGGCATTCAAATACTTTGTTTTAACAAATTGTAATCTTTTCTTATAAAATTGTAACCATTATAACAATTCAGAATGAGCGGCGTCAGAACTTATGATAACTCATTAAAACACTTCTACACTGAGAATAAACGGAGACCGAATTAAATTAAATGTCATTTTGACCACCGCCAGATGCTATAATGACCACAAGTAAATATATTAACTAAAATAACCGCGCGCTTTAGAATGCGTGTCAAATCGTTGACCACGAGACACTGTACAAGCGGCTATATTTTTTTAGCTGCAAGAGATTATTTTGTTATTTTGCTTTTACAACTATTGTCCCTATCGCTGTTGGGAGGACATGTGTACAAGTATGTGTTACAAGTATGTGTTTTGAAAGTCTTGACTACATCGGTAAACCTGGCACACGGTAATTTTTCAGAAAATTTTTGCAGTTCTTTGAATTTTTTGCAGTTCTTTTTCTTTTGAAATAATTTGTTCTGAGTTCTGACTACAGTCGTTCAGCCCACACATTTAGGGCTGTTGAGAAGTAGTTGCTTTTCACTGTAATGCCAAAATAACATTTATGAAAAGTAATGAAGTAATCGTCCCTCCCGATGGCCACACAATACATTTTAGATCCTCCAGCAGGGTTAGAAACTACAAATCCCACAAAATGCGGAGCAGTTTTTTTTAACACCCTCAAAGGCTTAAGTTACTGAATGTTACCAAATGCGTTTCTGCAACAGAGGTGACCCATATTTGAGCTAACCTGAATCAAAAGCCAGAAGCGACTGAGGTCTCTGCAGTTCAACCCCCCCACCTAAAAAGGTACAGTCAGGAAGTGCTTTCATCTGCAGCAATTCAGTCTCTGGTTTCATCCACTTTTTACTCAGAGGACTAGATGTTTTTTTCCTGCTGTAAGCATATTTGGGGATCATCAATAGCTTGACCCAGTGGTTTAAAGAAGAGGACAGGGAGAGGGCAGCAGTCTGTTGCACAAGGATGGTGACAATGAAACAAAGACCAGCACTGACCATCTTCAGCATCTGCCTCGAGTCTCAGCTACGGACGATGCCATGCCCAACTCAACTCGGTTTTCAGCAACCCTATTTCTTTGCCCCCTCCCCCATTCCCCTGATCCTGTTGCCAAGAGAAGGCCCAGGGTGACACTATGGGTCCTGAGCAGGCCTGGTCCTCTCTGGGGAAGGGCTATGGTTCCTCTGCCCCTCTGGCTAAAATAATATCCAGTGGCTCCAGCACCAGGCCTGGATAATGCATCTGTCCAAGATTTGTAATTACATGGTCATAATGCTGCCCCAGCTGCCACCCGGCGCACCAATCAGAGGGCTCTGTGAGTGGCGCGCATTTTGGCGATGTCAAACTGTTTGATCTTTAGGGGAGGACTTGACCTGAAAAATGTCAAGAGCTGTACCAAGTTTAGTCTTTGCCCTCTTGAGTGTCCCCCTCCATTTTACCCTTTAATACTAGTAGTAGTAGCAGAAGTAGCAGCAGCAGCAGCAGCAGCAGTAGTAGTAGTAGTAACAATAGTAACTGTAGTAATAATACTAATAATCATGCAGTGTATTGTGTTAGGTTAATTGAATTGGGTTGTTATTTTTTTAACAAAACTATCACTTAGACGTTAAAAGTATAAAAATATTTTATAAAATTTGTGCGTGTGACAATAACTCAACCTTATTTTTCCATGTTTGCTCGTCTGTAGTAAAAGTTATAGATGGTTTTCATTTGTCATTTTTTGAACTGACAAGTGCATCAGTCATTTAAAGTGGTCAGAACCAGGGTTACCAAGGTTAGGAAACAGTTGGAAACGTTCGAAAAGGGATTTGCTCAAAATACAGCACAGAGCTTTGTCTATGTGGAATAAAACGACGTTTTTTTCAAGTGCAATGTGCTTTTTTTGTTGTGAATATTAATGGCCCAAGGCATGCGCCTTTACAGGAACAAGTCATGATGAACAGCACTGGTGTCTGGCTACCGAAACAGCGCATAAAACGGAGTGTGATTAATTGTCCCATTACGTGGTAATTTCCGCTTATCGGTGGAAGTCTCATTCTAATTGGCTTTGGTCACCACCTAGGTTCTCTTCAACTTCACACATTACTACATTGTAAAATAGAAGGTGTGCTAATACATAGAAAGAGGCGGGAGCAATTATGAAATTCGCACATTCGCTCTTTTACTTCATCAAAAGTAGGTGTGGGATGGTATTCAAGATTTGTATAGTCCTATCGAAACATTTTACAACGTTCTTGATCTCATACATTTCATTTATTAAGATTTTGAGAGGGCCAGCTTCTCCTTTACAATATAGCATTCGGTCATTTCAAAATCTAAGCTTGCCATCTAATTGAACTGTATTATCAAATTCTCTGTATTAATAAATCAGTACATATCAATAGACACCTGGGTGAAGGCACGCTGTTGTAAAACAGCGTCCTTTAAGTCATATAGTAGGGGTTTTTCAATCTCGTTTTGTCCTGATCAGTGGGTCAGGGCGATTCCCACAGTCGGACCTCGCGCCCTCTGAGCACAATGACGAAAAACAGGTTCTCCACCGTCTCCCCTCTCAACCCAACCGTTCTTAAAAAAATCGACCTCATTGGCTCCATTTCTGAAAAAGGTGAATTACTATGCCGTCAGCAGTGTCTAAATCATTTATCAATAGGCGGCGAAAGGCGGCTTGCTAATTTCAGGCGAGAATGTAGTAATAACGGAATTTAAGGAGCAGATGAACAAACTACCGAGGCAAGACAATAGTTTTATCTTGTTTTAGAGTTCACAACAGCATTCCCCACGCTTTGTATTTTATTCAAATTGTTTAATCGTTATAAGATGTTATTCTAGATTCTTCAGTATTTCAAAATAAAAAATATAAATTTCGACAGTTTAGCAACTAATTAAAGCTAAAACAACACAGTACCATAAACATATCTTATGACGCGCTATTTAAATCAAATTACCTAAACCTAAACTATTGTGGTTGTTGCTTTCAGTGTAGTTATTACAAACTTAGTACAAAAAATTAATACGTGGATTTCAATTATTACGTCTTCTAAATATGTATGAATATATGTTATTATGTGAATATTTATATAAGAGAAGGAATAGACTTTTTTTAATATTATGTTTTATGGAAAAATAGTTTGTACAAAAAAATCAAGATAAATGTAACGGGGATTGGATTTCGAGATTTTTTACTATATACTATACTATATTTTTTGAAAAAAAATGTTACATTTACGCATGTTTACGCTGAACAGGAAAATGTATTTTTAAATATTATTGTAATGTTTTTAAATAGTGTAATTATTTATACGTTTAAGAAGTAATTATATCTTACTGAATGATTATGGCAATAAATTTGTGATTTAATAAACCACATAAATCGCTTCTAAATCAGTTGACGTTGTGGTATTTTGTTAATGTTTCTTTAGCGTTGTGTGTTTTTAATACTGTACATGTTGAGTCATTTTTTAAGTGATTACGACACAATAGCACATAAAATTATTACGGAAAACAAGACAAAGTTTTATGTATAAACACTTGTTAAAACCGGTTCCCGTCAACATTAGCAGTCTCATTCCAGTAGACGCACGAGTCGAGTGGCCCATTAACGATACTCATCAGACTGAAGTCCAGCGACTCCGATGACCTGAATTGCTCTTACGTGTCGGACAGCTTCGAAAAGCGAAGCGCCTCGATGATTCAAGGCTGCCAGACTCAAGTCCGCTCTCTCCGGTTGTCCGACTGAGGGCGAACGGCCAGACACTGTTTACACAGCACTAATCAACCCGGTAAATTTAGAATACCCGAGAATAAATTATGATAAATAAGCTGCCTGAAGGAGAGACCTATCACATTTGTTGGACGTAGGACAGGTCCGCTGTGGACCAAAAGCGGAAACATTAATTAAGTATGAATACCTGAAAATTACCGGTGGAAAAATAGTTAATTGCAACACAAGTAAATAGTGCTAGTTCCAAAGGTCTATAAAATTAATTCCAATATTTTGAATTAATATACTAGTCCTGAACTACGTTTATTTTGGATAAAGTTTAGATACTAAGGAAATGAAATAATCTACAATTTCGTAATTAAATAAAAATAATTGAAATGGTTTGTATATGTTCCAACACTAAATCGTAGAACAATCGCATACATCGCATTCTTTCATATCATGCAATGTAAAAGGTGTCTTTATCGAATGTAAATGACACTGATTTTATTTATTTTTGCACGTTCTCCAACTTAAGATCACTGCACCGATCTGTGTATTTAAATTATTCCTGAGATATGTGTATGGCTTTGAAATGTTGGCTGTATCTAATCCAGAATACAAATTTCACTGTTTCCAATTTGATTATGTCATAAATATGAGACTGATATTTTTGACACAAAGCAGAACGGAGTCTCCAGCGCCGCGGTAACTTGATTAATTCATGATCGCATCTGGTATCGCAACATCCATAAAAGGATTATCTCTTCAAATTAATCCAACCATTCTTTTTCTAAAAAGTCATGCCTTTGCTCTTCGAAGCGGATGTTTTTCATCATCGCTTCATAACAGAAGAATTCAATTTGTTGGAGGCGCCCGATATATTTTACCATTGTAAAACTGAAATTGTGTATTTTTGTTTGTTCCCCCCCTTTTTTTGCAGTTGACAAAAATCGTATTTTTCCAATTTATGCTTTCTAATTGCAAAATTCCACGAGAACTGCTTACTAACGGCATAACATTGACGGAATTATGTGAACTGTGAATATGAGTGTTCTTCGTTTCTACTGAAGTTATGCCATTTTTGTGATTAATTTTGAACGTCCGTATGATCATTTAGATCTGACAGAGATTTAAGCTTTCATGGTTTGAGTTCCAAAAGAGATTTCTCACCACTAGATGACACTGTCATCTCCCCGTACACTGCATGAGGAAAATCAGCAAGTCGACATTCACCAACAACGAGTATTGTAACGCGGAAAAAATAAATAATAGCATTGTTACCAAATTCAACATGCTTGCACAATTGGTCTACAATTGCAAGAGATACGAAAAAGAACTATGTAGATTAAGTCTAGACAGAACTAGATAAAATTCTTTTTCAATATTTTTCTTTAAATGTTATAATTCGTTTAGCAAGGTATCTAGATCTAAAAATCTAAAAATTTACATTGGTTAACTGATACATGCTCTGTTTTTAAAACTGTGTTTTTCAGTAATAAATTTACAATACATAGAAGTGACATTTTGACATTTTGAAATTAATTTTAAAAGGATATTTTCAAATTAATTTACAATGCGTATTGAGCACAAGTTTCATTGTTTCTTATCTTGGCTTTTTGTAGATATCACAGTTTCCATGTGGCATGAAAGCCCACAGCTTTGGTTTTCATATCTCAAATTAAGGAAGGTCCAATTAAATAATAAGACAGGCTGTGCTTTCCTGTACCTGCCTGGAGACCTAGCAGAGAGGGCTAAAACCATTCTCTGTTCAGCTCTCTGGAGCTGGAGGAATCGCGGTCTCTTTAACCAAAAGCTGGGTGGCAGGCTTTACCCCATGCGGGGTCTCCACCTCCAGGCCAAGACCCAACTCCTGGGAGTCCCCTGTGTTAACCACGCAGCCACGGTAACGTCCCTGTGTTAGAAACTGAGGAAGTGCAGCAAAATGTAAGCGACAGCAAAGAAAATAACAGTAAAGTCAACAGCAAAAAGCATGCTATTAAAACATCAGATAAAGTCTTCTAAAAGTTAAAACATTGCCACAGGTTTCCGTATATTGCTTTCTTCTACAACTGCTGCCAAAATACCTTTCATTAAAGTTATTATTTCACTGTAACCTTTATTTTTTGTTCAGACCTTCACATTTTAAGGTCCTGTCTGCCGCTGTTCTTCACATCACACACACACTGGACTTCTCAACGTCCATCATCCAGCCAAACGATGCGTCAAAAGCCAAGGAGAAAAACACTGGCACTTTCTTACATTTTAACATTAATATCTGCAGGTACACTGTACACTAGGATGATACCAACACATATGATTTTATCAACAGA
The DNA here is from genome assembly GCA_025773905.1 of Chitala chitala. Lineage (NCBI taxonomy): Eukaryota > Metazoa > Chordata > Actinopteri > Osteoglossiformes > Notopteridae > Chitala > Chitala chitala. The sequence continues at coordinate 3,862,221 of JABJVR010000043.1, read as the reverse complement.
AATTTAAAAAGGCAAAGTAAGCATCACCTTTAAAATGAGGGTAATGAAGTGAGGACGGTACGTCGGACATGAAAGAAAAGGCACCGATCTGGACCCTGCCTAAAATCCATCACTGTTAAGTTTCCGTGGATACAGTTTTACAGCCAGGCCAGATGGGAGGCCACCGGGCTCTTGATAGCACGTTCCATACCTGCATTAAAGGCGTTTGATGTTTTTCTCTGGTTGATGGCCCTGCAGTGCAAAGCCCAATCAGAAAGCCAGTTGCTTGGTTAGGGGATATTGCTGGAGAGAGACCACCAACAGGCAAAGAGGTGCTTTGGCGTTTTTATGGAAGTGGCTGGGGCAGTTAGTAGCAGGGAATATATTTAGGCCCTGGTAGTCTGACTAAGATAATGGGTCCTTCCCCAAGGATGACTATAAGTACTGTAAATTGTTGGTTCAAAGTCTTAGCACGCTGTTATCAATGTTTAATATTAGAATGAACGAAAGGAAGCTTTTAAAGAAAGTAGACAAAGTCTAGTGCAGCATGTTCAGAAATACGTCAGATGCATGAGCGTTTGTTTGCTCCATTCCACAAAAAAACTGTAAAAATAATAAAAAATAAAAACAAAAATTTGCATAGATATCTGCCAAAGAAACATTTTTAATTGGTGTAACCCACCCCACCCCTCTGAGAAAACCAATGGGATTGCGTACAGCTGTCTGTACGTTGCTCGGGGAAAGGAGTTATTTCATGTGGCCCAATGGACGCAGAGGGCTTTGATGGGAGCCAGAGCTGAGCTGCTGGGCCTATCAGCGGTGGCCATGCTTGATCCCTGATGGCCACCACTCTACTTCCTGCCTCTCTTGACCTCTCTGCTTGCTGGCTGGGGGGGGTGAGGGGTGAGGGGATGGAACCTGGTGTAATAACCGGTATTTCCCTCCCACCTTTTCAGAGCACTGAATCAGAGAGAAAGGCTGTGTACTCTTGCCAAGTAAGAATATTACTTTGCACTTTACTTCTAGACCTCTACACACTGGCTTCTCACTATCTGCTAAGGAGCAGGCGGTCAGTAAAATCCAATTAAAGATACTTTTTCCATGCATATATCTTTATTGGTTGTGTAACATAATAAAGCATAGGATTCTAGGCCACCTGTTTGTCATGCATTCTTACCAGATTGCCTGTACTGACTGAGTCATTGGTACTGTACCACATGTAGATTCATTTCAAAGGCATGCTGGCTTGGATCATTCTGTAGAGTTTCCTCTACCGGCCTCGCTGTATCAAAGTTTAAGATGACCATGACAGGTGAAAATAAAAATTCAAGACAGTGTTATGTGGAAAACAAATTGGCATCTTGATGTATTTACTTAAACATGCACGTGCATTTACGTCATATATATTACACATATATTCCCAAAACCTTGTAGTAAGTTGACTTTCAAATTTGCATATCCACAATAGGGCACGAGACTACAATTTCCAAAGTTCTCCCTGCATGCAAAACAGCCAATAAAGTGGAAGCAGTGAGAAAGTGAGCTTCACGGCAGCAATTAGGGCTTTGGCAGTGAGGAAGCTTTCCCACGCCATGTCACAGATTCACGTCATGCTGATTAGAGGGGCCAGGAGACACTTGACACAGCGTTGAGGGCTATACCTTCACGGGATGAGGTGTCATTAACCCTGGCATTAACAAACCTCATGAGTTATATGCACAGCTTTCTGTGACCATCCTGCGGTATCTATACTATCATACAAAAAAGAAATTGAAATCTCAAGTACGTTACCATAAACGTGTCCCAGTACTTTTTTCTTTATTTCAGCATCACAAAAACGCTGTGAGGAAATCGGGAGAGCACAGTGTCTTCCAGGTTAGCGCAAGGAAGCGTACGTTCCTCCTGCGTGATCCCTCAGTCGTGAAGTCGACACATCAGTGTGGTCCTGCTATTGAACACTTCATGTTAATGACCTCTAGCTAATGAACACGTTGCAATGGGGGCCACATGTCTGTAAAAAAAAAAAAAAAAAAAAGAAAGAAAAGGGCATCTTAAATAAGTGCCAGAGGCCAGGCTGGTCTCCATAAAAACGACAGAGCACAACTGCTGGAAAAAGAAAGGTCAGAGTTGGCAGGCCTGAGAATGGCCACTTAGCTGGCTTCTTCATGGATCCTGCTGAGATGCTTGTTGGCATAGAGTGCTGGTACTGTGGTAAATTAGGCATACCTCACTAACTCACAAACCCTCGGTGCACTGACAGGCAATAGGAAAGACCAGTTAATTACAAACCATAAAAGTAAAAATATGAATGTTCTGTTTGGCCTCTGACAAAATTGTAATAAATGACTTTTAAAAATGTACACACTTTACATGTGATGAATAAATCTACTTTTTAAAGCTAAAATAGTGATTGTCACAGCCGTAACAGTAGGCCCTTTTTCTCACCTGCCATTTACTGCCTCTGCCACACACTCAGGAAAATACTTCACACCTCATTAGTTAACATAAAATTTGCTCAGCAAGTTCAGTCTTCCTGACCAGGGCACCTTCACCTCATTTCAGTGACAGAGGTGAAGGCTAGGAAGATCTTTTCTTGAACACGTTTGACCTTGAGTTTTGCTTTCTCTCTACACAAGACTTCTGTGAGATGCAAGCTGTCCTCAAGTCGTCTTCAATGTGAAGAGCAAAGATAAAAAGCTATTATTAACAGAATAAGTATGCTTTGTACTGGATTAAACTCTATCTGTATATTGTGAAACATGGAAAGACCAGTAAACGTAAACAAATAACAATACCAGGTTGTCATGAGGTTCAGGACCTTTTAGTTTTTATTGACTGTATAGAGTTTTCCGTAACAGAGAATATCTGTTTCCTTCCTTTATGCATATTGAAGGACGCTTTGTTTCCCACAACTATACATACTGCCATAAAGTAGGCTGCAGATACACTAGTGCAGGCCAACAAACATGCTTTTAATTGCCTAGTAATTAAAATGTTAATAAAAAAAATGACAGGACACCATCATAGTTATGATGATGCCATGATGAATCTGGTCAAGTCATTCTGCCTTTGTGACAGAACATCCCAAAATCATATTTCTGGCATTATTACCCACACCGCCATCCACATCCACATCCGTCCTCCCAACCAACCTCATGGCTTTGCACATGGTGTCTTAATTTCCTATAGCTGCAACATGTAGGGTATTGTTCATAGAGGCACCCTACCCTCCGATCCTGTTTTTGATGACCCGGTTTCTGTCTGCAGTCTACCGTCCACCTCCTCGCTCCTTTATCTGGGGGGGGGCGTGCCAATGTCTCCAGGAATGGGAGAGGCGTGGTTTGAACCAAGCTTTGCAGGCGAAGGAAACCATGTCTGCCTGAGAGGATTATGGTTAATTACAAGGGAGAGCAGGCCATGGTGTGGACGGGAAACGTCTGTGGTTGTTTTTCTCTTTGCCTTGATTTTTTTTTACACACAAAAGGGCTTGTTTTTCCAGCTCTAATGAAACAATCCCTCACGTGCAGGACTAATTTCACTATTTATAGGTATGGACTTTGATCAAAATAACTATTTTAAAGTCCTAATGTCAGCGGTGGAGTAAGAAGTGTATGGTATCAACTGCAGCGAATCATGCTGCTGGCAGGTCATGTGCCACACACATCTTGACGTGGCTGCTCTGATATTCTTCATATTTTGTCATGCCTCCAAGCTGCTCAACTTCTTCCGGGCTGCGATGCATTGTGGAATTTTTTTCAGACAGGCATTAATGAGCTGATTTTCTTGTTGGATACTAATTAGCCAACATCCCTGCTGTATAATACATTGTGTCAAAGACTGTGGCTTTAGTGAACGGTGATCTGTTTTGTTATTTCAGGCACCTTTCTTTGTCAGGACTCATGTGCATGCTGATGCTGATAGACTGCAGCCTTTTAGGACCAAAAACAGATCAAAGTCAGAAACATGCTGACAGTCAAGTTGAAATGAAGACTAGAAAGTGTGGTATCTTGTCATTCCCAATGGCACACCATATTATGCTATCAAAACAATGAACATCTCAAGGAGCACCTTGCATTACACCAAAAAGTTATACCCAATATATGGCAGCTGATGTGAACATGTACAGCATATAATTATATGTATTACACAGTATGTTAACCAAATATTTCTCATTCAAGATGTGTCAAAGCAATGACTCACCTGCACTGTGCTTGTCTGTAACACCATGTCCTTAGAAACAATCTTTTCCTTTGCTGCTACTGTCAACATTACATTGGCCAGGTGGGCAAAAAATATATATGTATTTTTCATGATGATATAGAACGCTCTAAGTATTGCAAGATATTATGTTTTAAATCTGAAGCAGTTAAATGTTTTTCTTTGACTTGATCCTGTTTATTTTAGGCTTTATTGATTTTGTACTTAAATTATTAATAAAAAAAAAAATAATAATATACAGTGTAATACAGGACAAATTGGCAGCTAAAAAACTGAACTGTCCAGCACAAAATTGGACATATAACCATTCTAAAAATATTCCAACTTATTATATCTAAAAACCTATTCCAGCTCTGTCACTTGCTAGACAGCACACATTTGTACACTTTTTTTTTTTTTACACATGTAAAACAAGAAACCATGGTTTCCTCTGATATTTGTGAAATGTCTGCCACTGAATATTGGTATATTTACCCCAGGCTGAGTGACTGAACCTGAGCCAGCAGCCCTAGACACAGAACACTGACAGCAACACTTTCCCTTTGCACCTCATCACAAACCTGAGTCACAAAAGCATTTATTAGTACATCAATTTAGGGATTGGGTTACATTTCTATGTTCTTTCTCTCTCTTAGTTTAATCCACGCACAGGATTAAGCAGAATTTGCTTAAATTATTTCTGCATAAAGTTTCACATAGGTTTTTATAAAAGTCTTTATTTTGATCAACCTTTTTAATAGGCTTCATTATAATATGCTGCATTTCCTAAATTAATATTTCAAAGTTTCAAACATGACTGCAAATCTTGTGTTTCTGATAACTGTTTCACAATATTATGTACGTAAAATGAACACATGGATCAGGGGGGCGCATTAATGGCTGTCATTTTATTACCTTATTGATATGTTGTTAGGGAATAGATAAAGAAAGTTAATATAAACTGATAAAGCCTCTCCTGTCATCTTTGGTTCTGCATACTTAACTTAATATGTCCCCAATGGCTGTCGTTAGGCCTCAGTGGTCCTGGGACCCCGAGACAGAGGGACAAGTTTCTTATCGCTTCACAGTTGTGCGAGCACAATGGCCAGGCCCTCCCAACCCCTGTCAGCCCTCTGGCCTCACTTGCTGTCCAACCCCCTGCCCAGCGCTCCCTCTCCTGGCCCTGAATCCTCATTAGGGAGAAAGCGTCTGTTTCTGCGGTTAACACGATTACGCGAGTTTTACGCAGCGGCCTGCCATTAGGTGCCCTAAATCACCAGACCTGCTGGTTTTAGTGCCGGGTCCAGGCAGCTGGCAGGCACCCAACCATGGGGAGGTGACAGGCCGCCTGCCCCCAGGGGTCACAGCTGGACAACTGACACTTGTTACTCTTCACGACAAGCTAACAATCTTAGTGTTTATGATGAAAGGTCAGAAAAGAGAGGGAGAGGTGCTCAGTAGAGCTGCACATTGTTGACATGGTAAGTATACAACAACTAAACAACTTGTACCTTACTGTCCTTTATTCCTTCTCACTCTCAGTCCCATCCAACACACTGTTTGCTGCTTGCCTCTAGAGTCCATTCTATGTGCAAACATCAGCAATAACACTAGTAAACTCAACAAAGTACACGCTGTTTCTTTCTGCTCTCTCCAGGCAGCAGTCCTGCTGTATGTAAACTATTCCACTGTACGCGTGAGCATGTTTTTGTACAGATTAATAATACATGTCTGCGGCTTATACTCTGTTGATTGAATGGCAGGGCCTTTTGTGCTATGAAGCATAGTAAATTGCAACCAAAATGATTATGACTGAAATCACGAATAGTGGGGATTAACATGTAGGATTGCAAGAATGCAAATGCAATTTATCATTCACACTCAAGACAGTTGTTTCCAGCTGTGATCTACCAGTTGCACAGGTAAATTTGCATCCAGAATGTCTCCCATATTCCAGAATGTGTGACAGCCTGGCTCTCCAGGAATGGAAACCTAACCACGTCATCCTGTTTGACAAACAACAAAGGCAATGTTTACAAAAGGAAATGAAACGTAAACGCGAGGCTCCCAAAATTATGCGTCTTTTAACGTGCCTGTCAGAAGCGGAAATACAAAAGATCGTGCGACGAGCCACTCGCGGCCACGTGCTATTGAGCGTGTCGTGTTGTGCTTTTATACACGTGGTTTGGCAGAGGAGCCGAAGGAGACGTTTGCCAACACCCAAATTGTTTCAAGGGCGTCCTCATCGGGCTCGACTTTCGAGTACAGCCAGATTAGTGCAAAGTGATTTGTGTGGGGCTTGTGGGATACGTGGTGGGGCCCTGTCTCTGGGCCTGTTACAATAATTGGGCAGAAAATTCTGAGCGCAGCGTTGAAAACTGAGAGGATCCCTTTCTGTTACTTGACAACAGAGTGCGGGTTTCTTTTTTTCTTGCTCTTTAATGTGTGCATTTAACTAGTCTGTGTTCCCGGAAGGCCTGGCTTGGTGTGCATATATAGTGGAGGAACTTGGTAGTGGCACATAGGGGCAGCGGGAGAAAGGAGTCAGAGTGCCCGCTCGCTGACTCAGCACCACCCGCGTGGACCTTTCATGTTGCCGTCACTCCGGACTGTGTGTGGCATGCATGAAAGGCCCTTTCACGGCCTCATCGTCCTCCCTGTGCCAGAAATAAATGATTTTCTTGTGTCCCCAAGAACACAGAGTCAGTGCCCTCTTCAAAACATCCCTTTGAGTTGCGGGACTCGGGCCAAAGAGCTATTTAGGATTCCTTAATTGCTGGAGGAAACATTCTCCATGTTTAAATAAATACGGTTAGCTGTGACCTGCTGGTAGGCTGTGCCTGATAAGGGGATTGTTTGGTGGCTATGAACCCCGTGTACTGTATCTCTGGCTGCACGGACTACCAGGGAAGCAGGAAACGATCAATCAGAGAGTACGGGCCTGATTGCCATGGCTAATTAAATCAGAACTGCTGCTCAACTTCTCCCCCTGTCACTCTAACCCGATTTCCAGCCAAACAGACACTGAAAATTGACTGCATCATGTACGTGCAGAAAATAATCATCTTCGGACAGCGCAGCAGGCTGTGGGGTGGAGACCAAAGTGCAGCCCGACAGACAGAGACTGGTTGATGCTCTACAGACCCCCAGGGCCATGGTTCTTTCTGATTTGTTTAGCTCGATACCCAGTACGATTTCACTCTGCCCATCGGCTATTGGCTTCTGCCGCATGAAAGGGGTTGAGTGAATTTGGCTGCCATAATTGCGGTCTGCATACATGGTGGTTTCTGGAAAGGGGACAGGGTGAAGGTAGAGGCAGCCAGGCCACTCTTCAGGAAACAGGATTATCTTGGACATGAAAGTGCACTGATTTGTAACAACATATAACACACATGTTCTCTGTCTTTGTCTGGTCTTCTGTTTCGCTGTTTTTTTGGGGGGGGGGGCTTTATGCCAATACAGAGATATGGACAAAAAATATTCCTGCTTCTCTTTTATAGCATATTGAAAAGGAAACATTGCATACAAGTATGTAATAGCTGCTAAATGAAAGATGTGACACTAAGAAGTACTCTGTGAGAAGGTTACAAATATTACGATAATAAATACATTACTAGTGTGTACGGAAAGGTGTAGGAGAGAGGTATACAGAGGGTATAACTGCACAATGCATCCAACATATACTTAAATACTGCATATGCATACAAACAGGCGTGTCACTAGATATTTTGGGCCCCCTGACAGGGTATCATATTATCTTATGCTTTTATTTTTGTGGTCCGCAGTCCATCACAGGCTCATCCTTGGTTTCAACCCCTCTATGACACCCCTGTCTAAAAAAGCCTTAAGTATCAAGGGGATGATGATCAGGAGTCACTTTAAACATGTGTCTTGCTACCAGATTCAAATTAATCAACCCTCCAATCACCAAATTTTATAATTTAAGAGATTTCTGATTATGTTTGTCACTGTGGGAGTTGAAAGTGGTTATTAATAGGGTGAAAGTATTGTCTGCTGTGTGTTGAAGCTGTCATTGGTATTGCGCTACAGAAGAACAGCAAGCCCTTTGCACATAGCACAGACAAGAAAGGATTTGTGGTAGAAGGGGGCATTTTTCATGAACCCCCTCCTTCTCTGGTTGTACTGGCAACAGTGATATAACAAAACTGGCTCTCAGCTACGTTCTAATATGGCTATTGCTTATAGCTGCTGTTTTGCTATAATTCCTACAGTCTGTACATGTTAACCTCCTGTACAATACTGTAACCCGCTTCTTATATCAATACATTTTGCATCTTTGTATGAATGCTACAAATTAAAACAACTAATACATACAACAATAATAAACTAATAGGTAAATAAAAATAAACTTATAAACACATCCTCCAAAATTGCATTTTAAAAAATTACATTTATCATTTAATTAAAGCATTGAACAATTTAGCATATTATGGTGTCAGCTGTCAGCAAATTTCTTATGGAAATGACAAAGGCAGTGACAAAAGTTGATGTGCCTTAAGCTCAACAATGAGCAAATAGCACTAATGAAATTTCTGATATGATGTACTTCAAAACGACCAAAACTGCAAGTATTTGATATTAGTTTTAGATTTTTAAGTGTTTAAAGTAAAATAATAATAATAATGATTGTACTTTTTCCATTTTTCATTACAAATTCACAATACATTAAATACACAAAAGCGGAATGTTTTTATGAATGACTCAGAAATTGGTCCCCTTGGGTATTTGAGAACAATATATGGAAAAATTTATTTCAATCAACAAAGCCCAGTAACTAAGGAAATATTTATACAAAGCATTAATATGGACGAGGGCACTTTGCCAAGGTCAGTTTGCAGAGAGGTGTGCCAGGTGCTGCTGCCCACGTGTTGTCAGGGCAGTGAATAAACACTTTTACACGGCGCTAAAAATGTGACCGACAGTCGTGTTTCACAGTCATGCTAAGGAATACTATTTTTGAAGAATTTTGTACAATCAGAATCTCATAAACTCTTGCTGGAGTTAACAAAAACTAAAGTCAAACAAGATTACACGGGATTATCAAATGGAACTCAATAACGGTTAGTCACCCTGACAGCCCTTTTTCGCACAGATGCAAAGCATTTTAAAACGACTGTTAGAAAAAATTTATACCATGTAAATACACAGTTAAAATTCATTCTAAACAAGAACAAAGAACATCGTGATTGTTAAATTCTTTTACATTCTTAAATGTTACCTTCTGACAGGAGACTAAACACAAAATGGGGCAAGCGCCCGACTTCCGTCAGTGTAATGGTTTTGTTTGTAACACAATAAGTACTAATAATCAGCATCATGTCTGCCGAATGGCTTAATTAGCATAACAATAATGAACTTAAACAGCACTGTAAGCAAATGATGTTTTCAGCAGAAACAGCGTAATTGCAGAAGCCGGAGGTTTGTGGCCAGATCTCTTCATGTGCATCGAGCACCAGGACAGCTTTGCACAGCGCAGCTGTTGCCGTGGAGCCTGGGACGTGTGGGCTGCTGTTCTCCCCGGGGACCAACAAGTCACCAGGGAACACCTAACAACATTTATTGGATGAAGTGCAGTTTTTGAGAAGAGGTGGAAATTCGTGTATGTATATAAGATAAGAGCTATCACGATGAAGTCCTCAATGCATCACAAACCAGGGGCCTCGTTTATAAAACTTAAAATGTAATGTGAAAATTGTGCATAAAACCCGGTGTAGCTACGCACAAAATACCTGCCATGCGCAAAAAAAGCACGCAATGTCTTGGAATTGCGCCAAAACCTTGTTCGGGTTCCACACGGAAAACTAACATGGTTAATGCGATGCATATATAATGAAGAAATGTAATCCTTCTTTACGTGGCGAGAGGATAACGGAGAGAAAAACACCGAAGAAAAGGAATGTTGATGAGTACAAAACTGCAGCCTTCAAAACATTTGAAGGTGTGTCTTTATCTTTCGGTTTAGTGAAGTGATATGGGGCTGGTTTTGATACTGGTGCACAATTCATTGGTAAAGACCTAATATGTTCTCTGATATCATAAATGCTCAAAGCTACTACACTTTAATGTCTTGCACACAAACCGTAAGCATATTGTTCATCCTTTGCAGGCACAAAAAGCAAAAAAAAAAAAAGGAATTAAAATGGTTATAGATTAAAACAACTGAAAACTGTGATAACTGAAATTTGGCTGTTAACATCTTAGACTTTCAAAAATCTGTAAAAATTTATGTCAGATCTATATAAATCGACAAGTAGGATAATCCTAACCTGTCAGACAGTTCTCTCTGGTGTGAACCTGTTGGCAGAAAGTTGTGTTAGTAAAACCTGCACATGGATTTGTATGGCATAATTTCTGGAAGTCAGTCTTTTAAAGGTAGACTCATATCTGTGCTAAATTTCAAGAGTATTTGGATTTGGTAATCCAAACCAGCTCACAAAACAGACATTATTATGGGAGTAAAAAAATAAATAAATCTTTACAGTGCCTAAAAAGTAGTTCTTGTATTATTCTTTCATTATCATCATCCTTTTAGAACACCAAATAAACCATAACCGCAATGTCACAGTTTCCCTGGTTATTCTTGCTGTGTGGCCATGCCCCCTTGTTTTCTCATTACCCTTTTCCCACCTTTCTTTGTTTTCTCGTTGGTCTCTGTTTAGAGTTTTCACCTGTGTTGTGTTTGCTGTTTGGTCAGTCTTTAACTTTGGTATTTTCACTGTTAGGGTGTCTGGCATTAATGTCATGTGTATGGTCTTCTTTGGCATTGTCTTACTTAACAGCAGAAAATTTAAAAATAAATATGAAAATTACAAAAATAAGCCTGCGGTGGGTTGGCACCCTGCCCTGGGTGTCCCCTGCCCTGCATTGTATGTGTTCTGGGATTTGCTCCGGGCTTCCTGTGACCCTAAACAGGATGAAGCGGTGTATAAGATGACCGACTGACAAAAATAAGCCTATCACAACTTTTAAGCCATGCGCCAGTCAACACCATACTGTACAGGCAAATGTAAACATGATGGAGATGTCAAGCCAAGTGACACCAGTATTGATTCATTGCCTTTGCATAGGTAAGGAAAGAAGTCGATGGGGACTGTGCAGAGTGCTTGTGGGAAATGGTTGCATGGAGTAGACAATAATGAGGATGAATTTTAGTGTTAGTGATAAAGCTATGTTTACAAATGAGTAATTACAACCCAATAACATGTCTTCCAGGAAGTCACTTTTATTCTCTTTTTAATTCCTGAACCAGAGACTTCCTGTCGACGTCTTGGCTCTTCAGTGTTTCTTCAGCCCGGTGATTGGTGTTCTTGAATACCAGTGGGTGTTCTCCAACTCAGACTCAGTCCCACAGGAGCTCACAGGCTGGTTGCACCCCTGCTGTAGAATGGTAGCCCTGGGTTCTTCTCATCCCTGGCACTTAAATGGTGAAATGAGCTGCCCCTCACTTTAAGGACTTCATTGTCCACATTCCAAAAGTAACTGAAGACATGTCTCTTCAGGAAACACCTCAGCACTTGAAGCTCATCTTCATCAGCTCTGCTTCTTTATTGTTCCAGTGTTTAAATGCTGTTTAATTATCCCTTGTGTTATTGTTAATTAAACTTTTTGCCTGTTTAGTTGATTTGAACTCCATTTTTCTTAATTCAGTCTTGTGCACTTATGACTGTAGCACAGCACTTACCGTTAGCTGGATTCTCAGAGATTGTCTGATCTCATTTGTAATATACACGCGTACTCTTACTTATTTGTAATTTGCTTTGGATAAAGGAATATAAAGGAAAATTTTTATAAATGTGGTTTCCATTCAGCAAGGCACGTTGCGAGGTGGGAGAAAGGGCACACAGAGTATCTGAGCCTGACATTCAGGTGTGCTGCTTAAAAAAACACAAGCATTTTTATAAATTATAATTATTATTAAAGCATGGCATCGCGAGCGCTCCCAGACGTTTTACAGCCTTCCTTTTAAGGTTATTGTTCTGAAAGAGCAAGCCTAATTTTGAAATCAATTAGCTGGCAGGGACGATGAGGCGTAGGCCTCTCGCAGGTCGACGCCTGCTGTCCTTGCATTATTGTCAATGTTAGCGAGCCTGTTGAGCACCTCCGCTCCTTGGCATCTGGAGTACATGTGTCCCACCTCCAGAAACAACCCCTCCTACACTCCCCCAGTAACCCCCACCCTCAACAGCATGGCTTCATCTCAAGGTTCTGACTGAGATGGGCACTGGTGGTTCTGCTTAGGTCAAAGAGGATGTTTGCACAAACTAGTCCTTTGTCTTGTAACTGAGTTTCCTCTGCACAGAGGAACGTGAACTCATCCTCTCTCCTCTCTGTCTCTCCTGCTCTCTCTCCCCCTGCTCTTCCTCTTTTTATCTCGATCTCTCTCTCGATCTTTCTCACTCTCTCTCTCACTCTCTCTCTCTCTCTCTCACACACACACACACAGAAAAAAGGAAAACACTGGGCTCATTTAACATCATGTTCATTCAAACATTTAATCCGAGAAGAAAAACATTTGCAGTGCAGTTCACCATGTTCTCATTTTAAGATAAATGAGACTGTTACTCTTGTTCAATACAAATATTTCCTGCAAAGTGCAACAGTTTGGATATAATTTTATAATTACTTCCACAATATTTATTTAATTATTTTACTGAATGATAAGTAGAACATCAGTATGACTGAGAGCTGAAGTCAATTACTGTAACAAGTTGCATGTCCTGTTTTAAGGCAAACTAAAAATAAAACGTTTGTGAACAGCACTGATAAAATATTACAATCACTAAAAATAAAATAATGCCACATATCCAAGGGAAACACATGATGTAAAAACATTAAGATGTACAGTTAATCTTCCAGAAGTGATTTTGTATCTTTTCAGCAGTGGGAGCCTGAGAGATTTTAAGGAAGCAGTCAGTTAACTGTAAACTGCAAGGGCTTGTGGGAATCTTCCAAAGATTGTAATAAATAATCTGAGGCTTGGTCCACGATGAGGTCAGCAGCTCTGTCTGTCCGAGTCCTCAGATAGACCCCCCCCTCCCTCTGCACCACTGACAAGGGTCTGGTGTTTGGAATAATTTAACCCTGGAGCCCCTGCCTGCCATAAAGCGTAGAGACTGGTAGGAGATTAGAACGGCACTGGGTGCCAGTGTTATCTGTGTTAGTGCAGAAAAGGTTACACTACACTAACAAGAGAGTCCCTGGTCATGCGTGACAGAGTCCAGCTGTCAGGCCTGAGGCTGTCGCTCGCGGCACAAGGTTCCACTTAAAAGCATGTGGTGGAGGGAGGGCTCTCCGGAGATTAAATACTCTAACTAGATGCTTCCACCTCTGGGGAGAATGGACTGACTTCTAGCTGAGTGACCGACTGGGCCCTACCAACCAATAGCTACTCTCCACAGATGAAATCATTTACCTTCTGAACCTTCTGAACTGACCTTATTGCTAAGTCTCTTTTGTGGCCCCCATATATACATAATTTTTTGTGTGTGTCAAGGTGAAGGTTGCAGTTTACTGGAATGCACATAAAAAATGTGAACAATAAGTCTCCTACATAACTTGAGAAATATGAACTATCCCTACAATTAAACGCTGACAATGAAGAACCATACATCTTTCAATTTAACAGCATGACTAGATAAGTTATTAAATCCATGTTAAAGTTCATTAACCTTTATTGCAAACCTTTTATCAGAGGAATTAGTAGACACACCGAAATCCATTTAATCTCTAGTCAACGTTTCTGGTCCTCCCTTTGCTTTTAAATCCTGCACACAGTTTGACTGTAAGATATAACAGCTACAGTTTAAATTATTCTACACTCCTTTACTCACCTGCCTCATTTGTGTGTTTTTCTTCGTTTCGCGTCAGTCAGTAAGGTAACTCGCAAGTCTCTGAGTGTGGAGGAAACGAAGGGCTCTTCAGAGGTTTAAGAGCTGGCTGGTCTCGAAGTGATAGATGTGGCTTCTTTGTCACACTCCCCAGCCTTCTTTCAGCCTTTTTTTTAGCTCTATTATGCTGTCAGGGCCATTGATAATGGGGAAGATTGCTTGTTTAGACTGCTTAGTGCCGCCTTTTAATTCACCCTGGCTCCACAGTGACACCTTCAAATTGGCCCGAGTCGGAAAATCCACATTTTCCAGAAGGGCTGAAAGCAGCAGGAGCCTCAGCGGAGTGAAATTATCTCCACTTCGGGGTTAATTGCACTCCTCTCATTTAATCTGCAATCTGGCCCAAATCCTTTCCATTTTGTCCCTATCGGGTGAGATCCTGGGCTTTGTACGGTTGCGGTGGATGTGACAGGCACTGTTTTGATATACATTGTCAGAGGAAGTGTTCTCTCATTATTCCTTTACATAAAGAAAAAATTTGTTGTTAATACAATGGATAATAAAAAGGAACGGACACTCCATTCCATAACGTTTGGCTCAATTTATTTTTTCCTGTCATGGTGTTGTTGGCTCTAGGAATATCAAATTGGCTTTGGCTTGCAAACAGGCATAAAAACATTAAAATTGGTTCAGCTGTTTTTAACAAGCAGAGGCAGAGGCCCTCTTGTGAGAAGCACGAAAGATAAGCTGTCTCACCTACAAGTCATTTTGTAAAAGCCTGTTGTACGCTATTCCATCAGCGGTGGGCTTCAGCTATGGATTAAAACAGGACGTCTTTGTGCAAGATGAAGAAAGAGATTGTTCCTCACATTGTTGCCTGCTGGGACCCTTTCATTCCAAACGCATAAGATCATCTTTGTGGAAATTACAAAAACTGACAATTTTCTTCTTCTTATATAAATCATATGCAATTAAAAAATGCTAAGAACACTGGCCACTTTGATCTCACATTAGTCTGTGAGAAGTCCCTCTCAATCATTTGAAAATTATTTTTAATATCGTGACAGCAGAAATTCTTGATTTATTAAACATTATATATGGGAGTATGATTTCATTGTGATTTTTTTTTTTTATAGTTTTCTACACAAATAACTTTTTTGCAAAATTGCAATAATCGCGATCCTCATTGAAAGTCAAGACTTTGAGTCCCAGTTGGTGACATGAACTGCTGCATATCTGCAGCCACTCTGAGTTTGTGGTAATTACTGTAGAACGTCACCCCAGCATTCATCAGACAGTTTTTAGGTAGGTTCCATAATGGTCCCCTCTGTAGAATGGACAACTTTTTGTTTTTTCCAGATGGCTGCCTGTAAATGGCCCCTGGTTAAGCCTCAGAGAAAGCTCTGCGGGACACAGTGCCGACTTAACACCCAGCACTTAATACCCTTTCCGGCCCGGCTGGTGCCCCTGCATAAAGAGCGTCGGCCCTGCTACACTGTGCTCCAACACCAAAAATAGACCTGTGTCCTGCTCAGGGACAGACAAGGAGAGAGGTGAGACTTGCTGTTTACTGTGACTTTTAGGGCTGGGGGGGGGGGGTCAGTCGTGCAGGTCTAATCCACACTGCTCCACGACACGCTAACACCTGGTTCCCTGTAAATGTCTCCCAGCCTGCAGACTGGTGTCCTAGTCACCTCTAAGGCATTGTCCCCTCAAAATGGATATAAAATCTAATCCAACAGGAATGTAAGACACCATAAAAGTATCAGTGGGGTAAAGATGCATTGTGCCCTATGTCAGCTAGTTAGTCATCTTCTATACTGCTTCATCCTGTTAAGGGTCGCGGGGAAGCCTGGAGCCCATCCCAGGACACATAGGACACAGGGCAGGGGACACCCAAGGCGGGGCACCAACCCGCCACAGTGTGCCATGGGAAGGCGTGTTTCCACAGCTACAGCCCACTGTTTTCACCAAACTTGTTTTTTTCATTAAGAAACCACCATATTTGCCATCAATGTGCCCTTAATTAAGTGTTTGCACATATGTACACATATCTGAACTAGAAAAATTCCCCTTTTCTAAACTTTCTTTTTTTCAGTTAAAACTAAGCTGTCATTTAAATTATGACTGCTTTACCTGTTCATTGGGTCTAGTGTTTATGGTATAAAAGGTATATTACATAACACAAGACACTAGACATAACTCATATGTACAAAAGAAAATAAAGTAACTGAGAATTCTTGCAATTTCACTTGCTGAGGCAATTCTTTTTTTTTGCTATATAATACTATAGTATGGACAAACAAATACAGTTAGCATACATCCTTACACCCCTGACCTGAAAATAGACATTAAAGTCCAAAAGCATTTGGGGGTAACTTTTTGGTATAGGATTTATGATGTAAAACAAAATAATGATCATGGAGTTAATGATCAAAATGGTGTCTTTAATTACAGAGATTTAGTAAAGTTTATGAAATTACAAAACATTTTATATATGCCCCATCCCCAACCCATACTTAGGGGGGCAGCTAATAACAGGACATGTAAAAATTATGTACAAAAAATGTAACCTCTTTATATCTTAGTGGCAGATCCATGACGTGCAGGGACTGCAGTTTCCTGACATTACCAGGTGCTGGGTATGTAGTTTGCTGATGCTTTGCCAGGGATACACTGCAAACCTCTTTACTTCCTGTCTGTGTCTGTGCGTTATCCTTTCCTTCTCAGCTCCTGCATTAGAAATGCTCCACTGGGTTCAGATCAGAAGACCCAGTCAGTCACGAACCCTCCATTTCTTTTTTCTCTTCTAAAAAAGATTGTTTGGATGAAGAACCCACGCTTAACGTCATTGTCCTGCTGAATGATGAAGTGCCATCCAGAGCGCTGGCTATATGTACGTGCACAACATGCTTCTGTAAACCTCAGAGGCCTGCCTACTGCTATCATCAGCCGTTAAATCATCGGTGAAGTCCAGTGAGTCCGGTTCAGTGGCAGCCATCCGTGCCAATGTTACACTGCTTCAGCTGGTTTCAGACAACAAGTCTTACACTTCGGATAATAAGCTGGTCCTGTGGATACTCTGCCTCCCTGTTTCTGTCACTCTGGTACAAATTAAATTTTGTCTCATCGATGTACAAGACTTTTATTGTAAAATTCGGTGACATCTAAACATGGTTATTAACAAAATACAAAACTGGCAGTTCTTTTCTTAGGAATGAATAATACTACATATGTTGGTATAATGGCCTTTGTATTTTAATTTCGTTTGAGTTTTCTTCTACATACGTTGGTGTTTTTCATGTTGTGATCATCATTGTGGTTTTATGCCTATACCATTACCACCGTGGTGGGAACATAGCACTTTGAGAGTAAACCAGCTAAGAGGGAGCCTCACGCCCTGTCCCACCTAAAAAATGGTGTCGTTCCTGTGTACACACTGACTGTCAGGGTCAACAAGAAAACCAAATTATTTTGAAGTCAAACTTCATGCTGCTAGACATTTCACAGCAGACATCACTCTGATCCTCAGGTCAGAGACAGTTCTTGTTTTCCCTCCATTAAAAGCAATTTTACTGATAACAAATACTTTAACCTGACATGGCAAACCACAAAGGTCACAGTGTGGGAAGCAGAAGGGAAATTAGAAGAACTTTATATGTAAAGTTAGCAAATTAGATGTACCATTGTAATTAAGTATCATGTTTAAACCAAGCTAAAACACTATATAAAACATACTTGTAATGAAGCAGTTATGTTCAACAGCTGGGACAACTTTCACATTCAGACATGCGGTTGTGACAGCAGTATGCGGTCAGTGCTAGACGGTGATAAGCTGGTCTTTTTGGAAGCAAGCTTTCATTTCTGAGATAATATTCCATGACCTTTCCATTGTGCCATGAAAATCCAAGTGCCATGGGGATCAGTTTTTGCATATGAACTGTGATTCAAGGCTCAAATTTGCACTGACATCAAGACAGATCATGACTGTGAAGTCCATTTATACTACCTGGCCAAAAAGTCATATGTGCCTCTGAAAGCAGTATTATTATCTAATATTGCTTCAGCTGGTCTGGTGTAATCTCTAAGCAACATTATGCGGCCATAAAATTAAGTCATCTGAGTATCTGAATCTATTGAATGGCCAGGTACTCCCTTCAGTGGATTTTTTCTTCCCTGATGACACAGGCATAGTCCAGGCTGACAATGCCAAGATTCTTCAGGCTAAAATTGTGAAACAGGAGTTCAAGGGGCATGAGAAATCACTTACACACATGAACTGGCCACCAGAGAGTCTTGACCTTAAACTCCTTGGAAGTCTTTGGGATATGCTGGAGAAGACTTTGGAAAGTGGTTCGACTCTCTTATCATCAGAGCAATTATGTGGACAGTAGCTACATTCACACTGTTATACTGTTTGGCCAAGTGTGTGGACAGCAGCTACACTCACACTGTTACACTGTGTGTCCAATTATGTGGACAGCAGCTACACTCACACTGTTACACTGTGTGTCCAAGTATGTGGACAGCAGCTACACTCACACTGTTACACTGTGTGTCCAAGTATGTGGACAGCAGCTACACTCACACTGTTA